>CM040129.1:126353462-126682667 GCA_022559845.1 Amorphophallus konjac
AAAGGATACTCCAGCGGAAAAAGATACAGAAACTCATGATGAGTCAGAGTCTGATCAGCCCACACAAGAAACTCACACTCTTGAGTTAATTCAAAGTGAACGTCAGTCTGTTCAGTCACCCTTGGAACCTACTCATCTGAAGGAGGATCAACCTCCAGCTCAAATTCAAGCAACTGAAGGTTCTGATCAATAGGAGCTTCAATTAGACTCAACTGCAGCTACAGCACCTGAGGCATCTCAAATTCTTGATACAGTTGAATAGAGAGTTCAGGATGAAGACATCATTCAGGAATTAGATCATAATATCCATGAAATATTTGACGCTTTTGGACAGCAGTCACAGGAAAGACTAGTCACTGCTCAAGCAGAGATGGCGCAGGAAGAGGCTCCAACAGAAGAACTACCTAGTGACAGAGAAGAGGAAATCATTCCAGATGAAGTGGAAATGACTAAATTGGTCGACGAAGTTATGAGAGAAGATGCTGAAGTAATTTATGAAGAAACTGCTGAAACTGTGGTCAATGAACAAGAAAATGAACAATAAGGAGCTCCAACACCTGCTGAAGAAGCTCCACATGAGCAACCAACTGCTTCAGCTCCAGGGGCAGCTGAAGAAAAAACTCAAGACTATGTCATGGGACCTGCCCCTCACCACAGATTATATCCAAGAATGTCCTTCTCTCAGGCTCCTGAGTATGGCCCACACTTTGGAGAACTAATTAGTCTTGGCATACCACCTCCTCCACTCCCTGAACAGCATCATGAGTACTTCACTGAGTTGCCATATTCTAGTGCTTCCACTTTCAGTACACATGGAACAAATGCTGAACCTAATCTTGCACAGATGTTCTCCAATTTGACAGAGATTATACTCAATCAAAATGACTTGATGAACAGACAGTTCTTGTTCCATACCGTTCAAATGGACAGAGTAGAGGGCCGACTGCAACATCTAGAAAAGACTGTGAAAGTTCAAGGAATAGAGTTTTTGACTGCTAAACGAAAAACTTATGAAGCAGTACGAGAGATTTTAGAATCTCTTATGGGTATCAGCACTCGAGTGGGTGACATGGTCAGCAAAATTCAAGATACCCAAATCTCCATATTCAGCAATATGGGTAAAATTCTTGGCCATACCTTTGATCTGAAAATTGAGCTTGAACTGTTAAAGGGCACAGTAAACAAGATAGCGATCAGTCAGCCAGAAATCATCATAAAGTTTGAAGTTGTCCGGTCTAATTTGCAGACATTGTCAGAGACCATTAAACAAGCTTTCAACAAACGAGACTCAACCACCTCTCTAGTGGAAAGGCTGGGGAACACTGTGCATCAGAAACTCGATAAATTGGCAGACTCCATTAGAGATCTTCATACCTCCTTGTTGAACAGACCTCCCTTCTCTGGCTCAAGTTCAGCATATCCTCCAAGAGACAGGGGGAGCTACCGAGGTCACTAGTTTCTACCATTTCCCCATTTTTTGATAATGACAAAGGGGGAGAAGAAGACCTCATGTACGAAGAAGAACATGTATGAAGAAGACCTCAGAAGATCTCACCTTTTCTGCTGTGTGTATGCAAAGTTTTTGGGAAGGGGAATGATGTACTAACAGGAAGAAGATGTGATGCTTCTTATACCTTTCTTTTTGTGAAAAGAGATGTACATTCAAACGTTAATATTTGCATTTTGTTCATCTTACATGGTGCATATTTGCATTTTGTTCATCTGTGAATGAATTTTGAGCATGCTCCAACAGAATGTGAACACAATTGTTCGAATGGCTGAGCATTGAATATATTTTTTTTTGGTTTAATCATACATGACTCATAGTTGTCATAATCAAAAAGGGGGAGACTGTTGGAACCCTAGTTTTGATAATGACTTTCTATGAATCATGTTTAGATTAAAGTGTTTAAATCGTTCAATTATATCTGTTATGTTTGGTTCACTTGGTGCATGTAATTTCATAGAAGTATTCATAGCCAGTGCATGTGTTGTTCTGCTAGAGATCTAGCTTGGTGCTAGTCCGATTTTGTTCTGCACTTCATGTTTAAGTGCTTGCCTCTGTGCAAGTCTCTCCACACACACAAACACTGTCGTCCCGTTCCTCCCTCGGTGCATTACTTGCCTTATACATAGAAGGGTCAGTGTTTTTCAATGAAGCATGCGCACTTAGGTCTGTGCACTTCTTGTATTTCCATCTCGGTGCAAGTCTTCACTTAGATAGGATATTTCCATCTCGGTGCAAGTCTTCACTTAGATAGGATATTTCCATCTCGGTGCAAGTCTTCACTTAGATAGGATATCTCCATCTTGGTGCAAGTTTTGACTTGGACGGGATTTCTTGACTCGGTGCAAGTTCTGTCTTGCATCTTTCCTTGTCCGTGTATTCTTCTCCATCATCTCGGTGCAACTCTGGCTTGAACCGCATATCCAAATCCATGCATCTTCTATCGTACACAGTTTTTGAGTCGGTTCATCCTCTGTTATAGACACTTCATATGACAGTGCATGTTATGTTTACGCTCTCATTATGTCTGTGCAAACTGTGGTAAGTGTTTGACTAATGTCTTGTATTTCTGACAGAGTTTTCTCTCCGAGGAGGGGCACATGATCCAAGGTAGATCATCCTCGAAAAGAATGCCACGTGGAAGGCTACAACGCTTAGATGGTGACACGTGGCTAAGAGCCTTCTGGAACTTCATATGGGCGGGAGTTCTTCCTCCACATGCCCAATAAGAGAATATAAGAGGTTGCAGATAGAAGGCGAAATGATGGGGACATCACCCAGAGTTCCCTCTGGCTCGACACCTCTCTCCCTTCTGGAGACGGGTAGGCTGCGACTGCACGACTTGATGGATCCACGACGACACTGGAGTTTATTATTAAGGACATCTTGATGTATTTTCTCCCTTTCTTCAGTCTTTTGATGTATTTCACCTTTATTTTGAGTCAAGTCCTAGGTGCTCATGCTAGTTACCTAAGTTGATCGTCACATTGGGCTTGTTTGGCTTTGTGGCCCATTTAGAGGAGCCAGGCCCATGGGCGCCCCTTTTTGCACTTTTGGTTATCTGTTATTTGCTCTTTTCTCAGGGGCTTTTGTACAAAGTTGGGATCCCTATATATAGGACCCCAACTCCCACTTGAGAAGCTAATGAAAATTTGAATATCTTAAGCATAAGTGCATCTCTCCCTCTCTCTCTAGCTTTCTCTCTATCTTCTCTCTCTCACTTAAGGGGGCGAACCCCTCTCTCTCTCTACCTTGGGCGAACCTGCCCTTTTCCCTTCCCCCCCCCCTTGCCACATCACCAGCCACCTCACCCTTCCACATTTTCACCTCCCCAAGAGCCTTAACTCCCATCAATTCCTCCACTTCCCCAAGCAACTCTTCCCATTCCCCATACACCTTCTCCACCTCCAAGGCACCCATCCCTCTTCCCCAAGCAACCCTTCCACTCCCCCACACACTCATTCATATCCCCAAGCAATCAAACCCCCCACCCCCACTACCATTTGTGAACCCCCTCTCCATCTACTCACCCCCCCTCCTCTTACCTTGGCCGACCACTCCCTCCCCCTATCTCCTAGCTGCGGCCACCCCTCCCCTCCACCCTATTGGACCTCCATTTTCCCTGCTCCACCATTCTCATCATCCCCACATATCCCCCCCCCATCTACTATCACCACCACCCCTCCCTCCACTACTAATCTCCACTCCACTTAACCTAAATCCACCACCATCCCTTTCTTTTAGCCAAGTCTGCAGGTGGCTGAAGAAAGTACGACTTGCAGAAGCTTCCCCGAATTCACACGGCGACATCCAGAGGCGTACCATACCTTTCTGGAAAGGGCGTCCAGTCCACTACGCAGGCGAGGAAGAATCGTGCCATTCCGAGTTCGGGGCTGTCCGGGAGAGCCCTTCTTCCCCGACTGCGCCCAGCTCCATCTGCAGAGCACCTGAGCTCCACCAGAAGATGAACCACGACTAACAGTGGAGGATTCAGACCGAGGGCCCTTCTTCAAAGTTCTTCCTCCCCCTGTCCTCGACCGGAAGCATGAAGCGGAAGTGCATTCTGCATCCGGAGGCCAGAGTTATCGCCATTCTCCCTCGGCTGGTCGGGTCTGCCTCCCATGGCCTGCAGCGACCTGCCTCCACTCATCAGCGTCCCCAGTCCACCGCGACCTCAGACGGCTTCTCCACCAATTTTGCTGTGAAGAGGGATCATCCACGGCTCCAGCAACTCTGACGGTTTGTGATTCTGAGTCCGGGATCCATCGGCACAACCTCTGCAACCTGCTGCATCAGAACAGAATCTGACAACCCCAGATTCCTTCGTTCTGTTCGAACCTCCGGCGCGGCCAGCGACGACGTCAGAAGAATTCAGTAAAATTCAGAGGTGTCCTACTTCCTGTTACAAAAAATTCCCTCCTAGTCTCGTCGACAGAAAAGTTCCTGAGTAAGAGCTACGGTTGCAACAGCGGCCGCCTATCGCCTCTCACAGCAAGCGAGCAGGTTCACATCGACTTCCTCCCCCACGATTTCGGCGAGTTTCCCCACCCGCCTGGCCGGCTTAGCGCCCCTCCCTGCGGGAGGTAGTGTTTGCATGTAAGATTGACTTCCCCACCCCTAGTCCATCCCTCCTGTGTGAGGAGTAGTGTTTGTAATAAACAGCTCAAGCTTCATCGGCGCAGTGTGCGGGGATCCACACTTCCCCGCTCGCCTCGTCTCCGAACGGGGTTGGTTTCTTCAAACCAACCAGGTGAACTCTAAAACTTTGCTCCATTACTTCTAGTACCTGCTCATTTAATATCCGTAGACATAGCTCCATTGTGCAAGCGAGAGAGTGACCGACCCCACGTGCTCCACTTACGAGCGGTCACCGTGGGCAGTAAGAGAGTGGGACCTAGTGCCCCAATTGGCACCAGCCAACCCCATAAGCGTGGGCTACGTACCCTCGAAAGGGCAACCCTAGCCTTGCTGGCACTCTACCAGCAAGGGTCTTGATCCACCACCTCCCCTTAGCATCAGCTAATCACCCTCGGGCTCGTGTGTGTGCGACGGCGAATTGGCCCCGATTTATCAACATTATTGCTATGTGGTTGTGCTTGCGGAATAGGTCCTAAGTTTTTTTTGTTTGCTTGCTGTCCACCCCTTATTGGTGTCACATCAGTTGGTATCAGAGCAAGTTTTAGACTTGTCTCTACAAGCCTAGGTCCAAGGGTAATTGCATTTCTATCCCGTGTCGTCATCTTTGTGCATGTCCACCCGTAGGGGTACCATATACCGGGCTGATCCTTCTAATTCCAATCCACCTATGGATCCCAATTTACAAGGCAATCAAAACAACCCTAGGGAAGCTCCCCAAGCTCCTATGGATCGACTTGAGGCTGCCATTCAAGCCCTCACGGAGCAAATGAATGGTGTTTCCACCCGATTAGAGAGATTAGAAGAAGCTAGGGCCCCACCTAGGAACCATGTCCAAAGGGCTCCTCCCCCGCGGGCTGAACATGAGAGGGAAGACCTAGAGGATGAGTGGTATCGCGAGCAGGAGAGAGCCCCACAACCTCGGTACCATGAGAGGCGACCACGAGAGGATCCGGATGACTTCCTACTAAGAATGATCAAAGTGGAAGCTCCTAATTTTGATGGGTCACATAACCCTAGTGCCTATAAAGAATGGGAGCATGGCATGGACCAATACTTTGATTGGTACCCCATGTCCGAGAAAAGAAAGGTTAGGTTGGCCAAGATGCACCTTCTTAAATTAGCCAAGACCTATTGGCTAAAGGTAGAAAGCCAAAGGAGAATCAGGCGTGAGGAACCCATTGACACTTGGATGGACATGAAAGTCCAGCTTAGGAGCAAATATCTTCCCCACTCCTATAGCCAAATTCTCCTTGATGAATGGCAAAGCCTTACCCAAGAGGGAAAAACCGTGGAAGAATATGTGGAGAAATTTGACTCATACCTCTTAAGGTGTGGTGTTGTCGAAGAACCGGCCGTCACTTTGTCCCGGTTTAGGAATGGTCTCCTTCCCCACATCAAACGGGAGCTTTTTATGAGGGAAGCCCATAGCCTTGAGGTTGCCTATCAAATAGCCCGTGATGTAGAACGGTTTTCTAGGAACCCAAGGTTTGCCCCTCCCAAGGGCCCTGGACCCCGTCCCAACCTCCCTCCCCTGTTGAGAACACCCCCTCCCAGTGGGGGAACCCCCACTCGGCCCTACCCCCAACCAACCAATCCTACCCCCACAAAGGCCACCCCACCCAACCCTCCTCCCCGAAGGGAGGAAGCCTCCAAAGGGAAGACCCCAGGGAGTAGTACTGTTAAGTGTTTTCAGTGCCATGGTTATGGCCACATAGCCTCCCAATGCCCTTCCAAGGGGATGTCGAGCCTTGTTATTGAGGGCGGACCCACCACATCCCAGGAAACCCATGAGGATACTGTTGAGGAGTACGAGGCTGCTTTAGGGTGGGAAGAGGAATACGAGGAGCAATTCTTTAAGGAAAGTATAGAAGATGACCCCCACTCCACCCACCTAGGGGTGATAAGGTGCACCCTCACCCAACCTAAAGAGGACGACTGGCGGAGGACTTCCATTTTCCACACCTTCATCAAAATCGGGGACCATGTCAGGAAGGTCATCCTAGACAACGGGAGTTGTGTCAACGTCGTATCCCCGGACACCGTCAAGCTCCTAGGGCTTACCCCAACACCCCACCCCAAACCATACCGTGTGTCATGGATAAACAACCACTCCCTACCCGTCAACACATGTTGTCTTATCCCCATCACCTTCTCATCCTACCAAGGGCAAATATGGTGTGACATCATACCTATGGCTGTAGGAAGCATCCTACTAGGGAGACCTTGGATATATGATGTCAATGCTACCATCCAGGGAAAAACAAACACGTGCACATTTGAACACGAGGGGAAGACCATTCGCCTCAACCCTTCCCCACCCCGAAAGGAACCACCCCCCAAGGGAATTCTCCCTACACCACCTCAAAACCCAGGGGTCCCATTACCCCCAACCCAACCAACAAGTCAACAGTCCACCCCTAAGAGCCCCATCAAGGGTCTACACCTCATCACTAGTCAAGAACTCGAGGAAGAGGTAGCCCTCGGGACACCCATATATGCTGTAGTCATATGCCTAGGGGAACCCACCCCCTCCAACCCTCATCCTGTGGAGATACACCCTCTCCTAGAAGAATTCAAGGATGTGTTCCCCGAGGAGCTCCCCGATCAACTGCCACCCATGAGGGATGTCCAACATGCTATTGACCTTGTCCCAGGGGCCACCCTCCCAAACCTTCCCCACTATCGCCTCAACCCCACTGAGCATGTTGAATTGAGGAGGCAAGTGGAGGAACTCATTAGAAAGGGCTTCCTCCATCTTAGCAAGAGTCCTTGTGCTGTCCCAGCCCTCCTCACCCCAAAGAAAGATGGGACATGGCGAATGTGTGTTGATAGCAGGGCCGTCAACAAGATTACTGTCAAATATAGGTTCCCCATACCTAGACTTGATGATATGCTAGACATGCTAGCTGGAGCCACCATATTTTCAAAAATAGACCTTAAGAGTGGCTACCACCAAGTAAGAATAAGGCCCGGGGATGAATGGAAAACTGCCTTTAAAATGAAGGATGGACTCTATGAATGGCTGGTGATGCCTTTTGGGCTCTCTAATGCTCCAAGCACCTTTATGCGCCTTATGACCGAGGTCCTTAGGCCCTACATTGGAGTATTCCTGGTAGTCTATTTCGATGACATCCTCATCTACAGCCAGTCCAAGGAAGCCCACTACCACCACCTTAGGCAAGTCTGCACCATCCTTAGGACAGAGAGCCTCTATGCCAACCCAGGAAAGTGCCACTTCCTGACTGAGTCCATTACTTTCCTTGGGTATATGGTTTCCACTAAGGGAGTGTCCATGGACCCCGAGAAGGTCCGAGCTATCCTTGATTGGCCTGAGCCCCGCACCCTCCATGAGGTCAGGAGTTTCCATGGTTTGGCCACCTTTTACCGGAGATTCATCCGTGGATTCAGCACGGTCACGGCCCCTATCACCGACTGCCTTAAAAAGGGGACCTTTGTGTGGACCAAGTCGGCATCTAGGGCCTTCCAGGAGCTCAAAGAAAGGATGACCCAAGCCCCTGTCTTATGCCTCCCTGATTTCTCCAAAGTCTTTGAGGTGACTTGTGATGCCTCCGGGGTAGGAATTGGCGGGATCCTCAGCCAGGAAGGACACCCAGTGGCCTACTTTAGTGAGAAGTTGTGTGATGCCAGGATGAAATACTCCACCTACGACAAGGAATTTTATGCCGTGGTGCAATCCCTCCGGCATTGGAGACACTACCTCTTGCCTAAAGAATTTGTCATATTTTCTGATCATGAGGCCCTAAAATACCTCAACTCCCAGCAGAAACTGAATGCACGACATGCCCGATGGGTCGAGTACATCCAGTCCTACACCTTTGTGATCAAACATATGGCTGGAAGCGAGAATCGTGCCACGGATGCACTCAGTAGGAGAATCTCCTTGCTAGCTACCATTCGGGTGGAAGTCATAGGATTTGAAAGACTCAAGGAAGAGTACTCTGATTGCCCGGACTTTGGTCCAATCCATACCACCCTGTCCACCCTCTCACCTAGGGAACACCAAGGATTCATCTTAGAAGACGGGTTCATCTTCAAAGGCCATAGACTTTGCATACCTAGGACCTCTCTGCGGGATTTCCTGGTCTGGGAGTTACATGCGGGAGGCCTGGCTGGGCATTTTGGGGTACACAAGACCATTGCTATGGTTGAGGGTCAGTTCTATTGGCCAAGTCTCAAGAGGGACGTAGCCAAAATTGTAGGACAGTGTCGGATATGTGCCTCAGCCAAACAGACAAGATAGAACACCGGCCTATACACCCCACTCCCTGTCCCTGATCACCCCTGGCAGGACTTAAGCATGGACTTTGTCTTGGGCCTACCTAGGACTCAAAAAAGGCATGATTCAATCTTTGTCGTAGTGGATAGGTTTTCAAAGATGGCCCATTTCATCCCCTGCTCTAAAACTTCTGATGCCTCTCATGTGGCCCGCCTATTCTTCGATGAGGTAGTTCGCCTCCATGGCCTACCCAAGACCATCATTTCTGATAGGGATGTCAAATTCACCAGCTATTTTTGGAAAACCCTCTGGCACTTAATGGGGACCCTTCTCAAATTCTCCACGGCCTATCACCCTCAAACCGACGGCCAGACCGAAGTCATTAATAGAAGTCTTGGGAATCTCTTACGGTGTCTTGTTGAGGATCGCCCAGGGAATTGGGATCTCATATTACCCCAGGCAGAGTTTGCATACAACAACTCAGTGAATAGGTCGATAGGGATGAGCCCTTTTGAAGCTGTGCATGGGTACAAACCTAGAAAACCTACAGATCTCATTCCTTTGCCCCCACATGCTAGAGTGTCTATTAGTGCTGAGTCTTTTGCCCAACACATGAAGTCCGCAAACACATTAACAAAAGCAATGAGGTGTATAAAAAGGCGGCCGATTCCCACCGACGCCACTAGGAGTTTCACGTGGGTGACTATGTGATGGTGAGAACTGAGAGGCTTTTTTCTGGGAATGTCTCCAAACTGAGGTCGCGAGGATCAGGCCCCTTCCAGGTTCTAAAGAGGATTGGCACAAACGCTTACGTGTTGAACCTCCCCGAGGAGTACGCAGTAAGTCCCACATTCAATGTGGCTGACTTGGTGCCATACAGGGGTCCCACGGTGACACCTAGTGAGGGAATTGAGCCTGTTCCACCTTTTGAGAGAGCCCCCACCCATGAGAGAGTTCCACCAGTCCAGAGGGGCCAACGGGAGCAAATAGAGCGGATATTGGATGAACAGGTCACTGTCACCCGGAGCAAAGCATACGAGCGATACTTGATCAGGTGGAAGGGTCGGCCCCCTTCAGATGATTCATGGGTGAGCAGGGAGGATCTCCAGCAGCTGGACCCCGACCTCCTGGAGCATTACCGCAGTCGAGAGGACCCTTTCTCGACAGAGTCGAGCTCTTCACAGCCCGGGGGAGTTGATGGGGACATCACCCAGAGTTCCCTCTGGCTCGACACCTCTCTCCCTTCTGGAGATGGGTAGGCTGCGACTGCACGACTTGATGGATCCACGGCGACACTGGAGTTTATTATTAAGGACATCTTGATGTATTTTCTCCCTTTCTTGAGTCTTTTGATGTATTTCACCTTTATTTTGAGTCAAGTCCTAGGTGCTCATGCTAGTTACCTAAGTTGATCGTCACATTGGGCTTGTTTGGCTTTGTGGCCCATTTAGAGGAGCCAGGCCCATGGGCGCCCCTTTTTGCACTTTTGGTTATCTGTTATTTGCTCTTTTCTCAGGGGCTTTTGTACAAAGTTGGGATCCCTATATATAGGACCCCAACTCCCACTTGAGAAGCTAATGAAAATTTGAATATCTTAAGCATAAGTGCATCTCTCCCTCTCTCTCTAACTTTCTCTCTATCTTCTCTCTCTCACTTAAGGGGGCGAACCCCTCTCTCTCTCTACCTTGGGCGAACCTGCCCTTTCCCCATCCCCCCCTCCTTGCCACATCACCAGCCACCTCACCCTTCCACCCTTTCACCTCCCCAAGAGCCTTAACTCCCATAAATTCCTCCACTTCCCCAAGCAACTCTTCCCATTCCCCATACACCTTCTCCACCTCCAAGGCACCCATCCCTCTTCCCCAAGCAACCCTTCCACTCCCCCACACACTCATTCATATCCCCAAGCAATCAAACCCCCCACCCCCACTACCATTTGCGAACCCCCTCTCCATCTACTCACCCCCCCTCCTCTTACCTTGGCCGACCACTCCCTCCTCCTATCTCCTAGCTGCGGCCACCCCTCCCCTCCACCCTCTTGGACCTCCATTTTCCCTGCTCCACCATTCTCATCGTCCCCACATATCCCCCCCCCTCATCTACTATCACCACCACCCCTCCCTCCACTACTAATCTTCACTCCACTTAACCTAAATCCACCACCATCCCTTTCTTTTAGCCAAGTCTGCAGGTGGCTAAAGAAGGTACGACTTGCAGAAGCTTCCCCGAATTCAGACGGGGACATCCAGAGGCGTACCATACCTTTCTGGAAAGGGCGTCCAGTCCACTACGCAGGCGAGGAAGAATCGTGCCATTCCGAGTTCGGGGCTGTCCGGGAGAGCCCTTCTTCCCCGACTGCGCCCAGCTCCATCTGCAGAGCACCTGAGCTCCACTAGAAGCTGAACCACGACTAACAGTAGAGGATTCAGACTGAGGGCCCTTCTTCAAAGTTCTTCCTCCCCCTGTCATCGATCGGAAGCATGAAGAAGAAGTGCCTTCTGCGTTCGGAGGCCAGAGTTATCGCCATTCTCCCTCGGCTGGTCAGGTCTGCCTCCCACGGCCTGCAGCGACCTGCCTCCACTCATCAGCATCCCCCAGTCCACCCCGACCTCAAACGGCTTCACCACTGGTTTTTCTGTGAAGAGGGATCGTCCACGGCTCCAGCAACTCTAACGGTTCATGATTCGGAGTCCGGGAGCCATCGGCACAACCTCTGCAACCTTCTGCATCAGAACAGAAGCTGACAACCCCAGATTCCTTCGTTCTGTTCGAACCTCCGGCGCGGCCAGCGACGACGTCAGAAGAATTCAGTAAAATTCAGAGGTGTCCTACTTCCTGTTACAAAGAATTCCCTCCTGGTCTCGTCGACAGAAAAGTTCCTGAGTAAGAGCTACGGTTGCAATAGTGGCTGCCTATCGCCTCTCACAGCAAGCGAGCAGGTTCACATCGGCTTCCTCCCCCACGATTTCGGCGAGTTTCCCCACCCGCCTGGCCGGCTTAGCGCCCCTCCCTGCGGGAGGTAGTGTTTGCATGTAAGATTGACTTCCCCACCCCTAGTCCATCCCTCCTATGTGAGGAGTAGTGTTTGTAATAAACAGCTCAAGCTTCATCGGCGCAGTGTGCGGGGATCCACACTTCCCCGCTCGCCTCGTCTCCGAACGGGGTTGGTTTCTTCAAACCAACCAGGTGAACTCTAAAACTTTGCTCCATTACTTCTAGTACCTGCTCATTTAATATCCGTAGACATAGCTCCGTTGTGCAGGTGAGAGAGTGACCGACCCCACGTGCTCCACTTACGAGCGGTCACCGTGGGCAGTAAGAGAGTGGGACCTAGTGCCCCAATTGGCACCAGCCAGCCCCATAAGCGTGGGCTACGTACCCTCGGGAGGGAAACCCTAGCCTTGCTGGCACTCTACCAGCAAGGGTCTTGATCCACCACCTCCCCTTAGCATCAGCTAATCACCCTCGGGCTCGTGTGTGTGCGACGGCGAATTGGCCCCGATTTATCAACATTATTGCTATGTGGTTGTGCTTGCGGAATAGGTCCTAAGTTTTTTTTGTTTGCTTGCTGTCCACCCCTTATTGGTGTCACATCACAAAAAAAGAAGGTGAAGAAGTTCAGGAGAGCCTAATCGAGAGAGCAGAAGAGAAGGAAAAAGAAATAGAGAGCTTGTGGGAGAAGAAAAAGTGATAGAGATAGAGATAGAGTGAGTTCGTGAAGAAAATCTCTGATAGTCTGTCCACTGGTACTTGGATCAAATCCAGTCTAGTTCGCTCCTGCGTGAGCTATTTCATTGGTTTTCACTGTCAGCTTTCTGTATCTATTTTTCACCGTTTCATTTTATTTCTTATCTTAATTTTTTTGTTCAAGCTGTGTGGCAGCAGAGGTTAAGCTGTAATCCTCAGCGGTCAGAGGAGGGATCCTCTGGGGTCAGAGGAGGGATCCTCTGGATAGCAAGCTGTGTTGCTCAGCTATTTGTAAGCAAGCTGTGAGGCTCAGCGGATGCAAGCTGTATTGCGCAGCAGTTTCAAGCTGTTAGGCAACAGGAAGCCTCACTCGGTTTGGAGTGAGGGATGGACGTAGGTCTGCAGGCAGCAGACTGAACCATCTAAAAAACTCCTTGTGTTCTGTGTGGTATGCTTGCTTCCTGTGAGTCGATAGATGCATGTCTAGGCTCGAGTAGTTTAGTTTGGCTTTCGAAGTCCATTGGTGCACATCAGTTATTCGAGTCTATGATCTGACTCAATCATGCCCTTGTGTTTGGGTTAATTGATATTTGTTCAGCCAATAGTTTTTTGGAGGGATTCATTCACCCCCCCTCTGAATCCTACACGCACCATTGATGCATCCCATCACTAAAAACCTTCAAGGCCCTATATCTAACTCCATACCTTCAGAAGGTTCAAGCGGTCAAGATATCCGATTTCAACCAGAACACCGAGGACGTTCTCGACCGGGTAGACGTCGATCTGGTGCTCGATGATTTCTCCTCCGAGGTGACATTCTACATCATCGACGCTAACACATCTTACAAAGTACTATTGGGCAGACCTTGGCTACACGAAAATTGGGTCTTCCCCTCAACCCTTCATCAATGCATCAAATATGCCAAGGATGGAGAACAACATACGGTCTTTGCAGACATATCGCATCGTCGTTCACCCCAACAGAATGTAATCTCCCTGATGCGATGCTTTACTTCGGGGGACGCAGTGCATACCCCGTAGTTAAAAGCAAAAGCAAGGGGTGGCTCTCAGAGGAGGGCGAGGATGACCCCTTCTCTGTAGACAAAGAAAAGGCCAAGCTCCATCGACTACACCTTAGCTCCAAGACAACTCCAGATCACCCCGAGAGGCATAAAATCTACTTTGAGGCTTATCTTATTAGCCGAGCCATCGACAAAAGCATATGCTTGTCTCCATATTGCATATGGCTTTCTTGTGTATCAGAGGAGCACAAGGTTGAGCCGCTCAAAATGTTCGTCGCCACCTACAAACGGAAACTCAGAAACAAGAAAAAGGCTAACATCGATAAGCCCATTGTCCTCTACAAGGGGGACATGGCACCTCAAGCCCCACCAGAAGACGACTTTGGCTGGCCCAAGCTAGTCGATGTTACCCCTTAAGCCATCCAAATAATAGACGACCTGCCACAACATATTCGGGAGATGTGCCTAAAGCAATGCATTCCCCGATGGCAAGATTCTGCATGACGTGAATACTTTCACCAATTGTGGACTCCTTCCCAGGTCAGGGGGCAACCCCCATTCTCCCACAAAGATACAAAGGGACTCGGCTACGACCAAGACCCGGATTTCCACGTCTACTATGCAGTCAACACCATGGGCCTAATATAGCCAGTCAATGACTAGACTAATGTCGATACAAAATTTGACAACTCCGAGGATGATGAAGATGAGATCCTGATCTCGCTCCCCGCCAAGTCTGGCACCCCAGTCCTAGTGATCGATAAACCTTCACCGCTCTCTAGCAAAGAAATTAGGGTTAAGGAAGCTCCCCCTGCCTCCCAGTCTGTTGAAGAATCCAGTGTTGCAAACTTTCTCAATGAGGAAGTTACCCAGAACACTTGCCAGGAAGTTTTGTCAACTTTAGCAGGCAACCCCAGGGAAGCTCCAGTCGTACCAGTTGACAATTGCCAGAAAAGTCAAATCACGGCCAGAGATGGCTCCACAGAAGCCTCACCATCGTCGATCGACGACCCTAGAAAAATCCCGTTAGCAGACATTGGTGGCCCAGAGCATTCCCTATTGGGTCCCAGTAATGGTGATTACTCAGTTCCACCGGCACCAACCGGTGGCTTTGAAAATCAAGAAGTATATGAAGTCGACACTGATAATGAAGATTTCATCGACTTCCAACCCGCTCCTCCCGAGCTGGAGGATGGTGGCCAGGCAACTGTTGATGAACTCGTCGAGATTAACCTTGGTGAAGCCGAAACGCACCAGCCAACGTTCGTCAGCGCTCTCCTCACCGAAGTAGAGAAGCAGGACTACAAACAAGTCCTGCTCGAATACAAAGACTGCTTCACCTGGACCTATAAGGAGATGTCAGGACTAGATCCCTCTGTGGCAGAGCACGAACTAGCTATTTCTCACTTAGCAACTCCAGTCAAATAGCCACAGCGGCGTATGCACCATGACCTGGAACTCCAAGTTTCGACCGAAGTCAATAAAATGGCAGAGGTCAACTTCATCGATCCATGCATCTACCTGATCTGGCTCGCCAACATCATCCCAGTCAAGAAGAAAAATGCTCGAGTCTACATTTGCGTCGACTTTTGGGACATAAATAAAGCATGTCCGAAGGATGACTTCCGAGTACCAATATCAGAAATAATGGTCGATATGACCACCAGACATGAGGCCTTGTCTTTCATGGATGGATCATCCTGTCATAACCAGATCTGGATGTCCCTCAAGGACAAGAACCACACAGCCTTCCGGTCTGCCAAAGGGATTTTCAACTATAAGCGCATGACCTTTGGTTTGAATAATGCCGGCGCTACTTATCAGAGGGCTATGACCAACATATTTGATGAGATGTTGCACAACATCGTCAAATGCTACGTCGACGACCTCGTCATCAAAAAAAAGGTAGGAAGACCATCTACATGATCTATGCCAAGTCTTCAACCGACTCCGACAATATGGGCTCAAGATGAACTCTATGAAATGCGCCTTCAGCGTATCCAGTGGCAAGTTTCTCGGCTTCATCATTAGATATCGAGGAATCGAGGTGGACCCTAGCAAGATTAAAGCAATCCGGGAGCTTCCACCACCTAAAAATCTGGACCACGTAAACCCCCCCCCCATTTTATTAAAAATAGTTTTTTAGCCAAAAAAAAAACTCTGACCAGCCCCGCGTTAACCCCCCCTTGGGGGGGCGGTTTACGAGGTCCAGATTACCCCCCCCCCCCCAATCTGGACCGCATAAACCCCCCATTTCCTAAAAAAAGTATTTTTTACCAAAAAAAAACCCTGACCAGTCCCGCGTTAACCCCACGGGGGGGGGGGGGGGGGTTACGGGGGCCAGACTGACCCCCAGTCTGGACCGCGTGAACCCCTCTCCCCCTCTTACAAACAAAAAAAAACTCTTTTTTTCAATCAAATGGGGGTTTACCCGGACTATGGCACCCCTCCATTCTAACCCGGGTAAACCCCCCTCAACCCTTCAAATTCTCTATAAATTCCCTTTAGAAGCTCAAGGGATAGAGGGGCACACATACAGAAGGATCCACAGACGCAAGCTCAAGCATCAAGGGCATCCAGCACTCCGGCAAGCACAAGGAGCAAGGCGTGCGTTGGTTGGCTTGTTGTTCGGCTTAGCACACACAGAGGGTATGTCGAACGACCACCCCTCACATGGCATATATCCATTTCACTCAAGTCTTTCCACTTGCGTATGTGGCGTTATGATAATGGCGATAACACCCGCACCTCGAGTTCGCCCACGTATGGCACGTTATGATAATAACGCGGACGCCACCATGCCAGATTTGCTCCAGCCATGGGACCACATGCCTGTTGCTCTCCCAGAGCCAGCCACCGACTATCCCCGCCGCTGACACGAGTTAGCCGGACCTTGGCCCGGAAGTAACATTTCCAGGACCAGACCTAACTCCCAGACAACGTTGGCACTTGGCTTCGCAACCAACGCCCCTGCCGCTCCCAGTCTCCCTTACACGCCAGTCGGTGTCAACCACCTGTGACCCAGTCCAGCCCCGGCATTGCCGAAGCGCCTGTAGCTCCCCTGTGGGGACCCTTTGTAAAGAATACGTAGACATCTGCTTTATTCTGCATTGACCTGGGGGCTGACACGTATGTCGAGATTGTCTGGTGACTTGCACCAGATGTACTCAATCCTTCAGCGCCTACCTGTAAAGCCTACATGGCATCTATAAGGAAAGAATAACCAGATATCCGGTCTTTCTCATACCTCCGCACCAATGTTCTCTTGTGACCCTGATCCTGGTCCATATGCAACATGTCCTCTAGCTCCCAGTCGGGTCCACCCTGCCGGTTGAGTGAGATAGTCACCCTATAGCTGCAGTGTATACTATGTCCCCCACCAATGGCTTCAAAGACATCCCGACCCTCCTTCAGCAAAGAACAAAGGTGTTTAGATTCAATCTGATGTAAAATAAACATCGAATGCTTACGGTCGACGGGGAAAGACGTCATGTACACGAATCCCCACAATCGCTTACACTCGTACCAGCAGAACCTCCTTCTCTCCACGTGTTTCCCGATACCCCGTGCCCACATGCCATGCCCTGGTGGCACTTCCCCAGTCAAAACTTGGTTCCGTAGGTGATCGTCGAGAAATCGACTGGCACGCCCGCATTCCACCCAGTCATCCCCATTCCAGTCATCTAGGATGATTAATCACACTATTCCTTATGCATTTATGTCGTTCCTTGTATTTCCCCGTCAATACCCCCAGAATCCCCGCGTGACAAATCGACCCATCTCGGCCTTCTGTAAAAGGCAAGTGTGTGTCACTGCTGCGGAAACCTATAAATTTTCATGGGTCGAACAACCTTCAAGATCAATCAAGGTCATTCTAAGAATAATATGCAATCTGCCTCAATCTTTCTGTAACGTCCTCGGGTCTCGGATCATGTTTCCGCGGGTTACGGATTGTGTTCGTATTGATTTCAAAATTTATTGTTGGAGTTTTGGACCCCTAAATAATATTTATGAGAGTTATTTCGGATCCGTGATGGTGCGTGGTGGGGCCTTGCTTTTTTCAGGAATTTTTGTGTGTCAGAATGTATTTTTTAGAAATTTTTAGAGTTAATGTGGATCTTCAAATATAACAAAAAATAAAAAATAAAACCTATTTAACCCCCCACCTTTTCTCTCCCTCTCACCCTCTCGTTTCTCTCCCTGTCTCCCTCCACCTCTCTGGCGGTCGACGGAGGACGGTGGTGGGTGAGACTAAGGGCGGCGTGGGCTTCGAGCGGTGGGGATGGACGTGAGGAGTAGGAGGCGGTGGCACGGCATGGCGTGCACACGAGTACGGAGTTTGGGTTCATGCGAACGTGGCGTTTCTCGACGGTTTGGCATCCATAGCGCGTGGTCTCCTCGTGAGAGGTAGGGGGATGGATCCTAACTACTTGTCCCATGTTTTCCCTTGATCCGATAGCATTTTGGGCGAGAGAGAGAGCGGGGTTTATCACCTTTCTGGGGAAAATGCTTGTTAGGGTCGAGAGCGCGGTTTGACCGGATTTCATAGCGATCCTTGGTTTAAATAGCGTATTGTGGATGCCATTGTGGTTGGGGATGATCTCCCTATGTCTTTTGGGGGTTTTCGAGCCCAATGTGGGTGCGACGGGCGTGGGGATGAGCCTCCGGTGTTGGTTCTGGAGGGGACCCTGAACAGGGCAGCGGCCAGCAGGCCGACTGCCTCTGCCCAGTCTGGGTGGTCAGGCCACTGGCCTCCTAGGGTAGTTGGGCGGCCAGTGGGGTGGCGGCCCAGGGGATTGCCCACTGGGCGGCTAGACCCTTGGCCACCCAGGTGTTTGGGCGGCCAGGGAACTAGCCGCCTTGCCTTGTGCACTGGGCAGCCACTGGGTGGGCCACCTAGGGCCCTTTAACCCGTTTGCTGGGTGGCCAAAACCTTGGCCGCCCAGGCTTTTTGGGTGGCCAGAGGGCTGGCTGGCCAGGCCACTGTGTGGCGGCCACTGTTGTGGCTACGCAGGAGGGTGGGTGACCAGTGGGTTGGCCGCCCAGGCCCAATATGCCTATCAACCGGATTTTCGTGATTCTGGGCGATTAGTGGTCCTAGTCTTATCCGTGTGCATCGACAATAGATAGATTAGCTACCTAGTCAGTTGTTCTTGGCTTTTGTGATATCAAGTTGCCTCATGATTGATTAGTGTGAACCGATGGTTATCTGGTGGTTTCCGCTACTACAGCGAGTTCTCACTTTTAGTAATCCTTCCCACTAGATGTACCTGACCGGGGCACGCGTGTGCTTACCCACTGGGGAGCGGTGGAGGCTAGACCCGAGTAGACGGTTTTTAAGCTGGTTATTGTAGGGCCCTTTGCCTTTGCAACCTGAGTCCGGCTAGGGGGGAAATTGGCTATAGGACCCAACTTAGAGCAAATAGTCTGTGTGTGCACACTTGGTTGGGGGAGTTGTGTTACACAGGAGGACGGTGAGCTAGAAGGGGAGGGGATGACTAGATCACCGTTTTAAAAAAATATCTGACTGAGTCGAGGCAGGACCCTTAACCAATATAACGTAATTCACGAGCTCATAACATAAATGACTCAAAATGTCATCAGCACATATGCACAACCACCTATCGAGCAGTCAGACCAAGATTTCAATCATCAACATTCACATTTACTTAATGAAGCCAGACAAAATCATAAGGAAGATAGATGCGCACAACCATACCACGGAGAACAGGAGATTTAGATGGTTCCGTCTACAACCTGTAGACTTACGTCCATCCCTCACTCAAGGCCGAGTGAGGCTTCCTTTCACAAGAAAGAACCGCAGACTCAGTCTGCCTACAACACGCTGATCCATAGCTTGGGGATCGAAATCCCTACAGAAGCTGAACACACAGCTTGCACCCAGGTCTCACACCCCAAGACCTGACCCGGAGATAACTCTCCCTTCCTCTTAGACAAGAGGGAACCCAGTAGTGACTCACCCTCACTGTAATTCAGAGACACTGTCTCTCTTCCTCCACATCCGGAGGGAACAACCCAGATAGCCTCCTCACTATCTGAACACAACAACCCCTGGAGACCACCTCCCTTCCTCTGATCTGATTTAGAGGGAATCACAATGCAACCCAGAGGATCCACCTCTCTTCCTCTACACCTAGAGGGAACGATAGAACATAGTATCGGAATTTAAGAACAAACAACTGAAAACATAAAGAAATATCGAAGACAATCGAACGGAGAAACAATGTAGCTTCTTAAAGAAGCATAGACAAAACATAGCAGAAAACCATCCTCTCCTTCATCACTCTCTCTCTTCCAGGTACGCTCAACGAATGGATCAGGATGGCTTCTCCTCTCCTTCCTCTCGCTCTAGCCTCACCCTTTTCCTTGTGGCTTTGGCAGCTTTTCAGGAGCAAAAACCTTCATATATATATATATCCAACCTCACGAGAGAGTAAGGGTTTGGGAGACACGCGCGAAGACATGCTTCCAGATGAACCGAGCCATGTGTTAGATGATTATTCCCTCGGATCACGTGCTCACATAATTGGAATAAAGTTCCAATTTGTCTTTAAGTCCCTGTAAGGTTTCAGAGAACATTCAGTCAATCTCAGAAGTATTCAAGTCATAAATTGTTCACACAGATTGCACGGGACTTATGAAAGGACAGAAGAATGCGTCAACGCACTAAATCCAAGACGTTAACGCAATGGATATAAGGAGAACAGGTGCCTTGACAAAACACACTAATGCGTCAACGCATCAGTTGACAGCGTTGACGCTTCTGCTGGGTGGTTGATCAAAAGAACCTTTGGTAAAAAAAAAACTCAAGGCGTCGACGCTTCCATTGTGTAGCGTCACCTCAGCTCCTTGGACAAGACGCACAATATCTTGGTAACAACCCAATGCGTCAACGCTTCAGGTGACAGCGTCGACTCAGCTTCATAGGCGAGACGCTCAAGCCCTTGGCATTAAGCCAATGCGTCAACGCTTCAGGTGACAGCGTCGACTCAACTCGATAGGCGAGACGCTCAAGCCCTTGGTACTAAGCCAATGCGTCAACGCTTCCATCGTGCAGCGTCGACTCAGCTTCATATCCGAGACGCTCAAGCCCTTGGCACCAAGCCAATGCGTCTACGCTTCCATCGTGCAGCGTCGACGCAGTGGACAAAACAGCAAGCGAAAGACACACTAATGCGTCTACGCACCCAGCCAAGTGCGTCAACGCACTAAATGTACAGATCCCATATAATCAAGACAAGTATGAGCTCATGGGTGTACATGATAGAGGAGCATCAAAACAGAAAAGCATGATGAAAAAGCATTTGATCCATAGATGTGCATGCAAGACAACAACATTAGATCCTGAGAATATTTAGACAATTCAGAATCTTTATCATGCAAGACAACAACATTAGATCCTAAGAATATTTAGACAATTCAGGATCTTTATCATTCATTTAGGAGCATCAAGATGATTATCATAAAAATAATTTGATTCATAGTGTTAGTCATCATCAAAACTACAGAGATGCAACAATCTCCCCCTTTTTGATGATGGCAACACCATGAGTCAAATTTAGTAAAAGGAGAAATACCAACTTAAAACATTCGCAATAAGGGCAGCAACCCCTTTCAACCTTCTCCCCTTGTCAGACTTTTCAACTGTTACTCCCCCTCCCTTTCAACCTTCTCCCCTTGTCAGACTTTTCAACCTTCTCCCCCTTTGACATCATCAAAACAAGGAGAAAGAGAGATGTTGACGCTGGACTGATGAGAAAAGATGGAGAGGATTCCAACAGTAGACAATCATTGTCAAATCTTAGATGCTTAAGTGGGTCTGTAAGGTCCAGTGAAGAATCTTGGAGTTCTGGTAAGAGAAGGAGATTCAGAATAAACTTGAAGTTTATCATCTTACTATGATTATGAGAGAAGAGCAAGTGGCAACAAGTATGACTGAGGTAGCTGTTAAGGCTTGTCAAAGAGACAACAAGAGTTTGAACCACTAAGACAGCCTGTAGGCATTGAGGACAAACAGTCCAAGCAGAGAAAGCACAGTTATAGAGTGTATTTGGCCAGTTACACTTTTGACATTAAGTATGCACCTTGGTCAGAGGCCAGCATCCTCAGTTACTCAGTGTAAGAGCCTCATCACTTCTCAATTAGAGAACATAGATAGTGACCATTGGTTGTTTCATGAGGAGACACCTTGATCAGAGGCCAGAATCCCCAGTTACTCACCATTTTGTCATCATTGCTCTGCCAAGCATAATTTTGAATTGTATTTCTTTCTTTTGATTTTGTTTATGAGAACTGATACCTCATGACATAGGAAATTCTCATTTCATTGATGGGATTCCTAGTTTCTCAGTATGCAGTTTTAAGCACAGATAAGTTTAACTAGCTCAACAAGGGGTTGTTTGAAGACAAAGCCCAGGGCAAATATTGGAGGTCATATCAAGATGTCCAAAGAGAAGCTCATAAACAGAAACCATTTCTTACAAGTCTAGCTTGTTCATGAGTCATGCAACAAAGTAAGAGGATATACTTGTGAAGGTTAATCTTAGCCTCTTAAGACTTACTAGAAGAGGATTCTAGCTGGACTTTAATTGCACAAACTTAAGAATGTAGGAAATGAATGAGGTTCTATTAAGAGGAATATTCAAGATCAATTCTAACTTTAATCCAGCAATAACACCCATCTTTCAAGCGTTTCTAATAAGTCAAGCTCCCCCTCTCTAGTAGCTCTATCTCCCATTCTACCCAGAAAACAGCAGAGAAGCAGAATTGACTATACTCAAGGCACACACCCGCTCCCCCTCACATAGGGACCCCCACCAGAAAAAATAAGACAAAACTACCACTAACTTTATGGAGATACATGAACCAGAATCCATTGCCTCAAATCAGTCAGAGTTTGTAAATACCAAGTTCTCTTCTCAAGGAAGTGAATTTTTCAGTATCTAGAGGTTTTGTAAAAATATCAGCAATTTGATCTGCAGTCCCAACATGAATTAATTCAAATGTTTTATTTGCAATTTCATTTTTGATAAAGTGGTGCCTGATTTCAATGTGTTTTGTTCGTGAGTGTAAAACATGATTCTTTGCAATGTTTATGGCACTAGTGTTATCACAAAAGATGGGAGTGCAACCTGTCTCTACTTGGTAATCCTGAAGTTGATGCTTGATCCAGATAACCTGAGTGCCACAGCTGTTGCAGCCACGTATTCAGCCTCAGCAGTGGAAAGAGCCACTGAATGTTGTTTCTTTGAACTCCAAGAAACTAGGCATCCTCCTAAGAATTGGCAGTGGCCACTGGTGCTCTTCCTATCTAGTTTGCATCCAGCAAAGTCTGCATCAGTGTATGCAACTAAATCTAATGTGCGTGAAGCAGGATACCATAAGCCTAATGTATGTGAGGCAGACAAATATCTAAAGATTCTTTTTACAGCAGATAAATGTAGTTCAGTAGGCCTAGACTGATATCTTGCATATAAACCAACACTGAATTGTATGTCTGGCCTAGAGGCAGTTAAGTACAAGAGGGATCCGATCATACCTTTGTAGAGTTTTTCATCCACTTGTTTACCTGACTCATCTGCATTAAGGGTCATGCTTGTGCTCATTGGGGTGGATATTTGCTTCAGGTTAGTCATTCCAAACCTTTTTAGGATATCCAGCGTATACTTGGTTTGGTGGAAGAAGCAGCCATCTGACATTTGATTTATCTGCAAGCCAAGGAAATAAGTCAGTTCTCCAACTAAGCTCATCTCAAATTCAGCTGACATAAGCTGTGAAAATTCTTTACACAGTTCAGGATTTGTTGATCCAAAAATGATGTCATCTACATATACCTGAACTATGATGAGATCTTGTCTTGAATTCTTAGTGAATAAGGTTTGGTCAACTTTACCTCTGTTATATCCTTTATTCAGTAAGAAACTGGTCAGTCTTTCATACCAGGCCCGAGGAGCCTGCTTTAGTCCATAAAGAGCTTTGTTTAACCTGAAAACTTGATCAGGTTTAGTTGAGAACTGAAATCCAGGAGGTTGTTCAACATAAACTTCTTCTTTTAGAATTCCATTCAAGAAGGCACTCTTAACATCCATTTGTTGAAGTTTTATGTTGCTTGAACAAGCAAATGCTAATAGAATTCTGATAGCCTCCATTCTAGCTACTGGAGCAAAGGATTCATCAAAGTCCACTCCATACTCCTGACTGTAGCCTTTAGCTACAAGTCTAGCTTTATTCCTAGAGATGACACCTTCTTCATTCAGTTTGTTCTTAAAAACCCATTTTGTTCCTATTACATTGAAATTTTCAGGTCTAGGTACAAGTTCCCAGACATTATTTCTATCAAATTGCCCTAGTTCTTCACACATGGCAATTACCCAATTCTCATCACTTAAGGCTTCTTCAATGGTCTTAGGCTCAATTTGAGAAACTAAAGCAATTAAGTCCTGATTCTGAACATTTATGAAATGAGATCTTGTCCTAGGGGGATCATTAAGACTACCAATAATATTGGTTACAGGGTGGCCTTTTAAAACTTTGACATTTGTTGAGGACTCACCTTGTTTGGCTGTACTTACTGGGTTCAGATCAGTAGGTTCTTCAGCCGGTTGTACTTCCTCCTCTTGCATTTGATTCAGGAACTCTCCATCATGACTTGTAGACCTGTTATCATCATTTAGACTGTTAGAGATTTTTGTTTCATCAAAAATAACATGAGGGGTTTCCTCTACAGTTCTATCAGTTTTATTAAAGACCTTGAAGGCCCTAGATGTTTCAGAGTATCCTAGGAATATTCCTGGAATACTTCTAGCATCAAATTTATCTAAGTCTCTCTTGTTGTTATTATGAATAAAGCATTTTGAACCAAAAATTTTGAAATATGAGATATTAGGCCTCTTATCTTTCAGGAGTTCATATGGTGTTTTCTTATGTATGGGTCTTACCAAAGCTCTATTAAGTATGTAGCAGGCTGTGTTTGTCGCTTCTGCCCAAAAGCTCTTAGGTAGCTGACTCTCCATTAGTAGTGTTCTTGCCATTTCCACTATTGTTCGATTTCTTCTCTCCACAATTCCATTCTGCTCTGGGGTCCTGGGAGAATAAAATTTGTGAGTCAGTCCCTCCTTGTCACAGAAGCTAGAAAATGAGGAGTTCTCAAACTCTCCTCCATGATCTGATTGGATAACAATAATCTTGTGCCCTATATGTTTTTGCTTATTGAAAAAATGTTCAAATTTTTGAAAAGCATCACTCTTATTTTCCAAGAAAAACAGCCATGCAAATCTAGAGTAGTCATCGACAATGACAAAACCAAATCTCTTACCATTTAGACTCTGGGCTCTGGTAGGACCAAAGAGATCCATGTGCAAGTGTTCCATGATCTTTGTAGACAAGCTCTCAGACCTAATTTTAAAAGAAGCTCGAGTTTGCTTGCCTAGAGCACAGGTCTCGCAATTCTTCGAAACTGATTTGAACTTTAAGCTAGGCATGCCTCTAACTAAATCAAATTTAGCTAATTTATGCAAGGTGTTAAAGCTAGCATGGCCTAGTCGCCTATGCCAGTCAAACATGTTATTCTCTGAATCAGCAGTGAGACACAGATTAGACTCAGACTCAACATCAAGATCCACAATATAGACATTATTGACTCTATTTGCAATGAACTTTATTTTATCGGAGTTTGGTTCTAAAATTTTGCATACATGCTCATCAAAAAGAACCTTGTGACCCTTGTCACACAACTGACTAATACTCAATAAATTGTGTTGCAGACCTTCAACCAACAAGACTTTCTCAACAGAGTTGGAGGTTTTCTTACCAATGGTTCCGGTCCCAATGATTTGGCCTTTGTTTTTACCTCCAAACTTAACTGACCCTCCTGCTTTCAATTCAAGCTTGCTGAACTTTCTTTGATCCCCTGTCATGTGCCTCGAGCAACCACTGTCGAGATACCACTTGTTGTTCTCGGCTGCTAGGCCCACCTGCACAATAACAATTTAAGTTGTGTGCTTTGGAACCCAAGGTAAGTTGGGTCCAAAAATACCGTTCAATTCATTAAGCACAGTCTTGGGAATCCAGATCTGTTTTAACCCCTTTTTCTTTCTGTGCTGAGAGTTGACAGTTTTGTTATTGGTGTGCATTTTATTTGTTTCCTTTTGTTTCTCAAGGTGTGTCCAGTTTCTGTTGATAAAGGTTTGGGTCCCAGCCAGACCATAATTTTTAACCTGTCTAGATGAAGGCATTTTATTGACAGTATTCTGTGTATAGTTAGACGTTCCTATGTTTCTTTTAAAATAGCCCATTCTTTTATTAGAGTCATAGTTGTTGAATTGACAGACACCTTGCTTCTGGTGCGTGGGCTTGTTGAATTTCTTGAAGATATTTTTTCCAATCTCAGCCTGTTGTCTATGGATGTTCTTTTGTTGTTCAGTGGTTTTGGAACTGGATGGAATGTCCAGTTTCTCTTTTCCTTTCTCAGTGCAGAAGGTAGTGATTTTTACCCCAAATGCTTCCTTCTTACTTGGGTTGAAACCCAACCCCTCTCTGTTAAAGTTTACTTTGGTGCCTAACAAGGCATTCAAATTACTCTCTCCCAAAACAAACCTCTCAAGGGTTTTCTTCTTATCTTCCAGCTCCTTCCGCAGACATATATTGTTTTCCAGCAATTCATCATTGACCCTTTTAACAGCTTCATACCCTTCCCTGAGTAAGTCATTTTGTCTCAGGTTTTCTTCAGTATGTTGATTGGTTTCATCAAGCTGTTTTCTTAGTTTTTCAAGCTCCTTTTTAACAAGATTGTTCTCATTTCTTACATTTTCCATTTGATCTAATTCAGCTATCAGTTTGGAATTTTCTGTCTTGATGAGTTCTTGTTCTTCATTAACCACATTGAGTTTGCGTTTGGTGACTCTATGTTCTTTAGCTAAGGCATTGTACATATCTAGCAGTTCACCATACTTATCTTCCCAGTCATCAATAGAGTAAGTCACAAAGGGATTGATTACCTCAGTTTCCTCGTCGGCCATCAGACATACTCCTTCAGTCTCCTTTCCTGAGGAGTTAGTCTCTGAGTCTTCTTCTTCATCGCTCCAAGTGCATACCATAGATTTTGGCTTTTTCTTGTACACTTTGGAGCCTTTCTTATGGTAATCCAGTGTCTTCTTCTGAAGCTCAGGGCAATCTTGCTTCATGTGCCCAACGTTTCTCCAATGATAACACATCATACTTTTAGCATTCCTATCCTTGTCATTGCCATTGTTTGGATATTTACCTGATGAGTAATTTCTTCTTCTCCCATATGATTTTCCCTTCAGTTTCAGAAATTTCCTGAACTGACGTGTGAGCAGAGCTTTTTCACTCCTGTCAAGGTCTGGAATTTCATCAGAGTCTCCACTGCTGCTGCTGCTGTTGCTACTACTATGTCGTTCAACTTTAAGAGCAACATTCTTGCCCTTTCTGTCACTTCCTTCTCCTGTTTTCTTGAGATTCATCTCATAGGTCATAAGAGACCCTATGAGTTCAGTGACAGTCATGGTTGTTAAATCCTTCGATTCCTCTATCACAGTGGCCTTTGTGTGCCACACTGGAGTCAAAGATCTCAAGATCTTCCTGACTATATCCCCTTCAGATATTTCCTTTCCAAACCCCTTGAGGCTGTTTGTGATCAGTGACAGCCTAGCGTAGATATCAGTCGCGCTCTCCTCTGACTTCATCTTAAATAATTCATACTCAGAGGTTAGGTAGTTTACCTTGGTAGCTCTGACCTGAGAGGTACCCTCGTAAATCAGCGCTAGTTCATCCCACATCTTCTTAGCTGTCTTGCACGCCGAAATTCGAGCATATTCTTCAGGGTGAACTGCGCACTGGATGATGTTGAGCGCAGACCAGTTCAGTCTGGATAATTTGACTTGTTCTTCAGACCACATCTCCTCATTCGGAGGTAAATCATAGGGTCCAGTTGTAATGACTCTCCACAGCTTGTGGCTCTGAGATCGGATGAAAACTTCCATCCTGTTTTTCCAAAAGAAATAATTAGAGCCATCAAAATATGGGGGACGGGAGATTGACTGTCCTTCAGCTATGTGGCTGCGAGGACCACTGGTTCCAGAATTACCCTGGTCGTTGGACCACATCTCGGGTAAACCTGCTCTGATACCAACTATTACATAGGAGGACGGTGAGCTAGAAGGGGAGGGGATGAATAGATCACCGTTTTAAAAAAATATCTGACTGAGTCGAGGCAGGACCCTTAACCAATATAACGTAATTCACGAGCTCAGAACATAAATGACTTAAAATGTCATTAGCACATATGCACAACCACCTATCGAGCAGTCAGACCAAGATTTCAATCATCAACATTCACATTTACTTAATGAAGCCAGACAAAATCATAAGGAAGATAGATGCGCACAACCATACCACGGAGAACAGGAGATTTAGATGGTTCAGTCTACAACCTGCAGACTTACGTCCATCCCTCACTCAAGGCCGAGTGAGGCTTCCTTTCATAAGAAAGAACCGCAGACTCAGTCTGCCTACAACATGCTGATCCACAGCTTGGGGATCAAAATCCCTACAGAAGCTGAACACACAGCTTGCACCCAGGTCTCACACCCCAAGACCTGACCCGGAGATAACTCTCCCTTCCTCTTAGACAAGAGGGAACCCAGCAGTGACTCACCCTCACTGTAATTCAGAGACACTGTCTCTCTTCCTCCACATCCGGAGGGAACAACCCAGATAGCCTCCTCACTATCTGAACACAGCAACCCCTGGAGACCACCTCCCTTCCTCTGATCTGATTTAGAGGGAATCACAATGCAACCCAGAGGATCCACCTCTCTTCCTCTACACCTAGAGGGATAGAACATAGTATCGGAATTTAAGAACAAACAACTGAAAACATAAAGAAATATCGAAGACAATCGAACGGAGAAACAATGTAGCTTCTTAAAGAAGTATAGACAAAACATAGCAGAAAACCATCCTCTCCTTCATCACTCTCTCTCTTCCAGGTACGCTCAACGAATGGATCAGGATGGCTTCTCCTCTCCTTCCTCTCGCTCTGGCCTCACCCTTTTCCTTGTGGCTTCGGCAGCTTTTCAGGAGCAGAAACCTTCATATATATATATCCAACCTCACGAGAGAGTGAGGGTTTGGGAGACACGCGCGAAGACATGCTTCCAGATGAACCGAGCCACGTGTTAGATGATTATTCCCTCGGATCACGTGCTCACATAATTGGAATAAAGTTCCAATTTATCTTTAAGTCCCTGTAAGGTTTCAGAGAACATTCAGTCAATCTCAGAAGTATTCAAGTCATAAATTGTTCACACAGATTGCACGGGACTTATGAAAGGACAGAAGAATGCGTCAACGCACTAAAGCCAAGACGTTAACACAACGGATATAAGGAGAACATGTGCCTTGACAAAACACACTAATGCGTCAACGCATCAGTTGACAGCGTTGACGCTTCTGCTGGGTGGTTGATCAAAAGAACCTTTGGTAAAAAAAAAACTCAAGGCGTCGACGCTTCCATTGTGTAGCGTCACCTCAGCTCCTTGGACGAGACGCACAATATCTTGGTAACAACCCAATGTGTCAACGCTTCAGGTGACAGCGTCGACTCAGCTTCATAGGCGAGACGCTCAAGCCCTTGGCATTAAGCCAATGCGTCAACGCTTCAGGTGACAGCGTCGACTCAGCTCGATAGGCGAGACGCTCAAGCCCTTGGTACTAAGCCAATGCGTCAACGCTTCCATCGTGCAGCGTCGACTCAGCTTCATATCCGAGACACTCAAGCCCTTGGCACCAAGCCAATGCGTCTACGCTTCCATCGTGCAGCGTCGACGCAGTGGACAAAACAGCAAGCGAAAGACGCACTAATGCATCTACGCACCCAGCCAAGTGCGTCAACGCACTAAATGTACAGATCCCATATAATCAAGACAAGTATGAGCTCATGGGTGTACATGATAGAGGAGCATCAAAATAGAAAAGCATGATGAAAAAGCATTTGATCCATAGATGTGCATGCAAGACAGCAACATTAGATCCTGAGAATATTTAGACAATTCAGGATCTTTATCATGCAAGACAACAACATTAGATCCTAAAAATATTTAGACAATTCATGATCTTTATCATTCATTTAGGAGCATCAAGATGATTATCATAAAAATAATTTGATTCATAGTGTTAGTCATCATCAAAACTACAGAGATGCAACAATCTCCCCCTTTTTGATGATGGCAACACCATGAGTCAAATTTAGTGAAAGGAGAAATACCAACTTAAAACATTCGCAATAAGGGCAGCAACCCCTTTCAACCTTCTCCCCTTGTCAGACTTTTCAACTGTTACTCCCCCTCCCTTTCAACCTGGTGGTTTCCGCTACTACAGCGAGTTCTCACTTTTAGTAATCCTTCCCACTAGATGTACCTGACCGGGGCACGCGTGTGCTTACCCACTGGGGAGCGGTGGAGGCTAGACCCGAGTAGACGATTTTTAAGCTGGTTATTGTAGGGCCCTTTGCCTTTGCAACCTGAGTCCGGCTAGGGGGGAAATTGGCTATAGGACCCAACTTAGAGCAAATAGTCTGTGTGTGCACACTTGGTTGGGGGAGTTGTGTTACACAGGAGGACGGTGAGCTAGAAGGGGAGGGGATGAATAGATCACCGTTTTAAAAAAATATCTGACTGAGTCGAGGCAGGACCCTTAACCAATATAACGTAATTCACGAGCTCATAACATAAATGACTCAAAATGTCATCAGCACATATGCACAACCACCTATCGAGCAGTCAGACCAAGATTTCAATCATCAACATTCACATTTACTTAATGAAGCCAGACAAAATCATAAGGAAGATAGATGCGCACAACCATACCACGGAGAACAGGAGATTTAGATGGTTCCGTCTACAACCTGTAGACTTACGTCCATCCCTCACTCAAGGCCGAGTGAGGCTTCCTTTCACAAGAAAGAACCGCAGACTCAGTCTGCCTACAACACGCTGATCCATAGCTTGGGGATCGAAATCCCTACAGAAGCTGAACACACAGCTTGCACCCAGGTCTCACACCCCAAGACCTGACCCGGAGATAACTCTCCCTTCCTCTTAGATAAGAGGGAACCCAGCAGTGACTCACCCTCACTGCAATTCAGAGACACTGTCTCTCTTCCTCCACATCCGGAGGGAACAACCCAGATAGCCTCCTCACTATCTGAACACAACAACCCCTGGAGACCACCTCCCTTCCTCTGATCTGATTTAGAGGGAATCACAATGCAACCCAGAGGATCCACCTCTCTTCCTCTACACCTAGAGGGAACGATAGAACATAGTATCGGAATTTAAGAACAAACAACTGAAAACATAAAGAAATATCGAAGACAATCGAATGGAGAAACAATGTAGCTTCTTAAAGAAGCATAGACAAAACATAGCAGAAAACCATCCTCTCCTTCATCACTCTCTCTCTTCCAGGTACACTCAACGAATGGATCAGGATGGCTTCTCCTCTCCTTCCTCTCGCTCTGGCCTCACCCTTTTCCTTGTGGCTTTGGCAGCTTTTCAGGAGCAGAAACCTTCATATATATATATCCAACCTCACGAGAGAGTGAGGGTTTGGAAGACACGCGCGAAGACATGCTTCCAGATGAACCGAGCCACGTGTTAGATGATTATTCCCTCGGATCACGTGCTCACATAATTGGAATAAAGTTCCAATTTGTCTTTAAGTCCCTGTAAGGTTTCAGAGAACATTCAGTCAATCTCAGAAGTATTCAAGTCATAAATTGTTCACACAGATTGCACGGGACTTATGAAAGGACAGAATAATGCGTCAACGCACTAAAGCCAAGACGTTAACGCAATGGATATAAGGAGAACAGGTGCCTTGACAAAACACACTAATGCGTCAACGCATCAGTTGACAGCGTTGACGCTTCTGCTGGGTGGTTGATCAAAAGAACCTTTGGTCAAAAAAAAAACTCAAGGCCTCGACGCTTCCATTGTGTAGCGTCACCTCAGCTCCTTGGACGAGACGCACAATATCTTGGTAACAACCCAATGCGTCAACGCTTCAGGTGACAGCGTCGACTCAGCTTCATAGGCGAGACGCTCAAGCCCTTGGCATTAAGCCAATGCGTCAACGCTTCAGGTGACAGCGTCGACTCAGCTCGATAGGCGAGACGCTCAAGCCCTTGGTACTAAGCCAATGCGTCAACGCTTCCATCGTGCAGCGTCGACTCAGCTTCATATCCAAGACGCTCAAGCCCTTGGCACCAAGCCAATGCGTCTACGCTTCCATCGTGCAGCGTCGACGCAGTGGACAAAACAGCAAGCGAAAGACACACTAATGCGTCTACGCACCCAGCCAAGTGCGTCAACGCACTAAATGTACAGATCCCATATAATCAAGACAAGTATGAGCTCATGGGTGTACATGATAGAGGAGCATCAAAACAGAAAAGCATGATGAAAAAGCATTTGATCCATAGATGTGCATGCAAGACAACAACATTAGATCCTGAGAATATTTAGACAATTCAGGATCTTTATCATGCAAGACAACAACATTAGATCTTGAGAATATTTAGACAATTCAGGATCTTTATCATTCATTTAGGAGTATCAAGATGATTATCATAAAAATAATTTGATTCATAGTGTTAGTCATCATCAAAACTACAGAGATGCAACAAGTTGGACATGCCCTGACGAGTGCAACCCCAGCTAGTCATTGTTCTATGGTACTATGTACGGTGTCTCAGTTCTCGCCTGGGGTGAGTAGGGAAACACCTGAGGCTGCGGACTAAGTCGTCTGTGGACGCATCCGACCTTACTTCTTGTGGGAAGTGCTCCTGTCACTTGAGAGTAACGATTCTATTTTCCTACTGACGAGGTTCTGTGCTTTGGCGGCTCGACGTCCTGGTTACTCGTGATTGAGATGTGGTTTCCTTGTTGTCCTCGAGAGTCCTATCCAACAGTGTAGTTCTGTCCCTTCGTTGCCAACTGAGGCTCTACTTGGTAGCTTAGTTTCTAGCCCTTTTGTACTCCAGGAGAAATACTTCGAGATGGATTATTATGGTCCAGCCTTCTGTAGCCTATGTTATGAGAATTCGGTTCCGCATGGTTTATGTTGGATACTCGAGGTATCACATCATTGTATGGGCTTTCAACAGTTAGTGGCTTAGCGTGGTCATTTTATGTTTACAGTATCGTTCCTTCTACCTTATTGTCCTTCCTGCTTTACTGTTATGTATGCCTTATTATTCTACTACTCTGTTTGTTATGTTTTCATTATGGTGGGGATTCATGGGACCCCTACTGAGCCAATGAGATAAGTCTCACCCCTTTTCTTTTCAGGTTCGGCGTGCCTCCTCGTCTTCTGGAGGCCTTGAGCAGTACTTGAGAGTCCTAGCGTCGTCAGCTTCTGTCAGCCGGGGTATGCCCCAAGGCTTTGTACTTTTCTTGTGTTGAGCTGTACCATTGGGACTTAATATATATGGACTAGAATTTGTGTAAAATTGTATAAATCTGTTCATAAATGTAAACTTTAATTTTGGCACTGTTGTGTATGTGATTTTGATGATTACAAAATGACTTTGTTGCCTGGACTTGCTTGGCCTTGTGCTTGAATGGTTATTCATGTTTTCATGGCTCTGTATTGATGAGAAAGTTTTTGGGGAAAACAATGCTTCATGAATGTTAGTTTTTATCAACAAGAATGCCATTTGAATGAATGTGTTCCCATGCTTTCCTACATGCCATTGCATTTGGCATGATTGTTAACATTTGGGTATTGAAGCATTTTGATGTTGAAATTATGAAAGATACATGTAAACTATTTGAATGTTTGAGCTCTGTGGACGCACTAAAATTCGGAGGGGGGATCCATTCGTTTGTTGGTCGGGGTTAATTCTTCTATTTAGTGCGAGGGCGTGCCAGTCACAAAGTGACGATTTATTCGGGCTTCGTGGAAGCCCATGGTGCGCTCGATCTGACTAATCAGACAATTGTGTGGTTCGTGTCGGGCCCGAAACCCGCCGTGCCGTAAAGGCCACGGCGTTATTTACATCCCCCATACGGGGGAACACCCTTGATTGATTGCCGGGAATAAGGGCTCTACGGCCTAAAGAGAATACTAATAATGCAGGAGGATAGTGAAAGATGAACTATGCTAGAAACCCGTCTCGGGACGTGAATGTTCAGACTATGTCGGCCACTCATGGGCCACTTCATGTTCGGACGAAGCTCCGTGCCTGTAGTATAAAAGACGGTGACAAAACCGCGTGAATGTTTGCCACGAACAAGGCAAGTTTAATGAGAATACGGGATTGGATCCTGGTAGAAACGGGTCAAGTTGATAGACTGTTGGCCGGAGATGATTTCGAACTGTGGCCATGTCAGAAATTCCGTAAACCACGTCCGATACCATAAGGCGTCGTCGGTTTTCTCTTTGCACCCAGTCCGAGGGAGTGAATTATTAAGTGCATAGCCCGAGCTTACTAACGTGCGCCCTCACACGCGGATCGACCTGCGCGGTCAGGTCGTGGGGGTCAATGGGGCAGCGCCCCTTACGGGGGTTTCCGGGGGCAGCGCCCCCGGAACGAAAATTCAATTAAGGCGCGGGTGATGGAGTTCCTTTCATTCATTCTTTTATTAAGGGCGTTGATCTCTTGTATTTCCCTTTGAACCTTTCTATTCTTTTTTACTAGCCATTTATCCCTTTTTGTTAAGGAAGCACGCCGGATATGGGAAGGAAGAATATGGCGCGGGTTTAGGGTCTTGACAGGAGGAAATGGGGCGCCGTTTTAAGGTGAATAGGGGAGAAATGGGGCGCGCCGTTTTAAGGTTCAATAGGGGAGAAATGGGGCGCGCCGGTTGTGGGTATTAGCGGGGGGGCGCGCCGGTTCGACCACGCCGTATTAACCAATTGCAAGGAGAGGGGCACGCCGGTTAAGGGGCACCGGGTTAAGAATGTTGAAAGGGGGGGGGGCGCCGGTTAGATGGACAATAGGGGGCGCGCCGATTTAACATGATGGGGAAGAGGGAGCGCGCCGTTTTATCCTTTGGAGAAGAGATAGGGGGGATTTTGTGAGGAGTGTTGAAGCGGGGCGGTGGAACAATGGCCACGCCGTTTTAACCCGCGCCGGGATAGCCATATGGGGTTGTTTCAGAGCTCTGCTACTGCATTTCCTCTTCCTTTCACCCGTGGATTGATTCAAGGGTTGATTTGCCCGTTCTGTTGATAAATCAAGCTGGTAATGAGGAGGTTTTAAGAGTTTTAACCATTTTAATCGTTTATTATGATGAAACAGTATGAACGTCTAAGAGTTTTATTCAAGCAGTTTGCTCACAGAGGCCTCACTTCGTTCTTCATTAGTTCAACTCGTTCACCTGTTGTTGAGCGTTCTTAGCCCTGGCGAAAATCGGGCAGCACCTCCCCTAGACCGGGGCTTGCCAGAGAGAAGCAAAAGTCACCACGCGGATTACTCCCGGGTAAACTCTCAAAAATGCGGAGCGGCCTCATGGCAGTCCGTTAGTCCGAGTATGAGTATGGAACGCTCGAGGGCCAGCCTACGAGAGCGACCATGACTCATGGACGACAATATTCGGGGCGAGACGGAATCTATGCCACAGTAGGGCAATGAATGTTCATCCGACAGTGGGTACCTTTGTGGGTCATGCCATGGAAAGGCAGCCCTCAAGGGCCAGGGATGACCGGAGAATGAGAAGACGGAGCAGAGAATGGAACAGAGAACACAAGAGTTGCAAAACAGACTTTTCTTCTTTTTATTCATCCACGCAACGGGAGAAGAGACTTCTTAACAGAGGGAGTTCATTCTGAGAAGAAAGTAGAATACATCGCAAGAGAGAGGGGGAGGAGGATATTGACAAGAAGGAAAAGGAGAATACAGATCACTCTTTTCTTCCCACTCACCTCTCACTCTCCCCTCCCTTCACCTTCCCGGCGTGAGGGCGGGCTTGATACACTCCTCCGGCGGGCTCTCCTTCACTCAGGAGCTCCCTCCCCTCCCTTCTTTCTTCTCTTCCGACACACAGCCGAGACACTCTCTTCGCCCTTCTCTCCCTTTTTCTTCCTTCTCTCTTTTCTTTTCTCTCTTCTTCTGTTCCCTTCTTCTCTTGATCATCCTCCTTTTGCTTCACAATGCTGCCCTATATATATCAGCCGGCCTGGGAGCGTCCCTGCCAATTCCACCTCGTCCGCAACGAAGTCAGGAGTCGACTCGTTGTGCTGGACGCCGTTGATTCGTCCCGTACGCTGCTGCTCGTCCGAGGATAGGATGCTCGTAGGTTTGTTGGGGGTTGCTTCGCCATTGAGCTTCTGTGCTGTCGAACGGAGGCGGAGACAGAACGTCAGGCATTGAATGTTCTCTGTGCATCTCATTTATGCCGAACAGAGTATCGGCTGGCGGATGGGATGGCCGTCGAGTTAAAACGGCGCGAGGGAAGGTAGTCATGCCGACTAAACATCAAGAAGGCGCGCCGGATTAAGCATTGAAGGGCCACGCCATTCTAACATTTGAAGGAGAAGTTGGTGGCGCCGTATGAAGGTGTAAAGGGGGAGGCCTCTTTGACGGGAGCGCGCCGGACGGCCAAGGGCACCAAAGGGGCGCGCCGTTTTAACATAAAGAAAGGGGGTGGCACCGTTTTAAGGCGTAAAGGGGGAGGCCTCTTTGATGGGAGTGCGCCGGATGGCCAAGGGCAACAAATGGGCGCGCCGTTTTAACGTAAAGAAAGGGGGTGGCGCCGTTTTAAGGCGTGCCGCTTTAAGGCCCTTCCGCGCCGTTTTAAGCACCGAACGGATTCTTTTCGAAGTCGAGGCAGTTTGTACGAATGTTGGCATTCCCATAATGTTCCGGTTGCGTTGCATGGCTTCCACAATCTTCTGTTCGCAGCCTCCGAGACTCGGTCCCAGACTTTGCGTGACTTTCGGTGCAAGTTGAGACTGTGTCGGAGTTCCCGGCTCTTCTTCGATTCAACTCTCGGCACGGCCGGTTGGAGCCTTGTAGCTGTATCTTCTGCTTAGGGGGCTTCCTTAGCGGGTAGCAGACCACCAAGTGAGTTCTTGTCCTGATCGGGCGAGGCATGAGGTTTATTCGGCATTTCTGTCTTCGACTCGCGCTCGAATGTGTAGACGCGAATGTCGCCATGATCATCATCGTCATTTTTTGGCATCCACAAATGCCCCCCACTCACGGGCGGTGCAAGCGAGGGATGATTGCGCGTGCCCGCGAGTGTAGAGTTCTTCAACATGACGTCTATTCTTCTGAGCCACTGGGATGCTGGTCCGGTGCAAATTCACGGGAAAGCGCTCACTCCTTCAGCGAAGGGATGAGGGGATCGCTTCACCGCATATGCACGCGGACTGAGATGTCAGAGTGGGGGTTTAGTCATCGGCATGGGGTGAATACCGAAGCGAGAATAAAGGGTCTATGTGTCGTCTCAGGCAAAAGGCCCAAAACAACTTAGACGAGGCCAACCCCAAAGAGGGAGTTGTTGACTCGTGCTGGGCTTAGGAAAGTTGTTCATTCACCGACTCGGACGGAGGGTCCGAGCCGAGTAGTGGGATGCACTTTTGTTTATGAACTAGGACGAATGGTCCGAGCCAGGCAATGAGGGGTTTCTTTATGTTCATGGACTTGGACGGAAGGTCCGAGCCAAGCAAAGGCGGTCCCTCTTTTTTTTTTATTCATCGACTTGGACGGAAGGTCCGAGCCAAGCAAGAAGATTCTTCCTTTTTTTTTTGTTCACTGACTTGGACGGAAGGTCCGAGCCAAGCAAGGAGGTTCTTTTTTTTTTGTTCATCGACTTGGACGGAAGGTCCGAGCCAAGCAAGAAGATTCTTTTTGTTCATCGACTTGGACGGAAGGTCCGAGCCAAGCAAGAAGGTTCCTTTTTTGTTCATCGACTTGGACGGAAGGTCCGAGCCAAGCAAGAAGGTTCTTTTTGTTCATCGACTTGGACGGAAGGTCCGAGCCAAGCAAGAAGGTTCTTTTTGTTCATCGACTTGGACGGAAGGTCCGAGCCAAGGGTCTATTTGTCTGTGGGACTGGAGTTGTAATATTGAGGTGGTTTATTCATTGACGGGGGGGTTAGTGCCAAAGCAAGGGTATTTTTATTCATGGCACCAGACAGAAGGTCCAGGCCACTGGTTCGTTCATCGATGCCGACAGGGAGTCGGAGACCGACGTGGTTTGTTCATCGGCACGAGGTTAGTGCCGAAGCAAAGGTCTTTTTGTTCATGGAACCAGACGAAAGGTCTGGGCCAATGGTTTATTCATCGATGCCAACGAGGAGTCGGGGACCGACGTGATTCGTTCATTGACACGGGGTTGGTGCCAAAGCAAGGGTCTTTTCATTCATGGAACCGGACGAGAGGTCCGGGCCACTGGTTTATTCGTTGATGTCGACAGAGTGTCGGAGACCGACGTGGTTCATTCATTGACACGGGGTTGGTGCCAAAGCAAGGGTCTTTTCATTCATAGAACCAGACGAAAGGTCTGGGCCACCGGTTTATTCGTCGATGTCGACAGGGTGTCGGAGATCGACGTGGTTCATTCATTGACACGGGGTTGGTGCCAAAGTAAGGAGAAAAGGTTGATTCCCCGACCTCGAACGAAAGGTTCGGCTGGGGTGTTCTTCGTCAGTGCCGACAGGATGTCAGAGGCTGACATAGTTGATTTGTCTGTTGAAATATTCTTGGAGATAAGAGTGAGTGTTAATAAAGGGAGACCGATTCCTCCCCCCCCCCCTTTTTCCTCTTTCTTCTTTTTTTTCTTCTTTCTTTTTTTTTCTCTTTTCTTTTCTTTTTCTTTTCTTTTTTTTATATATATTTTTTCCTTCGTTTCTTTTTTTTTTGACATGCTAGATAAATAGTGCCCAATCCATCTGGATAATAGTAATGCAAATTTGCCCGGGACAGGGCGGAGAAAAACATTATTCCTCGAATGGGGGAATCGGAGCATGGTACAACCTCAGATGTCTACCATTAAGGGGCGGAAACTGGACCTCCCCCCGATGGTCGACGATTACATACGCTCCGCCCTCGTAGACTTTCTGGATCACATAGGGTCCAAGCCAATTCTCATTCAGCTTGCCCTTGGGGTTTGAAGCCATGACTTCTCTTCTCTTCACTATAACAAGGTCGCCCTTCTTGAATTCGCGTTCCTTGACAAGCTTGTCGAAGGCGCGAGCTATCCGGGCCTGATAGACCTGGATGTTCTGCTGGGCTTGGAGCCTTTTTCCCTCCAAGTTGGAGAGCTCTTCGAGCCTTCGCTCGACATTTGTCTGCTCTTCCCGGACCAAACCGTGTTGGACTGCAACCCGGAGGGAGGGTATTTCCAGCTCGATAGGGACAATTGCCTCTGAGCCATATACCAGGGAAAAGGGTGAACAACCCGTCGGAGTTTTGTACACAGTTCGATTTGCCCACAGGGCCTCGTACATTTTCTCTTCCCAGTCTCTCTTGTTAGAACTAACAATTTTGGACAGGAGAGTGCAAAGAGTCTTATTGAAAGCTTCAGCCAAGCCATTGGCCTGTGGGTTGTAGGGGGTCGACATCCTCCAGTCGATCTTGTACTTTTCTGCCAGCCGGTAGACCCTCTGGTTGCGGAAGTGACTTCCATTGTCTGAGATAATTCGGTTCGGAGTGCCAAACCGGAATATGATGTTGCGACGGACAAATCTGGTGACGATCTCCCCGGTCACTTCTTTCAAAGCAATAGCCTCCGCCCAGCGGGAGAAGTAATCAGTTGCGGCCAGGATGTACTTGCACCCAGCTGATGATGCGGGTAGTGGACCCACAACGTCTGTTCCCCATTGGGCAAAGGGCCAGCTGGGCAGTGTTGGATGTAGGGGTACGGGCGGTCTCCTGGGCACCGTCGCATGCTCCTGGCATTTTTGACAAGACTTGGCATACTTGCAGCAGTCGTCGAACATTGTCAGCCAATAGTAGCCGAGCTTCTTTATTTCAATTTTCATTTTCGGTCCTGCCTGATGTGCACCAGCTATTCCAGCGTGAACCTCTTTCATGACTTTCCAAGCTTCTTCAGTGGATAAACATCGGAGGAGCACCTTCCTTTTGGCGTCTGCCATAATTCGGAATAGGATCCCGTTCCGGACCTCGTAAGAGTCCTTTATTCTGATTAACTTGATCTTCTCTTCCCTTTTCTTGGGCAGCTGCTGATATTTAAACCACTGCAAAAGGGGGTCCCTCCAGTCGGGTAGGCTGATGGCTTCCGCTGTGGCGACCTCGAGCTCTTCTTCTTCTGGCCCTTCTATCATGCTAGGCACTTGACGTTGATTCACCACCCGGATGCTGAGGGATCCATCTGGCGGGACTGCCAATGAACTTGCCAATTTTGCCAGTGCATCAGCTTGTGCATTCTCTCCTCTGGCAACGTGGCCTATCTCAATGAGGTAGAACTGCTGCATGAGCCGTTTCGCCTTAGCATGGTAAGGGAGTAACTCGGGTTTTCGGACGTCAAACTATCCCTGGACCTGCTTGACGACCAGCAATGAATCGCCAAACACATGTAATATTTTAATCTCCATCTGTAAAGCGACTTGGAGACCAATGATCAGAGCTTCATATTCTGCCTCATTATTTGTGCAGGGCTTGCTAATGGAGCAGGATGTGTGCAATACTTCTCCCTCAGGGGATTTAAGGACGATGCCGGCCCCGGCCCGTACTTTTGTGTGCCCAGACGGGGTTGTTTCTGTTCTCGAAGCTCCATCAAAGTGCAGCTGCCAGGCGATCAGTTGGGCTTGGTCCACTTCCAGTGTTTCATCTTCAGGCAACTCTGTGGCCAGTGGGGAATTTTCAGGCACAGGGTGTGCTGCAAAGAAATCGGCCATGGCTTGACCCTTAACGGCCTTCTGAGGCACGTAGATGATGTCAAATTCCATTAACAGTATGGCCCACTTGCCGAGACGTCCCTTCAGTACTGGCTGGGAGAGAATGTGCTTGACTGGGTCAGCCTTAGAGATTAAGCTCACTTCATGCGAGAGCATGTAATGCCTCAACTTCTTGACTGCGAAGACCAAGGCGAGACAAACCTTCTCAATCGGGGTGTATTTTGCTTCTGCCCCCATTAGTCTTCGGCTAAGGTAATAAAGAGCTTGCTCCTTCCCCTCATCATTGTTCTGGGCGAGCATTGCCGCCAGTGAACATTCAGTGGCAGCTATATATAGAATAAGCGGCCTCCCCTTAACAGGTGCCCCCAGCACAGGCAGGGTCTTTAAGTAATCCTTCAGCCGATCAAAGGCCTTCTGACATTCATGGTTCCAGTTGAAAGGTGCATTCTTCATCATTAATTTGTGGAATGGTTGACAGCGCCCCGACAAATTGGAGATAAATCTTCGGATGTAGGCTAGCCGACCTTGCAGGGACCTTAACTCTCCCAAATTCTCCGGAGGAGGTAGCTCCTGAATGGCTTTTATTTTAAAGGGGTCGATCTCGATCCCCCTACATCGGACAATGAAGCCAAGAAACTTTCCACTAGAGACGCCGAAGGCACACTTCATTGGGTTCATTTTCAGCTCGTACTGCCGGAGTCTCTCAAAGATGACTCTAAGGTCATTCAGGTGATCCCCCCTTTTCTTTGTCTTGACGACCAGATCATCGATGTAACATTTGACTTTTCTATATAGCAGTTCGTCAAATATCTTGGTCATCGCCCGCTGGTAAGTGGCGCCAGCGTTCTTGAGGCCGAAGGGCATCCTTTTGTAGTGGAATATCCCTTTAGGTGACCGGAAGGCCGTATGAATTCGGTCATGTTCAGCGATCCATATCTGATTATAGCCGGACGATCCGTCCATGAAAGACAAGGCCTCATGGCCGATAGTTGCATCAATCATCACTTCAGTGACGGGCACCGGAAAGTCATCTTTTGGGCAAGCTTTATTCAGGTCGCGGAAGTCCACGCAGATCCTGATCTGTCCATTCTTCTTCTTCACCGGCACAATGTTGGCCAACCAAGTAGTGTATTGGTTTTCAGCTACAAAATCGACATCTATGAGCTTGTCGACTTCTTTACAAATCAGTTTTATCAACTCCGGCCTCATACGCCTGGGGGGCTGCTTCACCGGCTCCACCTTCGGATCAATAGCCACAATATGTTGAGTTATGCCGGGGCTCAGACCGGGCATCTCTTTGTAGTTCCAGGCGAAATAGTCCCGGAATTCTTGCAGCAACTTGACATATTGTCCCCTCTCCTGTGGAGGAAGAAGGGCACTCAGAAAGGTCGGCCTGGGGTCGCTTTCTGTGCCTAGATTAATTTCAATGAGCTCATCCACTGTGGCCTGGCCGCCATCTTCAAATTCTGGAGGCGCTAGTAGCAGGTCAATGAAATCCTTATCTTCACCATCTTCTACTTCAAGGACACCATAGGTGTTTTCTTGCTCTGCCTCATTGGGTAACGAGGCTTTGCTTGTTTCCCCCTCTATTAGGCTTGCTGTGTGCGGCTCTGGGGGGCTCTCTTGTGTGGAGAAGTAAAGGACTTCTCGGGATCTTCTTTGTAATTGTCATAGATAGCTCTTGCAGGGGCTAAGGTGATTGATTGCCATACTGGGGGCTGCTGCTCTACTGGTGGCTGGGGTTGCCCATTCTCAGCTGCATCTTCAAAAATCTGGTGCTGAACTGACACCATGTAAACACTTCTTTCATGGCTGCCTGCCACATGGGGGCGTGGCGGAGCGACCACATAATCTCCCATTCTGAGCTCATCTCTCTCAATCAGGTCTTGAGCAATGTCCTTGAAGACGTAGCAGTCTTCGATGGAGTGGCCCAGTATTTGGTGATAGGGGCAGAACGAGGGGTCACCGCATTTGCGAGCATCTTGCGGCCTCTTTGACCTTGGGAGGGAGACCTTGCCATAGTAGCAGGCCCATTCAAAAATTCCCCGGGTTTTATTCCTTGGAAAAGAGTAGGGTCTTTGCATCTTCTCCCGCAGCGCGGGGCTTCGCTCGACTGATCGCCTGACCAGGGGAGCAGCTACATCCCTAGCCTCCCTTTTCAGGTGCCCGGGGGCGTTTGGGATGGTGTTCGGGGACCGGTGTGCGCCGATGCTTTGTCGACAGAGGATGCCTCTAATGAGTACAGTCATTTCGGCCAAGCGAACCTTCAGCATTTCGATCTCTCGTTGTTGCCTACAGTATAGGGCGAGTAGGGTAGAGTCGCACCGAGTGAGGTTCGGAGCTCGGCCCGCTTCCCCATCCTTTGGGTCAGTGTCAGACGAGGGCGATGGCACCCCGCTGCTGTGGTCATTCGAGATTGGTCCCCTGGAGGAGGACGGGGTCTTCCCCTTATTCCTGCAGGGAGGTGGATTCCATAGGAATATTTCTTCATCTTGTTCTTCGTTGGCCAAAGGCATGAGGTGCTGACGGCCTTTATCCTGCCATGGGCCTGCAGTGCCTGCGTGGCTATTGCAGCCTAGAGCCGAGACTGATATCACATCAGCTTCATAGGAATCTTCTAGTGAAAAGCCCAATCCTGGATGTCGGGTGATTTGCAACAACCGCCGGTCCAGGTTTGGCGGGTTCCACATTCTCTTGAACATTTCTTTCTGACTGGAGAGCTGGCAGAAGGGGATCCCTTGCTTTCTGGCCATCTTGACCATAGGACCGGCTGTGTCAGGAAGTCCCATTATTGGGACGAGTGGGTCGTGCAGCTCGTCGGGTAGTCTACAATCATCATCCCCCTTGACCGGGTGCTCCTTGGCCACATAAAAGATGGTAGGCAGACCCTCGAGGTTGGGCACCTCGAAGGTCCTTAACGGTTCAGCCACCTGGCAATCAGCTTCTGCAAGAGGCTTGATGATCCCGGAAGGGACCCGGATGTCTTCCAGCAAGTCTTCAAGGTATGGTGTTCCCGGTGTAGGGTAGATGGGAAGGTAGGTGGCCCGGAATACCCCTTCTGCTTCAGAAACGAATGACACCTGAGGGGGAGCCACATAGCCAGGTGGTGGTGGAGGGAACCAGCTGTCAAGCTCTGCCTTTTTCTTTCCTTTGTCTTGAGTAGCTTGGGAGGCTTGCTTCGGCTTTTCCAAATAAAGATTGGCATCCGACAAGTGACATTCGAACACTTCGAAAGGATGGAGGTCGGCGAATATTCTCTCCTCTTTCCCATTGCCGGGGTACTTGATGCATTGGTGCAGAGTGGATGGTACCACCCTATTTTGATGTAGCCAAGGTCGGCCGAGCAACGCCTTGTAAGAGGTGTTGGAGTTGATCACATGGAATTGGACCTTGGTGGTGAAGTCACCGAGGGAGAGGTTGAACTCTGCGACCCCCATAGGGACTTCGCACTTCTGGTTGAAACCGGCAATCTTGACGTTCCTGACCTCGACCAGGTGTACGTCAAAGTAATGCTTCTGATACACCCGATAGGGGAGTATGTTCACTGCTGCCCCAGGGTCGATCAAGACTCTATTGATGGGATGCCCATTCAGCTGCCCCTTCATGTAGAGTGGCCTGTTGTGACTGTAGGTTGGTAAAAGCATGTCCTCTTCAGTGAAGGCCACAGGTACCTCAGGTGACATTTCTGCAAGGCAGGCTTCAACATATGCTGGTGTCTGGAGTGCGACGATGACAGCTTGCCGTGTTTCTTCATCTAAGGATAGGATTTCCCAGACGGTAAACCTGGCTGGGATCTTCTTCAGGTGTTTGACTATTCTGTTGCTAGCTCGGACTTCGAGCAACTTCATTTCTTCGGCTCTACTGCGCCTGCCCCCAGTCTGGGCCTGGGGAGCCGGCTCAACGGGTGCCTCCTCCACTGGGTCGGATGCCGCTTGAGCTTGTGGGGCCTGCTGGGTCACTTCCATCTCTTGCAAGAACTCGACAAGGTTTGGGATGTTGTCGGGCTCTTCCCTTGGCCGAGGAGGGATTGCTACAGACGGAGCCGAGGGGCTGCCTGCCCCTTGGGTCTGCCGGGACTCGCGGGGGCATGACTGTCCTCCCCTCTGAGTTGTAAGAAATTCAATGAATGACGGGGCACTCTGGCCACTTGGTTCTCCGAGGTAGAGGCCCGATGGAGGGGGGATCTCCATGCCTTGGACCCTAGGCTCGGGGATATGATACGGTTGTTCTCCCCTAAGCAGGATGTTGTGGTTGGCCTGAGGAGGGCGTCCCCACTTCCTTCCCGACCTGGTGGCATGTTGGGAGGTGGATGCTTCAGCCTGATTCACCTCTGACGGCTCAACAGGCACTTCTTGCTCTTCCTCTCTCAGGGAGAGGGCTGTGTCAAATAATGTTGAGAGGGTGTTGCAAGAAAGGACCACCCCACTCTTCTTCTTGTTTCTAGGTCTTCTCTTCTTCTTTTTCTTTTTCTCTTCAGTGGCTGGCAACTACTCTTGGGGAAGCTCACCCCATAAGAGAGGCTCTTCTTTCGTCTCGGCTTCCGCTTCTGGAGTGAGTTCGAGTGACTCGAACTCCTCCCAAGGGACATACTCCTTCAACTCCATAGGCTGGATCTCGGGCTGTTCATAATCTTCAAGCCCATCAATAATAGCCTGGAGTCTTTCAACCGCAGGGCTGGTTTCCTTGTTCACCCGCATCGGGATGTGTTTCTTCTTATTGTGAGTGGGCCGTCTCATAACGATCCGGGGGGCTGTGTCATGCAAAACAGGTGTCACTGGTGGCGGTGCTGGTCGGGATGTAACTCCCCTTATGCGAACCTCTGGAGTGGGCCGAGGAGCTTGTCTTCTTCTTCTGTTCTTTGTTGGCGCGGCTTGCCAACCTCCTTGATCATGAGCTGGCGCCATGACGAAGGCTTGATAAGTGGCCTGCGTACTGGACTCCGCCCATTCTTCAGGTAGCTGTTGGTATAAAGATACCATGTTGACAGTGGTGCCAAGGGTCGGCATCTCGTGCGGCTGCGGAGGATCCACTCTGAGCTCCCCCATGTCCAGCTCTCCCTTCTTGATCAAGGACTCAATGACATCCTTGAAGATGTAGCAATCCTCAATGGTATGCCCAAGCATCTGATGGTATGGGCAGAAACGAGGATCATCCTTCTTCTTCAAGTCACCAGGCCTCTTTGGATCTGGCAATGTGATCTTGTTGTACCTGGTGGCCCATTCAAATAGGACTCGGGCTTTGTCTCGAGGAAAGGAATACAATTTGTTCCTCATCTTCTCCCGCAGGGAGGGACCTTCCCGCCGTTCAGTGGAGGTGTTGGCCATCTCATTGGCTTTCTCTTTCTGTTTCTCGAAAGCTTCGAAGTCCAGTGTATGAACTTCTGGCGGTGTTGGCCTCCTCTCGGCCTGCCGGACCCTCTGACTTGATGCAGCTGGAGCAGAAGAGTATCGAGCAAGGAATGCTTTGATCTCTGCCACTATGTTGTTCAGACGGTCGAACGACCTCACCTCAGCACCGATCATCCTTTCAAGGATCTCCTTCTTCAGATTCTGTTTACAGATCTGCACTGTGTCCTCCTGATGCGGGGGACGTTTGCACCTCATGCTGAGGTTCCTCCATCTCTTTATGTAGTCGAGTGCCGACTCCTCATTTCTTTGTCTCGTGGCGTAAAGCTCTGCCACGGTCACCTCCCGCTCAGCTATGTAGAATCTTTCCTTGAATTTCTTATGCATATCAGGCCAGTCTGCAATGGACCCGGTGAGCAAGCTCGAATACCACTCGAAAGCGAGCCCGGTAAGTGTCGAGCCAAAGAACTTGAGAAGATAAGCTTCATCCACAGCTAGATCCCCCATAACATTCACATAATAGGCAATGTGCTCCCTGGGAGACCCTTGCCCATTAAATTTCTCAAACTTCGGCGGCTTGGTAATGCCGGCTGGCAGCCTCCTTGCAGCATAGTGTGCCGGGTAAGGTACCCGGTATACGTCGAATGGCGTGTGATCACCATCGCTCCTCTCCGCCAGCTTCATATCTATCATTTGTTCAAGCATTAGTCTGCTCACTGTTGCCGGGTCAACCGGGTTTGGATAGAAATGGGCCGGTTGCATCAGCGGTGTTGTTAACACTGTCGCCTGAGGTGCAATAGTGGACCCTTGGAATGGCAGGTTCGGTGGCGGGGCCGGTGTGACATGTTGTGGCTGATGCAGGGGTACGCCTCCAGTGTAGGTAGGTATTGGGGGAGACACCGTCGCCTGTGGAGAAGCTTCCGAGGCCTGCCTGTTGCCCCCAGGGGTCTCTGGTAATGCTTCCGTCTGCCCGGATGTTGAGGGCTGAGCGGCTCTTTCAGTCAGTTGTTTCTTCAACAATTCGATCTCACGTTGATATTGTTGCATCATGTGCAATACCGCGGGGTCGTTCATGGGAAGGCTAGGGGTGCTCCCCCTTTCTTCGATCGGCACCTCTTCGTATGAAGTGGATGGTCCTCCCGCCGTGCCTTCTGTAATAACATTGGCAGCCAAGGATGTTGAAGGTTCCTCATAGTTAGCTCCTCCAGTGTAGACTTGTGTCTTTTCAGCTGCCGCTTTCCCTCTTCTGGTAAGAGGTCCTGGCCTTGTGGCAAGCCTGGCTACTTCTTCGGGCTGGTGAGGACACGCGCCACATCACTCGACGGAGCACACGGAGCACGCCAGCATCTCTTTGGCTAGGCGACTACGGCATCTATTAGTGGATCTTCATACTCATTTGAGGCCATGTTGGGCCTAGGTTTAGTCCCTGCGTGGACACGTTATCTAGTTCTTTATGTTATCAGACTATGTGTAGGGAATAGTGGGCTATCTACTTTTATTATTGGGCTTGGGCTTGGCCCATAGTTGATTGGATTAGGGTTAGGGTTAGGGTTTAGGGAGGAGGGCGCATCCCTCATCCATGATGGATGCGCCACCTTCCCCAGCTTGGCCCTCCTCTTTCCTTTTTGGGCGCCCCCCCCCCTTTCCACATTCCACCTCACCCCTTGCCCCCCTTGGGCACCCCCCCTTGATCCCCTCCTTGATTGGAGGAGGGATGGCCGCACCCCCCTTGAATGGGGAAGGGTTGGGTCGCCCCCCCCTCCCATGTGGCAAGGTGAAACCCTAGCTTTCCCCCCCCCCCGATATAAAGGCTTGTATTTTCTTTTGAGCATTAGTATTGAATGAAATTGAAAAGAGTTTTGCTGAAGGTGGCTGCGACCCATCCACTGTTCCTCCTTGCTCCTGCGACGGGAGCAAGCCCGGGGTGTGACTCCCCATCCCTCGGTGCGACGCCGAGGGCCCCTTTCTCTTCTATCCTTCTCAAGTTCTAGTTTAGTGCACCCAGATTTCTCCTCCAAGAGCAGAGACGACCACCCCCTGTTCGTGAGGATCTTGGGCGACCAGCCCATTTTTTTGTGGTTCTTCTACGAGTCGCCGACGCGTGCGAGGTGGTCTCGCCTCATTCAGAGATCGGCACCGCCCGTGGCAAGTTTTCTCGTGAGCGCGCGCAGGACCCCTCTCCCTGCGGGCCTGGTTCTGTTCGCCCCATTGCAAAAATCTCACAGGATGGACGTCTGCGAGTTTGGGCGCGGGATCTTCACCGATCGTACCCCTCCCTGTCCTCTGTCCAACGCCGCCGACCTCGCGTCGTTCCGACGTCCGAGCTGCTCGTGGCATCCGTTCCCGTGAAGTCACGCAGGTCTGCCCTGCCCAACCGGCGCCAGAACCACCAGCGGATTTCAGAGCCTGCTGCTCTCAACCACGATCGGATCTGATCGAGCCCTTCGGGCGGCACCTGCTGCTCTGCGTCCTCTCCGTCCTCCAACAAGCGGAGCCCCGTTCGCCCTCCGGATCCATTTCTTATTATTTTTCCCGCTCGAGCACGCAGTTCTGGGAGCAGAATCTAGTCACGACTTGCAGGTGTGCCCCCGGCTTCCACGGACGGAATCTGCACGCGCCCTTTGACCGAGGCTTCCTCCCGTGACCTAGCTGCGCGCCAACACTGACAGCGCTTCAATCGGATGTCGGAGCAGGTCGTGGGAGCTTCCACCGCCGAGTCACGCAGTGCTGCGAATCTGCCGACCCCCGCACGGGACCTCCTCGCGGCCAACCCTTCACCGAGTGCTGCCCGTCAGCCCGTGCATCGACAGCCCCGGATCTCCTTGTGTAGCCTGTTATCTCCCTGCGAGGAGTGGGCATTTGTGATTGAGATTGTACTATTGCTCGACTTCGTGTACCGGGGTTGTTGGTCTCGGCCGGGGTTCCTTCCCCACGCCTAGGCGTGGAGGTACGTGCCATACTCCTCACCGTTGGCATTTTGCTTTACTAGTATACTCTCTAGCATGCAGCGTGAGTGCGTATAGGATCCTAGCTCTTTTGCTAGTCACCGCGTGGTTGAGAGTTGAGAGCACCCATTCCGTGGCCCTAGTCGAGCGCCGAGCTCGGACTAGATTCCCATAGGCGCACGGCGGCTCCTTAGTCGCTGAGATCCCTACGCTTCCCTCATAGGGACAGCTGTGGGCTTGGATTTCTTGTTGAGAGACGCCTCCACCCGGAGGAACGGCACGGAGGTCAGCCGCCCGGCTTACCTTTGGCGTGCGAGTGCTGGCCGCACTTGTTGCATTCGTAGGTCTTAGCCCATTTCAGTCCTGTCCCGCATCAAAGTGGTATCAGAGCATATAGGTTTGCGTCTAGGGTTGAGTCTTGCATTCCATTTAGCATGTGTCCACCCATATAGGTCTTAGTGAGTCTCCATTTAGGTCCCTTTGCATGCCCACTCGGGGTGGTACCCATTACCATCGCCCGGACACCATGGGTGACCCACGTGGTAACACCCAAGGAGGCCCTTCTCTAGAGGATTTCATGGCCGAGATCATGGAGCGCTTGGCTAATTCTGAACAAGCCACTAAGGACCTGACCAACCGTCTGGAGGGCCGACTCAAGGCCATAGAGGACCGCGCTGAGGTTTCTGACCGATCCATCCAGGGTCTGCTTGGGCGGATAGGGAGGGTAGAGGAAGTGCCCCATCAGGACCCCCCTAGAGTTGATCGTGCCCCACAGGCGGCGGCTGCCCAGGCCCCACCATATCGGGCTGAGGAGCGACGGCCACGAGTCCCCGACTTTGAGGATTACGGATCCGACAATGATTATGAGGGGAATGGCCGACACCACCGTGGTCACCGACCACGGAGGGATGACGAGGACGATCGGGCCCTTAGGACCGTTCGTGCGGACTCTCCCACTTTTGACGGGTCCCTGGACCCGAAGATCTACCTAGATTGGGAGGCTAGCATGGACCGGTATTTTGAGTGGGTCGAGATGTCGGACCACCGGCAAGTTAAGTTTGCCAAAATGAAGTTGCTGGGGCGAGCACAGACGTATTGGAGGAATGTGGAGAGTATGATATTTCAGCGTCAGGACCCCCATATCGAGTCTTGGGGTGAGATGAAAGTCAAACTCCGAGAAAAGTATCTCCCCGCCACTTATCGCCAGAGGCTCATTGACAAATGGCAGAGCCTCACCCAGAGAGATCGGACCGTGTCCGAGTACATCGCAGAGTTTGATGAGTATTTCTTGCGATGCGGAGTCACGGAGGAGAGCGCCATGCCCGTCTCTCGTTTCCGTCGTGGTCTATGGCCCCATTACCAGTATGAGTTATTTCGCCGTAATGTGACCACCTTAGAGGTCGCGTACCAGGTCGCTATGGAGCTAGAGCAGTTTGAGGCGGAGTTCACTCCTACTCAGCGTCAGGGGGCCACCAGTCAGCGGGGGTTCGACCCACGCACCACTCCCAGTTCCTACAGTCGGTTTCCGGCGGCTCGGCCCTCGGAACCACCTCGCCAGGACCCCACTGTTCCTAGGCCTCGCCTTCCCTTGCCGAGGGACACTCTCCCTCCCCCTCGCCAGCAGCCACCTTACCCCACCTCACGCCCTCAACCTCCCGCGTTCCCTACCCGACCCCAGCTACCACCACCCCCGGCCCGTCATGATGACAAGGGGAAAGGGCCGATGATTGGTGGAGCATCTCCTAGCACAGGGGCGCGTAACAATTGTTATAGGTGTGGTGGAGTCGGCCATTATGCGAACAAATGCCCCACTAGAGAGTCGCTTGTAGTGACGGACCCCTCACCCACTGATCCCACGGCTGAGCTTCTGCCAGTCAGTTATGAGGCCGACCAGGAGTTGGCGGAGGAGTTCTTCGATGAGTTACTTGAGGGAGTGCAGGACGGTGACCCTAGTATTCAGTATCAGGGAGATGCGCAGTTAGGGGTAGTCCGATGTATCCTTACCCAGCCCCAGGTGAGTGACGACTGGCGTCGTACCACCATCTTTCGCACCTTTTGTAGGCTTGGAGGGAAGGCCTGCAAGGTGATCATTGACAGTGGGAGCTGCATTAATGCTATATCCACCGGTACGGTTACTCGTCTTGGGTTGACACCTGTGGACCACCCTGCTCCATATCGGGTATCCTGGGTAGATTCTACCTCTATCCCGGTTAGGCTTCGTTGTCTAGTGCCATTGCAGTTTCAGACCTACCATGATGAGATTTGGTGTGACGTGCTACCTATGGAGGTGGGTAGTATTATCCTAGGTAGGCCTTGGCTCTTCGATAGGGATGCCACCCTCCATGGTCGGTCGAACACTTGCATCTTCGACCATGCTGGCCATAGGATCACTCTTCACCCCACCCAGCCTAGGGAGCCTGCCGTTCGCGGGCCAGCCGGCCCCAGTGCCACGAACACCCCTCGTCAGGGGAAGGCCGGCCCTCCTACCCCACCCTTGGTGCCTGCTACTGCCACCTCCACTACCCTCACCCTAGGGGAGCCTTCCACTAGGAGGTTGATGGTGATTAGTCCCCGTGAGATGGAGAGAGAGTTCACTAGTGGTAGTCCCCTCTTTGCTGTTGTTGTTCGAGAGGTGAGTGATGTCATCTCAGAGTCCGAGGGTGAGCTAAACCCCGAGTTGGCTGCGATTCTACGCGAGTTTTCTGATATCTTTCCGGAGGACCTCCCTGGAGGCCTTCCACCTATGCGTGACATCCAGCATGAGATCGACCTTGTCCCGGGCTCTTCTTTGCCTAACCTCCCTCACTTTAGGATGAGCCCCGCGGACCATGCCGAGTTGCAGAGGCAGGTCGAGGAGTTGATGAGTAGGGGATCCCTCAGGGACAGCAAAAGCCCTTGCGCTGTCCCCGCTTTGCTAGCCCCGAAGAAAGATGGCACATGGAGGATGTGCATCGATAGCCGTGCGATCAATAAGATCACGGTGAAATATCATTTTCCTATTCCCCGACTGGATGATTTGCTAGATATGATGTCGGGAGCCACTATATTTTCTAAAATTGATCTTCGAAGTGGCTATCACCAGGTTAGGATCAGACCTGGAGATGAGTGGAAGACTGCATTCAAGACCAAGGATGGTCTGTATGAGTGGTTAGTGATGCCTTTTGGGCTATCTAACGCCCCTAGTACATTCATGCGGTTGATGACCCAGGTCTTGCGCCCTATGATAGGGGTCTTTTTGGTCGTCTACTTCGATGACATCCTTATTTATAGCCGCACTAGGGAGCACCACTTAGACCACCTCAGGCAGGTCTGCATTGTTCTGAGGCGAGAGTGCTTATTTGCCAACCCGAAGAAGTGTGCTTTCATGACCGATCAGGTTTCCTTCCTTGGGTTCATAGTGTCTCGCGATGGGGTCTCCGCTGATCCGGAGAAGATACGTGCCATTCAGGAATGGCCGGAGCCCCGCACCCTCCACGATGTTCGGAGCTTCCATGGCCTAGCGATGTTCTATCGTCGCTTCATTCGTGGCTTCAGTTCCATCACTGCCCCGATCACGGATTGCATTAGGAAGGGGGCATTCACATGGACTAAGGCTGCAGCCACGGCCTTTCAGAGCATCAAGGAGCGCATGACCCAGGCACCTGTTCTTACCTTACCTGATTTTTCTAAGGTGTTTGAGGTCACCAGTGACGCTTCTGGAGTGGGTATCGGGGGAGTCTTGAGTCAGGAGTCTCATCCCATTGCCTTTTTCAGCGAGAAGCTGAACGATGCCAAACTGCGGTATTCCACGTATGACAAGGAGTTTTATGCAGTCGTCCAAGCATTGAGGTATTGGCGGCACTATCTCCTACACCAGGAGTTTGTGCTCTTTTCTGATCACGAGGCTTTGAGGTTTCTCCATACTCAGAAGAAGCTGAATGCGCGTCATAGTCGGTGGGTGGAGTACCTTCAGGAGTATACCTTTGTGCTTAGGCACAAGGCAGGGGCCGAGAACAAGGTGGCAGATGCGCTGAGTCGGCGGATGATGATGTTGTCCACCATGGGAGTAGAGGTGGTGGGATTAGAGAGACTGAAAGAGGCTTATGTCGATTGCCCGGACTTCGGTCCGATCCATGCTGCCCTTCAGTCGGGCCCCTCCCGTGACCATAGTGAGTTTGTCCTTCAGGAGGGATATTTATTCCGGGGTGGTAGGTTGTGCATCCCACGGACGTCTGTTCGTGATTTTCTCACGTGGGAGTTGCATGCAGGGGGTCTTGCTGGCCATTTCGGCCGGAACAAGACCATTGAGGCCGTTGAGCATAGGTTCTATTTGCCTAGTTTGAAGAGGGATGTTGCTCGCATCGTGGCTCAGTGCCGCACTTGCGCTATGGCCAAGCAGAGGAAGCAGAACACCGGCCTTTATACTCCCCTCCCTATCCCGGACAGTCCATGGCAGGACATTAGCATGGACTTCGTGTTAGGTTTGCCGCGTACCCTCCGTCGGCATGACTCCATTTTTGTGGTGGTAGACAGGTTCTCTAAGATGGCTTTGTTCATTCCCTGTTCTAAGACTTCGGACGCCTCTAGAGTTGCCCGTCTGTTCTTTACTTACTGTGTCTCCAGGTTTGGGCTTCCACGTACTATAGTGTCTGATAGGGATGTGCGCTTCACTAGCTACTTCTGGAAGACCCTATGGCACATGATGGGCACCCAGTTGAAGTTCTCTACCGCCTATCACCCCCAGACCGATGGTCAGACGGAGGTAGTCAATAGGAGTCTAGGGGATCTTCTTAGGTGCTTAGTGCGTGATCGTGTCGGGGATTGAGACTTGGTTCTACCTCTAGCAGAGTTTGCATATAATGACTCGGTCAATAGGTCTACAGGTCTGAGTCCCTTTGAGATTGTTACTGGTCGTAGACCTAGGAAGCCGATAGACTTGGTTCCATCTCCCATCCAGGCCCGTGTTTCTGAGTCAGCTGAGTCCTTTGCAGAGCATATTAGGCAGTTGCATGAGCATGTACGTCGTCATATAGAGGCCAGCAACGCACGTTATAAGGAGTTAGCTGATGCGCATCGACGCACCCGTGAGTTCCGAGAGGGAGAGTACGTCATGATCAGGGTCAGACCTGAACGGTTTCCTTCGGGGGCCGTGAAGAAACTCCAGGCCCGCGGTGCTGGACCCTTTCGAGTCTTGAAGCGAATCGGGTCGAATGCGTATGAGATTGAGCTGCCAGACGACTATGGGATCTGTTCGACGTTCAATGTCTCAGATCTGGTGGCATATCGGGATCCCGCGGTGATTCCCAGTGAGCTTTTTGGGCCTTCCCCTCCTGTTGAGAGTATTACACCTTCTGAGCGTCCACCTCTTCCAGCCCCATTACAGACACGCGAGCATATAGATTGTATACTGGATGAGCAGGTGACCACGACCAGGAGTGGAGCATACCAACGCTTCCTAGTGCGTTGGAGAGGGCGCCCTGCGACAGACGACGCCTGGATCACACGTGGAGAGCTGGAGAGGATCGACCCGGACCTGCTGGAGTGCTACCTGAGCGACCGTGACCCTTACTCGACGGGGTCGAGTTCTTCCCACCCGGGGAGAATTGGTGAGGACACGCGCCGCATCACTCGACGGAGCACACGGAGCACGCCAGCATCTCTTTGGCTAGGCGACTACGGCATCTATTAGTGGATCTTCATACTCATTTGAGGCCATGTTGGGCCTAGGTTTAGTCCCTGCGTGGACACGTTATCTAGTTCTTTATGTTATCAGACTATGTGTAGGGAATAGTGGGCTATCTACTTTTATTATTGGGCTTGGGCTTGGCCCATAGTTGATTGGATTAGGGTTAGGGTTAGGGTTTAGGGAGGAGGGCGCATCCCTCATCCATGATGGATGCGCCACCTTCCCCCCCTTGGCCCTCCTCTTTCCTTTTTGGGCGCCCCCCCCTTTCCACATTCCACCTCACCCCTTGCCCCCCTTGGGCACCCCCCCTTGATCCCCTCCTTGATTGGAGGAGGGATGGCCGCACCCCCCTTGAATGGGGAAGGGTTGGGTCGCCCCCCCCTCCCATGTGGCAAGGTGAAACCCTAGCTTCCCCCCCCCCCCGATATAAAGGCTTGTATTTTCTTTTGAGCATTATTATTGAATGAAATTGAAAAGAGTTTTGCTGAAGGTGGCTGCGACCCATCCACTGTTCCTCCTTGCTCCTGCGACGGGAGCAAGCCCGGGGTGTGACTCCCCATCCCTCGGTGCGACGCCGAGGGCCCCTTTCTCTTCTATCCCTTCTCAAGTTCTAGTTCAGTGCGCCCAGATTTCTCCTCCAAGAGCAGCGACGACCACCCCCTGTTCGTGAGGATCTTGGGCGACCAGCCCATTTTTTTGTGGTTTTGCTATGAGTCGCCGACGCGTGCGAGGTGGTCTCGCCTCATTCAGAGATCGGCACCGCCCGTGGCAATTTTTCTCGTGAGCGCGCGCAGGACCCCTCTCCCTGCGGGCCTGGTTCTGTTCGCCCCATTGGGAAAAATCCCACAGGACGGACGTCTGCGAGTTTGGGCGCGGGATCTTCACCGATCGTACCCCTCCCTGTCCTCTGTCCAACGCCGCCGACCTCGCGTCGTTCCGACGTCCGAGCTGCTCGTGGCATCCGTTCCCGTGAAGTCACGCAGGTCTGCCCTGCCCAACCGGCGCCAGAACCACCAGCGGATTTCAGAGCCTGCTGCTCTCAACCACGATCGGATCTGATCGAGCCCTTCGGGCGGCACCTGCTGCTCTGCGTCCTCTCCGTCCTCCAACAAGCGGAGCCCCGTTCGCCCTCCGGATCCATTTCTTATTATTTTTCCCGCTCGAGCAAGCAGTTCTGGGAGCAGAATCCAGTCACGACTTGCAGGTGTGCCCCCGGCTTCCACGGATGGAATCTGCACGCGCCCTTTGACCGAGGCTTCCTCCCGTGACCTAGCTGCGCGCCAACGCTGACAGCGCTTCAATCGGACGTCGGAGCAGGTCGTGGGAGCTTCCACCGCCGAGTCACGCAGTGCTGCGAATCTGCCGACCCCCGCACGGGACCTCCTCGCGGCCAACCCTTCACCGAGTGCTGCCCGTCAGCCCGTGCATCGACAGCCCCGGATCTCCTTGTGTAGCCTGTTATCTCCCTGCGAGGAGTGGGCATTTGTGATGGAGATTGTACTATTGCTCGACTTCGTGTACCGGGGTTGTTGGTCTCGGCCGGGGTTCCTTCCCCACGCCTAGGCGTGGAGGTACGTGCCATACTCCTCACCGTTGGCATTTTGCTTTACTAGTATACTCTCTAGCATGCAGCGTGAGTGCGTATAGGATCCTAGCTCTTTTGCTAGTCACCGCGTGGTTGAGAGTTGAGAGCACCCATTCCGTGGCCCTAGTCGAGCGCCGAGCTCAGACTAGATTCCCATAGGCGCACGGCGGCTCCTTAGTCGCTGAGATCCCTACGCTTCCCTCATAGGGACAGCTGTGGGCTTGGATTTCTTGTTGAGAGACGCCTCCACCCGGAGGAACGGCACGGAGGTCAGCCGCCCGGCTTACCTTTGGCGTGCGAGTGCTGGCCGCACTTGTTGCATTCGTAGGTCTTAGCCCATTTCAGTCCTGTCCCGCATCACGGGCTCGGTTGGTAGAGCCCCGTACCGGCCAGATACCCCTGCCATATTGCAGGTATAAACTCTTAGGTCTCTGCCTCTTCTTGTTGTTCTTCTCGATGGCCTACCTGGAAAGACCAATCTGTCAAAGACCGCTCTCCGCGGCTTCACTTCTTCCCTTGCCGGGGACTGATAATGCTCCCCATAGTAGTTTCTTGACTCGGCAGTGGGCACTGGCCGGGTCTCTTCTTCTTCAAAGGCAGAGGCTACTGCCTCCAGTAATCTCCGGCGACCCAGGGGAGTGCTCCCCGGGCCCCGCAAGTAGTTCTTCATGGCTTGCTCCACTCCTTCCCAGTCCTGGTCAGGAGGAGAAGCTGATGATGTCGCCCTGTTGGCAGCAACGGGCATGTGGGTTGCAGGCTCCACACGGGCAGCCTGATAGTGGCGTCGGTAGTGTCGACGGTGGATGTTATCCGGTGGGGCTGGTGTAGTTAATGTCGTCTGGTAGACGGGGGCCGATGTCTTGACCCGATCTCCTTGTTGTGCCCTTGTCGGGCGGAAGGTGCTGGGCCTCGCCTGGGCTGGTGAGGTGAACCGGGCCCCCTTGGGAACCCAAACTTGCTTAGCTTTGGTGGGCCTAGAGGCTGACTGATGTTGCGGCGCTGGGGCCTGAATGGCGGGCGTCATCCTGCCCTTCATCTTCTCTAGTGCCTGAAAAGAGTTGCGCACTGGTACGGCGGGTACAATGCGATCCGGGATCACCTCGGAATGCTGTCCGTTAAGATGCACCCGGAGAGTCCCGATGACAGCCGACTTGCCGGAGCTGGAGAACCGACCTCGGTATGATGTTGTGGCATGGCTCCTTCGGAGCCTCGTTTGGTGAGAGGTCGACCCTGGGTGAGAAGGGCCGGCAGTTTGGTGCACGTGGTGCACGTTGCAGCTCAGCGTCCCGGTCGAGACGGTCTTGGAAGTCTCGGCCATCGATCGGCCGACAGCATCTTTGGCGGCCCCCCGGATGGGAGCGTTGCTTTAGTCCTGTCAGACGCTTCCACGTCCAGCAGGTTCGTGAAGGCTACCCCAAGGAAGTTGGGAAAGCCTACCGCGGGAGGGAAGCTCCCGAAGCTGAGAGGGACGGCCAAGTAGCCGTTTCGAACATGGCTCTCGACGGCCTGTTGGCCGAACGTGGTGGCCATCATGGTGTTCAGAATACGACCTGCATTTGCCAATCAAACAATTAGTATTACAAGAAAGGGGCCGTAGGGCCCTTAGTCCCGGCAAAGAGATGAAGGGTAATTTTGGTCCCACCGGGCGTGCCAGACTTGTGGACGCACTAAAATTCGGAGGGGGGATCCGTTCGTTTGTTGGTCGGGGTTAATTCTTCTATTTAGTGCGAGGGCGTGCCAGTCACAAAGTGATGATTTATTCGGGCTTCGTGGAAGCCCATGGTGCGCTCAATCTGACTAATCAGACAATTGTGTGGTTCGTGTCGGGACCGAAACCCGCCGTGCCGTAAAGGCCACGGCGTTATTTACATCCCCCATACGGGGGAACACCCTTGATTGATTACCGGGAATAAGGGCCCTACGGCCTAAAGAGAATACTAATAATGCAGGAGGATAGTGAAAGATGAACTATGCTAGAAACTCGTCTCGGGACGTGAATGTTCAGACTATGTCGGCCACTCATGGGCCACTTCATGTTCGGACGAAGCTCCGTGCCTGTAGTATAAAAGACAGTGACAAAACCGCGTGAATGTTTGCCACGAACAAGGCAAGTTTAATGAGAATACGGGATTGGATCCCGGTAGAAACGGGTCAAGTTGATAGACTGTTGGCCGGAGATGATTTCGAACTGTGGCCATGTCAGAAATTCCGTAAACCACGTCCGATACCATAAGGCGTCGTCAGTTTTCTCTTTGCACCCAGTCCGAGGGAGTGAATTATTAAGTGCATAGCCCGAGCTTACTAACGTGCGCCCTCACACGCGGATCGCCCTCACAAAAATTCAATTAAGGCGCGGGTGATGGAGTTCCTTTCATTCATTCTTTTATTAAGGGCGTTGATCTCTTGTATTTCCCTTTGAACCTTTCTATTCTTTTTTACTAGCCATTTATCCCTTTTTGTTAAGGAAGCACGCCGGATATGGGAAGGAAGAATATGGCGCCGGTTTAGGGTCTTGACAGGAGGAAATGGGGCGCCGTTTTAAGGTGAATAGGGGAGAAATGGGGCGCGCCGTTTTAAGGTTCAATAGGGGAGAAATGGGGCGCGCCGGTTGTGGGTATTAGAGGGGGGGGGGCGCCGGTTCGACCACGCCGTATTAACCAATTGCAAGAAGAGGGGCGCGCCGGTTAAGGGGCGCCGGGTTAAGAATGTTGAAAGGGGGGGGGGCGCGCTGGTTAGATGGACAATAGGGGGCGCGCCGGTTTAACATGATGGGGAAGAGGGAGCGCGCCATTTTATCCTTTGGAGAACAGATAGGGGGGATTTTGTGAGGAGTGTTGAAGCGGCGCGGTGGAACAATGGCCACGCCGTTTTAACCCGCGCCGGGATAGCCATATGGGGTTGTTTCAGAGCTCTGCTACTGCATTTCCTCTTCCTTTCACCCGTGGATTGATTTTCCCGTTCTGTTGATAAATCAAGCTGGTAATGAGGAGGTTTTAAGAGTTTTAACCATTTTAATCGTTTATTATGATGAAACAGTATGAACGTCTAAGAGTTTTATTCAAGTAGTTTGCTCACAGAGGCCTCACTTCGTTCTTCATTAGTTCAACTCGTTCACCTGTTGTTGAGCGTTCTTAGCCCTGGCGAAAATCGGGCAGCACCTCCCCTAGACCGGGGCTTGCCAGAGAGAAGCAAAAGTCACCACGCGGATTACTCCCGGGTAAACTCTCAAAAATGCGGAGCGGCCTCACGGCAGTCCGTTAGTCCGAGTATGAGTATGGAACGCTCGAGCGCCAGCCTACGAGAGCAACCATGACTCATGGACGACGATATTCGGGGCGAGACGGAATCTATGCCACAGTAGGGCAATGAATGTTCATCCGACAGTGGGTACCTTTGTGGGTCATGCCATGGAAAGGCAGCCCTCAAGGGCTAGGGATGACCGGAGAATGAGAAGACGGAGCAGAGAATGGAACAGAGAACACAAGAGTTGCAAAACAGACTTTTCTTCTTTTTATTCATCCACGCAACGGGAGAAGAGACTTCTTAACAGAGGGAGTTCATTCTGAGAAGAAAGTAGAATACATCGCAAGAGAGAGGGGGAGGAGGATATTGACAAGAAGGAAAAGGAGAATACAGATCACTCTTTTCTTCCCACTCACCTCTCACTCTCCCCTCCCTTCACCTTCCCGGCGTGAGGGCGGGCTTGATACACTCCTCCGGCGGGCTCTCCTTCACTCAGGAGCTCCCTCCCCTCCCTTCTTTCTTCTCTTCCGACACACAGCCGAGACACTCTCTTCGGCCTTCTCTCCCTTTTTTTTCCTTCTCTCGTTTCTTTTCTCTCTTCTTCTGTTCCCTTCTTCTCTTGATCATCCTCCTTTTGCTCCACAATGCTGCCCTATATATATCAGCTGGCCTGGGAGCGTCCCTGCCAATTCCACCTCGTCCGCAACGAAGTCAGGAGTCGACTCGTTGTGCTGGACGCCGTTGATTCGTCCCGTACGCTGCTGCTCATCCGAGGACGGAATGCTCGTAGGTTTGCTGGGGGTTGCTTCGCCATTGAGCTTCTGTGCTGTCGAACTGAGGCGGAGACAGAACGTCGGGCATTGAATGTTCTCTGTGCATCTCATTTATGCCGAACAGAGTATCGGCTGGCGGATGGGATGGCCGTCGAGTTAAAACGGCGCGAGGGAAGGTAGTCACGCCGACTAAACATCAAGAAGGCGCGCCGGATTAAGCATTGAAGGGCCACGCCATTCTAACATTTGAAGGAGAAGTTGGTGGCGCCGTATGAAGGTGTAAAGGGGGAGGCCTCTTTGACGGGAGCGCGCAGGACGGCCAAGGGCACCAAAGGGGCGCGCCGTTTTAACATAAAGAAAGGGGGTGGCGCCGTTTTAAGGCGTAAAGGGGGAGGCTTGTTGGCACCTAAAATATGATCGTCGGTGACCAAGCCGTAAAGACGAATGACCCGGTCCACCGAAGCACGGGAGCCGATAAATATCAACATATTGATGACTTTTCAAGCCGCCAGAGCCTCGAGTCGCTCCGTATAGATACGGGGACTTCACCTCAGGGGAGCCGGGACAAGCTCACAACCAACCGACAGTGCGACCAAGCCTGCCCAATGAACCGGCATCGACTCTGTCATGCCGCATCCACCACACCCGTTGTCCGATCAAGGACAATGGTCTATCCGGTGGTCCCCCACCACATGAAAGGGCTCTCCTGAAGATAAAGGAGTTGCCCCCTGGTTCCCCGAGGCGGAGGGTCGAAAGCTCTGATGGCAGAAGACCTCGATCACCCGACGCGGGTACGGCTTCCCGGCAAGATAGGCCCGTTAGTGGCTAAATGATCGCCCAGTTCAAGCGGAACTATCCTTGGTGTTACATCACCTTCTAAGGAGCTTCGGGCACGAGCCAGACCGAGCCAACAGCAGGGAGCGTGGAGCCAAAGGCCGTGTCAGTGGAAAGCCCGCATGGTCAAATTAAAGCTATCAGGAGTCTCAAGGAGGGCCGTAAGTCAACCCGAGAGCTCCTACAAGACACCTCGTCGAAGTTCCGAGAAGCATTGGCAATACTAATGTTCACGGTGATTCCCGGAATCATCCCCGGACTCATCGACGGGCTCGAGGCGCATGAGAAGCATTAGCCCGGCGCGCCTTAAACCGGCGCGCCCCTCATTCAATGCCCCTTAAACCGGCGCGCCCCCCTTTACCTTCCTATCCTTAAACCGGCGCGCCCCCTACCTTCAGTCCTTATCCCGGCGCGCCCCCCTTTGCCTTCTGCCCTCATCCCGGCGCGCAAGCTACCCTATCTGATGGCGCTTTAAACCGGCGTGATAAGCTCACGAAGACTCCTCTCGGCGCGCCAAAAGCTCACGCCGGATGAAGAGCCTCCAACCTGTTATATATATGGGCGAGGTTCGATTGAAGAAAAAGAGGCGGAAGAAGGGCACAGAAGAAAAAGGGAGACAGATCGAGACCTGAGAGGAGAAAAAAAGAAAAAGGGGTAAGAGGAGGGTCTTTCGAGAGAGGCTTTCGGAAGGGAGAGAGAGCTTCCTGGGAAGAGAAGTTTCCACCCGAGCGTCCTTCAACGGCGGTCTTCCTCTGTTCTGATTGAGGTCCTCCGGAGCCGGAGAGGGAGAAATTTCCGATACTCTGTTTTGAGAACAGGTGGGCGCCGGCGTCTATCTTCTTTGCTTTTTCACGGATTCTTTTTCTCTTTCGGAGTCTCCGTCCACCAACTGTAAGCAGAGAGGGGAGGGATGGCAATGATATGAGCCGACCCCTCCCCTCCTCTGTGATCTCTTCTTTTTACTGCTTTTTTCCCCCTGCAAAATGATGAACGGCGACTGAGCAATGATGCCGGCGCCGGATTCGTAGCGTGTAAATGAGTAGCCCATTCCTGTTTCTGGGGTGGCAATGCATATTTGAATATCTGGACCAACAGGTCGAATGATTGATTCTAAACTTCTGTCTCCTCCCCTATCTACGGCGATGGGTATGTTCAGGGTCCTCCGTGCGTTTTCTCCGGTCCCGGTTTCCCTGAAGTCTCGATCATGCCCCAAAGCACCGTGGGCTATAGAAACACCCCCTCCCCAGGGTTCTTTCCCCTCTTTTTTTGACCGTGCTCGTGTATGATTTAAGGGCCCCCGCATGCCCTCCGTGGACAGAGCTGCGCTTCTGCGTATGCTTCTTTCTACCGTGTTGTCAAGGACTAGCTCCCCTCGATTCCTCTCTTCCTATCGCCCTGTGGCTCGCAAGGTGGGAATCGTACTCGGGGTTGCAAGATGCATCGGCTTGACATTGCGCCGTAACTGTTCGAGCATATGCCTCCATGTTTGGCTCGTCTCGCCTGTGAATTGATCACCCCTCCGCATTATAGTCATGTGAACTATTCCGAGGCTCCTTTGTTTCATCTTAATCGTCCGGGGAGGGGGACATTCCCTGCTACTTCGCATAGCTGCTGGGCGATCAGGAACTTTACCCCCCCCCCCATGGTGAAGGTTTCCCTAAGGCCATAGCAGATAGCAACAGGGGTCCTAGCCTAACAGGCTTCGCCTCGACAATCCGAGACCCAATCGAGGCCAAGAGATATGTGCTCCTCGTAGGCCAGTCCTCGGAGCTTAACCCTCTTGGTGGTCGGTCCCTCTATGGGATGAGTCATGAGCTGTGGGCTGTCCACCCCTCGCAGGCTAGCCCTCGGGGTGATGCTCCCATCATCAATGACTTCGTCTCTCTATCCTTCCCCTTGCGGAGCCTTGGTGCCCCTCGTAGGCTAGTCCTCGTGGTATCCTATCCGATGGGGTTTGCTGGGTGCCTCCGTGTACACCGGCGGTTTAGGGGCTTGTTCCACAAGTGAACATGACCCCGCTTCTCCCCTGTAACTCTTCAGGTCCAGGGGAGATGCTGTCCAATTTTGGACAGATTAAGAATAAATAAGCTCTAAATGAAATGATCGTTCTGGACTCAATCATCTCGGTGCTCGAGTATGAACCTCGCACTGACCTCCCCCCTCATCTCCAGAGGGCCGTGGACTCCAATCGAATAATCATCTGGTCCAACAACTCAAGAAAGGGTCCCTTGAAGTCCAATAAACTTAAAAGGGTTCATAACTCAACAAAACATGTTTAATACGGCGTGGTCTTAACCGGCGCGCCCTAAACCGGCGCGGTACCCCCCCGCGCCGGATTAACCCCACACTCATTTTCTAAAAAGTTTTCCTTGCGGCTTTCCGGAGCGCCCTGAACCGGCGCGCCCCAACCCTCTTGCGCGCCGTCTCAAAAGCATGAATACCGCGCCGTATTAACCACTATGCCTACGCTTTATCGCGCCGTATTAACCACTATGCCTACGTTTTATCGCGCCGTATGAGTGTTTCTTGCATAGCCACGCCGGTTTTGAAGCCTCGTCCCTCGGGGGCAATGTCGACAAGCCGTAGCAGGCATCGAATTGAATAAAGAAGGGTCAAGCGAGCCCGAGTCATGTCATCATCATACTCACCATCATAATCCGTTAGCATTTCGCTTTCACTAGCATACTTGTGTTGCTCTTCCTCCTCTCGACGAGGGGTATTAAGTGAGGGTGATCGTCACCGTCTTCATAACGCTATCTTCATGTTCAAATATAATCATGAATGTCTTGTGTGCATGTATGCATAGATCCCCGGGTATATTAAATGGCGTCGACGGAAAAGTCGAATTATGTCTGGTCGGAAGTTTTCGCTATGCGCGACGGCGGTCTTCGGACCTACGTCCTCCGCCATGTACCGAGGATCCATAATTCCATAAGCATATACATCCGGCATGCCTTCGTCGTGATCATCATGTAGCTCTTTTCAATCCGGCTTCGACAGCCCGCTATCTCGGCAATTAATCAAAGGTGTTCCCTCCTCGTGGGGGATGTAATTAACGCCATAACCTTTATGGTATGGCGGACTGCTGGTCCCAACCGAACCTCACATTCGCCCTACATGGGTCAGAATGAGCGCACAATAAAATCGTCACTCATGTGACTGGCACGCCCGCGTCGTCAATCAGTCAGTTGACTACGAGTTAGTTAATTGGTTGATCGATACGCGAACGAAAAGGCAAAATGAAAGGAGAAGAAAAAGATGCGCGAAACAAGTCTGGCACGCCCGGTGGGACCAGTGTCACCTTTCATCTCTTTGCCTAGATATTCGGGCTTCGAAGCCCTTTCAAAGACTACTGATTGTTTTCCTGTCTGTCTTTGCAGTGCGAACAATGACGACTCACGGGATAACCGGCGTCGGCTTCAGTCCTGCGATCGTCGCCGGACACGCGCAAGGGTACCTGGCGGTGCCCATGGAGTTTGGTAGCTTTCCTCCTGCTGTGGGCTTCCCCAACTTCTTGGGGTTGGCCTTTGTTGACATGCTGGAAGTCGAAGCCACGGAACCCGTCAAGGAAACCGTGAAGGAAATGGAGCCTCTGAAGGCTCCCTGCTGTCATGGTTCGCTCAAACATCCAGCCCCGGCCGCTAGCTGTCTGGTGCACCACATTGTACGCGGGACACATCCCGCTGTCACCAACAGACCCCCTAGAGGACGTCAGCGTCGCCAGGCTCGCAAGAACACTGCCGCGATCACCGGAACTGTCTCTCAGTCCGGAAAATCGATGCTAGTGGGAGGCATGCGTGTCTTCCTCAACGGGCGCACGGCACGGGTGACCCCAGACCGCGTCATCCCGAACGTCCCTGTCTACAACAACTATCAAGCTCTCGCTGGAAGGAGGGCAGAAAGAGAAGAAGCCGGCCACCACGGCCAAGAAAACCCGGCGCTCAGGCCAAGGAAATTCAAACAGGTGTGGGTTCCCAAGCGGGCCCAACCTGCCTACCATCCAACGCCCACCCACCGTCGTCCTATGAATGACGAGGCGGGAGCGAGAAGAGAAAGGGGCTCGCCCCCGAGGAATGAAGAAGAGGTGGTTGCGGATCCTCCACGTCACAGAAGTTTATGGGCTGCGGCCCGTCAAGCCAACGTCCCTGCCACGGGGTGAAGGTTCCAACAGCCAGCCGACAGAGCTCGACTGGCCTACATTCCTCCTGCTGGAGGTCGACCACTCTCCCCCGTGCTACATCAAGAACGGGGTCAAGAAGAAATGGCATGCCTGGTCAGAAGCTATTTCCGAGGATTGGGTAACACCTCGCTCGGACAGCAGCGGCTGATGCATACAGTCACCACTAAAGAAAATTACTGCCCATCAACGGCAGATGAAGAAGAAATGGAGGATATAATGAGGATGTCGTCGGTCGATGACAATGGACACAATGACGGCTCTGAGATCAAAGCCGATGAAGCCTTCCCCGAGCGGGAAGAAAGAAGAAGAATTTCTGTGTTCGAGAGGCTGACCTTTCCGCAACAAGCAACGCGGAGGGTCCATCGACAAAGAAGGAAGATGCAGGTTTTCACTTGCAACATGGCTGGTGTATCCAGCCGATATGGGGAGCTTCCTGAAGACCCCCAAGAACTGGCACAGTTAGCCGAACGGCCGGGACCAGCTACCCGCAGGACAGAAGCAGCCAGAGGGCTTCTGACAACGATGAAAGAGAAACAGCCCCAGTTATACCTCCACTGGGACGACAAAGCCCCCGTCTTGACCGCTAATGTGGTAACGACGAGAGAAGAAGACGACGTACTCCTCGACATCCTGCCCGAGGGTACGTCCGGAGAAACAACAGAAGGTGTCTCCACCACTATAGACCCATCAGTCTTGATGCTGCTGCAAAGATATCAACGGGAAATAGATTCCCTGAAGAAACAGCTGATGGAGAAAACTGAACACTCATCAGTCTCCAAGCCACCCGAAGTCCAAGGTGAATCATCCCGGGGAGCGGCTCGACGAGACGACCCCCCACCACTTTACACACTACCCCAGCCGTCGCAGCCAACTGTGACGACAGCACAACAGCGGCCGCCACAGCCTCAGCCGCTGCTACCTCCGGTGCTTCCTCAGGTGCACCCAACGCCTCCGCTGTTGCATCCTCCACAGGCGACCACCCTGGTCACACCATATCTGCAGCCAGCACACTTCTATCCGGAGCCAGTCGACCCCACGGTCGTGAACCAGATGATGGTGGAGAGGATGATCGAGCTGAAGCTCGCAGAGAAGAGCGAAGGCGACTACGTCGCATTCGATGCCTATCGGGTGCCCTACCCGCAACACCATGCGGCTAAGCGACTTCCCCCGGGAGTCAACAAGCCGCCCAAATTTGACAAATTCAACGGGAAAGGTTCCCCAAAAGAACATATTGCATATTATATGACCGTTATGGGTGATCTGTCCACCGACGAGTCATATTTGCTGAAATTCTTCGGGTCCTCGCTGACGGGGCTCGCATTTGAATGGTACTCCAGCCTCTCGGCCGGGTCAATCAATGACTGGTCAGATATGCAGAGGAAGTTCAGAGAAAGATTCCATGTCACAGAGAGGGAGGTCACAGTGGCCGAACTCTATTCGACAAAACAAAGGGCAGATGAGACCACCCTTGACTACATCAAGAGGTGGAGGAACCTCGGAATGAGATGCAAGCGACCCCCGCATCAGGAGGACGCTGTGCAAATATGTAAACAAAATCTCAGGAGGGAGGTCCTGGAAAAAATGATCGGAATGGAAATACGGTCGTTCGACCGACTGAATAATGTGGTGGCCGAGGTAGAGGCTTTTCTAGCCAAGCCTGTCCCGCCGTCAACTGCCAGTATAGCCCAGAAAGGCAAGGCGGCGGAACGGCGCCCCGCACCCAAAGAAGCAAATGCGCTTGATATCAAGGCATTCGAACAACAGAAGGAGAAAGGCAAGAAGGCGGCTCCCCCGCAACCCGCGAAAGCTCCAGATGACAAAGAGGGTCCTTCGTTGAGGGACAAAATGAAGAAGGCTTATTCCTTTCCTAAGGATAAGACCCGGATCCTGTTTGACTGGGTAACAGAATACAGTATGGTCACTCTGCCTGAGCCAAGAAGACCAGAGGACCTCAAAAGAAGAGACAGTCCAAGATTCTGCCCCTATCACCAGATGCTGGGACATTCAATCGAAGACTGTTATGTTTTCAAAGACATCATCGAAGGGATGGTGAAGAAGAATGAGATAGAGCTGGGAGAGTACAAAGTAGACCCTCCTCAGCCACATGAAGCTCCTCCCCGAAGAGCAGCAGTCAACATGGTCTCCCTCTACTAGGCGTTACCTGAGGAGATCTCTGAAGCAAGCACACGGAGCACCTACGAAATCCATTTCCTGGAGCCCGTGAAGGAGCAGCAGGGGTGGCAGCAAATCCCTGTGAAGCACAAGAAGAAGAGGGCACCCCGCCCAAAAGAGGGGGCACATATCCGTGGCATCACACCTGCTCCGCCAGTGGTAACGCCCGTATGGGTCACCCCACCTGCAGCTGTCAGAATATATGCACCCAACAGGAGGAGACAAACTCCGCTGCCAGTAATCAAGGAAACCAATCCTGGGGTCCTTCGACTGCAACACTTAATTGAAGGGCTAGAGGAATATGTACAGCCCGAACTGAAACCTCTGCTGGTACGGGACCACGTCCCATGGCTAGAGTTGGAGCAACTCTCACTCAAGCAAGGGGAGGAAGCTGAAGCAGCACCACCTCAAGAGAGTAACCTGTTCTGGGGGCAAGCACCTGCAGAAATCAAAAAGAAGAAAAAGCAAAAGAAAAAGAAGAGAAAGGCCCCTGGGGCCCATAAAACACAGGTCATCTCCTGCAATACCCTGTCAGCTCTCTTCAACCTACCAGGAGAAGAGGAAGAAGAAGAAATTTGCTTCACATCCCATGCTGGGGAAGGCAAGGTCGAGACCGCAACTGCTGTACATGCCACTCGGTCAGGCCGAAAATGGGGGCGCCAGCCACCACCCAATCACAACATTATGTTCAGAGGGGAACAACCCTACAAGACACCCCCACCGGAAGTTAAGGGAGTCCAAATCCCTCCTCCGTCAGGTCTATACAGCAAGACTGGGGGCAAGACAGTCCCTCCATTCCTTGAATTCGTGAAGATGTCAAAGGGGAAGCAGCCTTGTCAAGATGCTAACCCTACACCCGGGGTCAATCACCCTCGGCCAGTGCAATCTACTGAGGACGCAAATGCAGATAGGGCTTGCCCTGCAGCAACCAATAAAGAAGACCCAACAGTCGGTGCCAGCCTGGAAGGTGCCGAGTCCGAGGAAGATGAAGCAGGGCCATCTGGACCCACAAATCAAAATCTCCCTAAGCCCAGGTGGGTTGAGGAGATGAAGCTCTCCAATGTCCGGGCTGGAAGCCGAATAATGAAGCTGCTCAAGAAGCTCCCTGCTCGTTTTACAATTTGGGAAATTCTCTCTTTGAGTGAAGAAACTCGACAGGCAATCATTACTGCTCTGCAGACGCCTGCCCAGTTTGAAACCTGCATAGCTGAGGCTATACCAGAAGCCAGTATGACCTTCTCTCCAGAAGACATGCTACTGCCTACTGCCAGTCACAACATGCCGCTATATATGAAAGGGCACCTGAACGGAAGAGAACTGAACCGGATTCTGGTCGATCCTGGCGCAGCAGTCAACATCCTGCCATATAGAATATACGAGAGGTACCACTTCAATGTGCATCTCAAAAAAGCCGGGGATATGCGTATCGCTGGCTTCAACCAGAAATGTGAAGTATCTATGGGGGTGGCAGAGTTCACACTGACTCTGGCAGATTTCACTACAACGGTGCAGTTTCACGTCATTGACTCTCGCACCTCCTACAAAGCACTGCTCGGCCGCCCATGGCTGCATGAAAATATGGTGGTGCCCTCCACACTCCACCAATGCATCAAATACAGCCTCCAGGGGAAGGAGGAAAGGATATTTGCTGACATCCACCCGTTCGAGGTGTTTGAGTGTCACTTGGCGGACGCCAATCTGTATACGGGGTCTCCCCGGAAGGTTTCTGAAACTGAAGCCCCCGTAGGGGCATCGAAGAATAGATCGGGTGACGGTTGGTATCCACCACCGCCACGCGGATATATCAAGCCGAAGGTGGTTTCCCACATCACGGCTTCTGGAAATGTCAGCAGGGTGACACCCCCAGCATTATACCCCAAAGCTAAGGAAGTGCATATTGATCGATAGCACGACCGCATTGGAGTCCCTGTCGGTCTCACCAAGCCAGTCTCCGGCCTCGATGGTCCCACTATCGAACCTTTCAAAGCCTGGGAGGTGGCACAAGAAGATGGGCCCAGCAGCTTATTCTATACAGCTGAGGAGCATCCCACTCAGGAAGACACAGACTGCAGCCTCCCTGAAGATCTAGCCAACCCACGGGTTCCTGTGCAGGGCCTGGCATTCACCACTGATCGGACGGCCAGGATGTTTCAAAAGCAACACATCCCTCCCGATCAGCCTCAAAAACGCAAGGAAGCTTTCCAGAAGATGTGGTATCCTGTAAATCTGGACAAAGAAATGAGACGTGTCTCTCAACATCCGGGTCTGGGCTTCACCCTGGAAGACTACTATTACAGGGGGCGGTACGAGGTGGACACCATCTCCACCTTCTATCCAACTGAAGATAGCCCTCTGGGGGCAACCTTTGATGAATACCCGGCGGAAGCCGAACATGCTGAATTAGCCCTATCCGGGAATCAACAAATGGAGACCTTGATCTCCTGCCGATGCTGGGAGCAGGTCCGTCCTGAAGGAGCGGCCTTTCAAGCCGAATTTGATACGGCTAGCAGCAGCGAAGCCGAAGATGCTCAAGAAGCAGAAGTCTCTCCCTCCGCAGGGGTCATGCTAATGACGACTTCAACACCCTTTCTGCCAGTCAACAGAGCCTCGGTTTACTCCAATCAAGGGGAGCCGGCTACCAGAAAAGAAAAAGCCACTTCTGTGGAAGATACAACTGTCCCAGAAGGAGAGACTCCCTCAACTTCTGCTACAAATCCAATATGTTGTCCGAGTCCGGCGGCAAACAACTACTGTCCTATCATGGCTGCAACCTCATCTACAAGCACTGAAGCTGTTCTCTCACCCTCAGGAGCTGCAACGGCAAGGGATCTTCTAATAGAACAATCCACCCAGCCACTAGCACAAGAGATCAAGAAACCTCAGGAAGCTCTGGCAGTGTCTGACGAGGAAGTCAAAGTACTCGACCCTCAAGATGGTATTCCAGACTTCGTCGACCTCCAGTCGGCACCTCCGGAGATAGAAGACGGAGGCCAGGCCACAGTTGATGAACTAATAGAAGTCAACTTGGGAGATGAGGGGGACCCTAGGCCTACCTTCCTCAGTGCCCAACTGTCCCCAGAAGAACGGGAGCTGTACATTCAACTACTACTAGAATACCGGGATTGCTTCGCCTGGACTTATAGAGAGATGCCAGGTCTAAGTCCCGCTATCTTACAACATGAGTTGGCAATCAACCCTGAAGCCGAGTCGGTGAAGCAACCGCCGCGGCGTATGAGGCCAGAGCTCATCACCCGAATCTGTGCCGAAGTTGACAAGCTCATTGATGTGGGATTTGTTGAAGAAAATCAGTACACCACATGGCTGGCGAATATCGTCCCTGTGAAAAAGAAGAATGGACAGATCCAGATTTGTGTCGACTTCCGAGATCTAAACAAAGCCTGCCCTAAAGATGACTTCCCGGTGCCAATAACCGAGGTCATGATCGATGCTACAACCGGCCATGAAGCCCTGTCATTCATGGATGGGTCATCTGGCTACAATCAGATTTGGATTGCGGAGCATGACCGGGTCCATACTGCTTTCCGAACTCCTAAAGGCATTTATCATTACAAGAGAATGCCATTCGGACTAAAGAATGCTGGCGCAACCTATCAGCGCGCAATGACCAAAATTTTTGATGAATTGCTCTACCACAAGGTCGAGTGCTACATAGATGACCTGGTGGTCAAAACCAGAAGAAAAGAAGATCACCTGCAAGACCTCCGGATTGTTTTTCAGAGGCTGAGGCAGCATGAGCTAAAAATGAATCCTATGAAATGTGCGTTCGGAGTGTCGAGCGGAAAATTCTTGGGCTTCGTCGTCCGATATCGGGGGATCGAGATAGACCCCGCAAAGATCAAGGCAATTCAGGAGTTACGTCCACCAAGGAACATCTCCGAGCTGAGGTCACTACAAGGCCGCTTGGCTTACATCCGGCGGTTCATTTCCAATTTGTCAGGGCGATGCCAGCCTTTTCACAAGTTGATGATGAAAGATGTTCCCTTTTATTGGGATGAAGATTGCCAGACAGCCTTTGACAAGCTAAAAGACTATCTGAAGACTCCTCCAGTATTGGGCGCACCAGTGAAAGGACGACCGTTGATACTGTATATAGCAGCTACACATAATTCTCTGGGGCAATGCTAGCCCAGAATAATGAAGAAGGGAAAGAGCAAGCCCTCTATTACCTTAGTCGGAGACTGGTCAGAACTGAAGAAAAATACACTTATATTGAGAAGATCTGCCTGGCACTAGTCTTCGCAGTCAAAAAGCTCCGGCATTATATGTTGTCGCATGAAATCAGCTTGGTGTCCAAGGAGGATCCCCTGAAATATATCATGTCCCAGCCGGCACTCAAGGGCCGCCTAGGAAAATGGGCGGTAATCCTTATGGAGTTTGATGTCTCTTACGTACCGCGTAAGGCCATCAAAGGTCAAGCTATTGCAGATTTCTTTGCTGAACATCCGATACCCGGGGAAAGCCCATGGGAACCGGAACTCCCCGAGGATGAGACCCTAGAAGCCGCCCAAGTGCAGCCTTCCTCATGGCAGCTATACTTTGATGGCGCTTCCAGAATTGACACCTCTGCTACCGGATCATCCAGGGTCAGAGCAGGAGCAGGCATAGTCTTGAAGTCCCCAGAAGGAGAAGTGGTGCATACTTCCTGCTCCATAAACAAACAATGCACAAACAATGAAGCAGAATATGAAGCCCTGATAATCGGGTTGCAGATTGCTCTGTCCATGGGAATTCAGATGCTGGAAGCATTCGGAGACTCCATGCTAGTTATAAAACAGCTGGAAGGAGAGTTCGAGGTGCGAAAGCAAGAGCTCCTCCCCTATCACCAGTTGGCAACTCGCCTGATGTCAAAATTTTACTTCATCAGCATTAAACACATCAATCGAGGCCGGAATGCTCAGGCAGACGCCCTCGCTAAGTTGGCCAGTTCATTGGCGGTCCCGCCCGACACAAGCCTGAATATATCAGTGATCAACCGCCGACAGGTCCCCAGCATAACAGAGGTTCTGGCCGACGAAGAAGAGATGGAAGTAGCAGTCATCGAAGGGGTTCAGCAACCCGACTGGCGAGAGCATCTCCTACGCTGGTTTCAACACCAGCAACTTCCAAAAGAAAAGGAACAAAGAATGAAGCTCCTGAGGATCAAGGATTCTTACGAGATGAGAAGCGGGACCTTGTTCCGAATTATGGTAGATGCCCGAAGGAAAGTCCTACTCCGTTGCTTGTCTTCAGCAGAAGCGGGACAGGTGATGCAAGAAGTTCATGCAGGATCAGCTGGGGCACACCAGGCCGGTCCGAAAATGAAGATAGAGATAAAGAAATTGGGTTACTATTGGCCCACTATATTCAATGATTGCTGCAAGTTCGCCAAGGCTTGTCAGAAATGTCAAGAACATGCTAATGTGGCGAGGAGACCCCCAATGCCACTACATCCCACTCTACCAAGTTGGCCGTTTGCTCAGTGGGGCACGGACGTGGTAGGGCCACTTCCAGCATCTTCATCAGGGTGCAAATACATCTTAGCAGCCACAGACTATTTCTCCAGATGGGCGGAGGCAGTAGCACTGAGATATGTGACCGGAGAACTAGTTGCGAGATTCTTCCGACAGAATGTAATATTTCGGTTCGGGATCCCCAGCCGAATCATCTCTGATAACGGCAGCCATTTCAGGAACCAGAAGGTTTATCGGCTGGCCGACAAATATAAAATTGACTGGAGGACATCCTCCCCCTATAACCCTCAAGTCAATGGATTAGCAGAGGCCTTTAACAAGACCTTGTGCACACTATTGGCAAAGACTGTCAAGTCTAACAAAAAGGATTGGGAAGAAAGGATGTACGAAGCACTTTGGGCTTATCGTACAGTCTACAAGACCCCAACCGGCTGTTCACCCTTCTCCCTTGTCTATGGGTCGGAAGCTGTAGTGCCGATTGAACTTGAAGTTCCTTCATTGCGAGTTGCCATCCAGCACGGATTAGTCAGTGGTGAGCAGACCAACGTAGAAAGAAGATTGGAAGAGCTCGCTGAGCTCGAAGGAAAACGCCTCCAGGCGCAACAAAACATCCAACTCTACCAAGCTCGCATGGCCCGTGCTTTTGACAAGTTAGTCAAGGGTCGAGAGTTCAAGAAAGGAGACCTGGTGATGGTCAAAAGAAGAGAAGTGATGGCCTCTAACCCCAAAGGGAAACTGGTCGAAAACTGGGTCGGACCGTATATCGTCCGCCGTGTATATGAAGGGGGTGCCTACGTCCTTGTAGACCACAAAGGAGCCGTCCAGTTCTCTCCCCTCAACGGAAAACACATTAAGCTGTATCATGCGGCGCAGCCGACACACCCCGAGTGATCGGTCGGAACATACCCTTTCCTTGGTTAGCGGCATTCCGCCCTAATCATGCTACGTCTCCTTGGTTAGCAGCATTCCGCCCTAACCGAGCTACTTTTCCTTGGTTAGCGGCATTCCGCCCTAACCAAGCTACTTTTCCTCGGTCAGTGGCACTCCGCCCTAACCGAACTAGTTTTCCTTGGTTAATGGCACTCCGCCCTAACCGAGCTACCCTCCCCTTGGTTAGTGACATTCCGCCCTAACCGAGCTACCTTTTCCTTGGTTAGCGGCATTCCGCCCTAATCGAGCTAACTTTTCCTTGATTAGTGGCACTTCTCCTTAATCGAGCCACTCCCCTTGGTTAGTGACATTCCGCCCTAACCGAACTACTTTTCCTTGGTTAGCGGCATTCCGCCCTAACCGAACTATTTTTCCTTGGTTAGCGGCATTCCGCCCTAATCGAGCTACTTTTCCTAGGTTAATGGCACTCCGCCTTAATCGAGTTACTCTTCCTTGGTTAGTGGCATTCTGCCCTAATCAAACTATTTCTCCTTGGCTAGCGGCTTTCCACCCTAATCAAGCTACTTCTCCTTGGTTAGTGGCATCTCGCCCTGATCAAGCTACCCTCTCTCGGATCACATTCCAAATAAAAAAAAAGAAGAAAAAAGAGAAAAGAAGGGGTTAAAAATAGAGATACCCTGCCAGACTTGCCCCCACATCGGGACAAGTGCAAAAATGGCTATAACCCGGCTGTGGCGAAAACCCGAAAGGGCGTCGCAGGCAAAATCGGGTACCCCGCCACGTGAAAACCCGAAAGGGCGCGTGGGCAAAAGCAAGAGGGGGCTGGCTTCGGTGAAAACCCGAAAGGGCGCTTGAGTCGGTAAAGTGGTAATTTCCCAAATGCCTCTCCTATTTTTCATCCAATAAGACTCCGAAAGGGACAATCATCAAAGTCCCACCGGGAATTCTTTAACAAACCCTGTTTTTTTTTTGACCCTCGTCATCATCGACGAGATCGGTCGATCTTTGTCCATAACTTGGACCTTACGTCCTTGTTAATAACCTCATCTTTGCTTCGGCATGTGACCCATGTCGATGAACAAACCCTTTTCGACCCTCGTCATCATCGGCGAGATCGGTCGATCTCTACCCCCAACATTGGACCTTACGTCCCAGTTGACAACCCCATCCTTGTTTCGGCAGCAACATATGCCGACAAATAAACCCCTTTCGACTCTCGCCATCATCGGCGCGATCGGTCAGCCTCTACTCTCAAACTTGGATCCTACATCCTTGTTAATAAACCACTTCCTTGCTTCGACATTTAACCAGTGTCGACGAAATAAACCTAAGACCAACCCTTGTCCTCATCGACAAGGACGGTCGACGTTCCCGCGATCCAGTTCTTCTGAACCTCGAATCAAAAAAAGAGAAAAGAAAATGGGGTTAAAAATAGAGATACTCTGCCAGACTTGCTCCTATATCAGGTCAAGTGCAAAAATGGCTATAACCCGGCTGTGGCAAAAACCCGAAAGGGCGTCGCAGGCAAAATTGGGTACCCCGCCACGTGAAAACCCGAAAGGGCGCGTGGGCAAAAGCAAGAGGGGGCTGGCCTCGGCGAAAACCCGAAAGGGCGCTTAGGTCAGTAATGTGAATAAAATTTTTTTTTGAATGATGAATAGTGATGAACAATCCGCCGTCCAAAAGGCCACTTTCAGGGTCGTGACGAGGATCTTCATCTGATATCCCACTTATACACGTCTAGTGTCTACCCTATCGACCCTTGTCACCATCGGCAAGATCGGTCACCACCTACCCGGTTTTTGTCACCATCGGCAATACCGTCTACCCTTTCGACCCTTGTCACCATCGGCAAGATCGGTCACCACCTACCCAGTTTTTGTCACCATCGACAAGACCGTCTACCCTTTCGACTCTTGTCACCATCGGCAAGATCGGTCACTACCTACCCGATTTTTATCACCATCGACAAGACCGTCTACCCTTCCGACCCTTGTCACCATCGGCAAGATCGGTCACTACCTACCCGGTTTTTGTCACCATCGACAAGACCGTCTACCCTTTCGACCCTTGTCACCATCGGCAAGATCGGTCACTACCTACCAGGTTTTTGTCACCATCGACAAGACCGTCTACCCTTTCGACCCTTGTCACCATCGGCAAGATCGGTCACTACCTACCCGGTTTTTGTCATCATCGGTAATACCGTCTACCCTTTCGACCCTTGTCTCCATCGGCAAGATCGGTCACCACCTACCCGGTTTTTGTCACCATCGGCAAGACCGTCTACCTTTCGACCCTTGTCACCATCGGCAAGATCGGTCACTACCTACCCGATTTTTGTCACCATCGGCAATACCGTCTACCCTTTCGACCCTTGTCACCATCGGCAAGATCGGTCACTACCTATCCGGTTTTTGTCGCCATCGGCAATACCGTCTACCCTTTCGACCCTTGTCACCATCGGCAAGACCGGTCGCTACCCGTTCTCGGTTCTTGCCGCTCTCGGCATGATCGTTTATCCGCCAGTTTCACTATGCCCCCCTGAGTTCCCCGAACTCTAGACCAGCATAAAGCCGTTTCTAGTCCTGAGAAAGGTCGTGGCGCGGTGGAGTGAACACCTCACCCCTTCCCTGAAGGCGTGAGCGCTCTCCTGCCCTAATGACTCATACACTCGAACTAGAAATCGACGGGCAAACAAAAAAAAAATAACACAATGACAAGATGGAGTCTTCATTCAAAATCAGGATGGAGATTTTTCATTACTATGAAGTGAAGGCGCATGATTACATGGACCATGCCCTGGAATACATAAGGTGCATCAAAAGTGAGCACATAAAGAAAAGAGATTACGGCAAAGGGCGTCGGAAGATGTCTTCCAGCACAGGAATACCCAAGGACGGATGACGGATCAGTTCTTGCAATCTGAACTCGGTGGCCTCCAGCTCGGATAGCTTCGCCTCCAGGGAAGCAGCTTGTCCTTCGGCCATCTCAGCATCCTCAACCTTTTGGACCCCTAGGCGATCTACTTCTTCAAGTTCAGCCTCCATCCTGGAAAGTTCGGCCCGCAATGCCGTCATCCGGGCTGTTAGGGAGTTCCGGCGTTGAAGAGAGGCGTTGGCTTCGTCCCTCGCCCTCACCGCGGTCTCTTGCAGGGAAATGAGGGCCGTCCTGTTTTCAGCCCGCTCCATTGATATGGCCACCAACTGGTCAGCTGCCTCCCGGCCCAAGAACTCCCTCCGGTTCACATACTTCAGGAGCAGGATCACCCGTGGAGTCCAGTCGTCCATGGGACAGCCAAGGGCCAGCAGCGAGCGGGACAGATGCTCTATCAACCCCCTCAGCTGAACATAAGTTAAATCCCTACTGGCTGTTACGGCCTGCTGGAGGGTCCCCAGGAACTGCCACACGACATCACTCGAGGATTGAAGGCCAAGTGGCGACGTCTCGGGCAGTTCGAACTCTACCCTGCTATCCACGGCAGCCCATATATCATCAGCCGCCCCGGAGGATGGCGACGGCATAAGCTGCAGCCCACTACCACCGGAAACAACCGCACCAGCAGATGCGGTGGCTGGAGCCTCAGCAACAACAATCTCCTTGCCGGTCCCCTGGGGTGGGAGTCCAACAAGAACCCCGAGCACCGAGGACGTCCATCCCTCAATAATCTCCCCGGCTTCTATCTCGGAAGAGCCACCCTCCTCCAAGACTGACTGCTGTGCAACCTCCCTTGGCGGAAAATCTCCAGCTACTGCCGAACTATCAACTTCCACAAGCGCTCCGTGACCAACTGGAACCATTGCTGCTGCATGATCCTTTGGGTACCGCAATGCGATGGGCCGCAGGACGGACGGGAAAGTCGCCTGGCCTGTTCCCAGGGCCGGGAGTGGTATCTGCACCGTCATAGTTGGCAGCACCACCTCAGTCTGCATCGGAGATATATACACTTAAAACCTGGCTCGAGGAAGGAGAAAAGAAGCATGGTAAGCATCGGTCCCGGATGGATCCTTACCTCGATCGGGACTAAGCTCAAATCTTTAAGAGCAGCTCCCCCAGCGCCAGCCTACTCACCCGTAAGCGGTAATGACGGCACAGGACCGCCCCATGATAGCCGGGCCGGGCTGAAGGTCGGATAGTCACTCTCATAGGCCGAGGATACCCCAGCATCGTCGGTCTCAAAATCAAGTGGTGATGGCTCCTCGTCACTGGAGCCGCCACCATAATCTACACGCTCAGAAGAGGAAGACCCCTCTGCTCTCTCAGGACGCTTCGCCGTCGAAGTGGGAGCCTCGCCAGCCGGAGCATCACCCTCGACGGGAGCTTTCCCGGTGCTCTCCACACCAAGGGCGGCAATAGACGACACCTCAGGGGCGGGTTCTCCCTGCCCCGAGGGGATCACCTCCTCTGCGCTCTCCGAGCCCGGAAGCAATGATGGTTGTATATCAACTACAGTCCACAGCAAAAGGGAGCCAAGACAGCTGAAGATATGAAGGTTTACGTTGCTATCGCAGCTAAAACTATAAATTACCTTCCATCTCCCGCCGAGGTGTTGGGGAAGGCAGATCCCTTTCTGCGGAAGCAGCAAAAACTCCCTCTGCCTCGTCCCTAGCCGCTACACCCACCGTCGCCTCGGGACCGACGACCCCAGCAGCTGTCTCAGTGACTGTCAGCATAGGCCGCCCCAAGCAGTCAAGACAAGCTAATGCACTTTGAAGAAAAGAAGAGCCTACCTTCGGCCTCTGGCCCTTGTGCGCGAGAAGCCTCAAATTCTTCGAAAGATACAACGGGAGGAAGGTCGGGTGTCGATGTCTGCTCCGCAGCTTTCTTCCGGCGTGCCCGTGTCACCCGGGTCACCGCCGCTTTCGCCTTCCCGACGGCCTCTCGCAGTTGGGACCTGGTCCTCTTCCTCGAATCCCCAGGAGGCAATGGCGTCATGGTCGGCGCCGGCTCAGGAACTTCAAAATATGTCAGCTTTTGGGCCTTTATGATCAATTCCCTGAAGTGTCGAGTCTCCTCTGAAGTCGGTCGGACTGCATACGCACAAGGGTGAGAATGACACAACCACAATAAAAAAGAAGAGGCTGGCCGAAGGGCCTGAAGGAAGAGATGGAACGTACTTGCCGGTCCCGTATAAAAGGGGAAGAGAGGCCAATAAAACAGCGAGGGCGTCTTGTCCCTCGAAGCCGCCTCGCGAATAAGCCAGCATAGATCCCCGATCTTTTCGCTCGGCTCAGCCAACAGTGCCAGGTCTTCATGGCCACGGGAGGACAGCAGATAATACAGACTCAGATGGTCCAGCCCCCACCTGTCTGCGTATTTGAAGGAGATTTGAAGAGGATGGTCCAGTATGGCTTCGCCGGGGCTACCCACCGAGAGGCCGTGAGACCGAAGGAGTGCAAACAGCCAAGGGGTGTTGGCATACAAATCAGCCCGCCTGTCCTCTTTGCGAATGAAAGCCATGTAGGGATACAACCTGTCTACCTCGGGACGCCAGTCTGCCACGGCCGCGATGGGCTCTTCTACCGGCAAAGGGAGTTGCTGGAGAATCACCCTCTCACTGCTCACCCGGCATAAACCTCGAAGGGTCTTCACATAGTCATCCTTGTTGATCGGGGGCAACTTCAGCTCAACTTTCGTCCTGCGGCTTTTTACAAGCTTGCGGGCCTCTAGATAGGCCTTCACATCCGTATTAGTCCAAGATTTCAACTTATTCAAATAAGAAGCATCAATATCAAGAACTGGCTCCGGTTGGGAAGCTAAGAACCTGTGCTCCGCCACGGCCCAGCACTCTCTCCGGGAGGTCCTGTAAAATCCCGTCCGCACGTTCCACCACTTGATGTATTCAGGCGTGACGCGAGGGAACCGTGCGGGGGCGGGCACCCAGAAAGAAACATCTTCGCGACGATGGAAGAAGTCCCACCATATCCGGGCGTCGTCATTGGACGTTTGCCCGGCCCTGTGCCTGTTGGGCAGTGCAAATTGCGAATAGGAATGTGGAATCTGCTGGTCGTAGCCGAAGTTCCGACTGAAACGGAACGGGTAATACGGCTCCAACCACAGAATGTCACTCTTGCGAAAAACGAGGACACTAGGCCTTATGGCCAGTGCCCAATCAACGAACTCCGGTTCCAGAATAGGCCTGGTACAATTGGCCTGGGAAATCGGATGGATGTACTCCTCAGTTTCAAAGAGCTTGCACTGTCTCGTCCTGTTCGTCAATGGGCTCGAGTGAGCAGCCAAGCTCCAGAAATGAAGAACCCCGGGCGAATCCACGGGAAGACGGGTCAATTTACCCCGAATAGCATAAAGTTGCTCCATTAGCAATGATGGCTCGGCGCTTGCAAACTCTATCATGCGCGGGACCAGAGAAACCGCTTGTAATGCCCGAGGAGCTGCCTCCGAGAACAGGGTGCAGACCCAAGCATTAAAGAAATGTAACGGACCAACCGTCCGAAGGCTTTTGGGGAGGCGCGTCTTGTGCAAGTCTCCCAACATCTTGTAGATGAGGCACAGGGCCATTGGGCAAAGAGACAGCTTGGTACCCCAAGCCATAAGACAGGCCGGATATATGGCTTCCGCCCTGATCACGCTCTCGTCGCCCTGAGGGAGAGCAAAGGAACAAAGCCAATAAACCAAATAGGCAGCACAATGAGTCACTGCATCAACACCAGTAGGGTTTGGGTTTTCCCCCTGCCCTCCTCTCGAAGAAAATAACGAAGCGGCCTGGCGTCGTATCCACTTCTTCCATTTCTGGGCCACCGGTGCTATCGGAGGAAAATCTTCATACTTGTTCTTCCCCTGGAAGAAATATTGAAGCCAAGCGCCCATCCGCACTCTTCGTTTCTCGCCCGGCTTTCGAGCTTCTCTCGTGTCTTGCGACGAATGGAAGAGGGTGCGATACGCCTTCATTAGATATCGATAGGCGTAGCCCGCCATATACCGACCGTCACCGTCGGTCTGGTCCTTCAACCAGTCGGGCCAACAAACTTCCTCATACGGCTCTCCATCAATGGGCAGGCCGCTGAGCTGAGATAGACTCCACAAGTCTAAAGAGGTCTCCCCCTCTGAAGTATAGAAGGTGTTGTATTCGGGGCAGAACACCTCGATCATGTCGCAACACAAGCCTCGGGAAATCGGATACCGATACCTTGAAGCATATACGCTGTGATAAACACCAGCTCTGGTCAAAAGAGGAGCATAATGATGCAGCACATAGTCTGTGAATTCCACTGCTCCGGGCCTGAATGCGTGGGCATCTGTGACTTTCAACTCAGCAAACCATCCCACGGAGATCTGGTGCTTGAAGCGAATCGCCAGGCAATCCAGCAAGAATGACTCATCTCTATATCCCCACCTCAACGGGGCAAGGAATAAGCCAAAGATCGGCTTCTCCCGATCTACTCTGCCCGCGGAGTCATTCCACCGAGCAGGCACAAATTCAGGAGCTCTGGTCAGCAGTCCGTCTGACGGAGCCAGGTCTTGCAGCCCCAGCACAACGCTCCACTTCCTGACCTCCCCAGGGAGATAGATGGGTCTTCCCCGTGTTACGCATTCGGCCAAGCTGTCTCTCTCCACCAGCAGAGCCTGCTCGACCTTCTGCACGGCAAACACGTCCCGTTTTCCCTGAAGGTTGAAACGCCGAAGAAGGGACATCAGGTGTTTGTCCTTGGGATGATCCTTCCTAATCACGTCCTCTCTATTATAATGAAAGGAGTCGCCCCCGAGGATAAGGAGACGACCGGTGTCTACGGTGTCCGTCTCCGAATCCGAGGACTCCGCAACTATGGCCACCTGACCGTGACCCCAGTCGAGAGAATTAACATTCTCCCATGTCACCACGGCACGAGAGGAAGAGCTGGATGCCATAACAGCTGCGAAAAGAGCATATCAAACAAAAACAACATCAGGAAACGGCTAATCAAAGGCAAACTTCTGACAAAATTTCGGCAGAGTCTCCCCAGCACGGGGAATTGCCGAAGAAAAGTGGGAACGCGTCCACTGAGGAACGGTCCCTAAAAAAAAACAGCCATCGGCATTACACCGAGGCCAGAGGAACACCCGGGGGAATAGCTCCGAGGGCAAGCCCTGCTAGAAGCCTCCCGGGGTCCAAAGAATGGGTTTCGAGACCCAAAGGGACAGCACCTCCACTCACCCGAAGGAAAAATCGCCGCTCTCGGCGCCAGAAGGGGAGAAAGGGAAGAGAGATAAAAAATTTGGGCAAATGGCAGATGAAGAAGGAAAAACAAAGGCGAAAGCCTTATATGGAGGAGGGCCCCCCCTCCGCTAAACCGGCGCGCTATTTAGCGCGCCGGATTAAAACCCCATAGCAAAAGGCGCGCCGGGGAAAGGGCGCACCGGATTAAAAAACCCACGGCGCCAAGGCCGCGCCGTATTAGCACGCCAGCATCGCGAGCGCACCAAGTAGGCGCGCCGGGTCATCCCGCGCCGTATTAACATCTAAACGGCGCCGGGTTACCGTCCGTGCCGAATTAAGGGCCAGCCCAGGCGCCCGACAACCAAAGGGAAGGTCAGTCCGGGTGAAATACATCCGTCGGCCCTGCTACACTCGTGCCTTGCTCGCAACACCCACGTCTGGGGGGCATTTGTTGGCACCTAAAATATGATCGTCGGCGACCAAGCCGTAAAGACGAATGACCCGGTCCACCGACGCACGGGAGCCGATAAATATCAACATATTGAAGACTTTTCAAGCCGCCAGAGCCTCGAGTCGCTCCATATAGATACGGGGACTTCACCTCAGGGGAGCCGGGACAAGCTCACAACCAACCGGCAGTGCGACCAAGCCTGCCCAATGAACCGGCATCGACTCTATCATGCCGCATCCACCACACCCGTTGTCCGATCAAGGACAATGGTCTATCCAGTGGTCCCCCACCACATGAAAGGGCTCTCCTGAAGATAAAGGAGTTGCCCCCTGGTTCCCCGAGGCGGAGGGTCGAAAGCTCTGATGGCAGAAGACCCCGATCACCCGACGCGGGTACGGCTTCCCGGCAAGATAGGCCCGTTAGTGGCTAAATGATCGCTCAGTTCAAGCGGAACTATCCTTGGTGTTACATCACCTCCTAAGGAGCTTCGGGCACGAGCCAGACCGAGCCAACAGCAGGGAGCGTGGAGCCAAAGGCCGTGTCAGTGGAAAGCCCGCATGGTCAAATCAAAGCTATCAGGAGTCTCAAGGAGGGCCGTAAGTCAACCCGAGAGCTCCTACAAGACACCTCGTCGAAGTTTCGAGAAGCATTGGCAATACTAATGTTCACGGTGATTCCCGGAATCATCCCCGGACTCATCGACGGGCTCGAGGCGCATGAGAAGCATTAGCCCGGCGCGCCTTAAACCGGCGCGCCCCTCATTCAATGCCCCTTAAACCGGCGCGCCCCCCTTTACCTTCCTATCCTTAAACCGGCGCGCCCCCTACCTTCAGTCCTTATCCCGGCGCGCCCCCCTTTGCCTTCTGCCCTCATCCCGGCGCGCAAGCTACCCTATCTGATGGCGCTTTAAACCGGCGCGATAAGCTCACGAAGACTCCTCTCGGTGCGCCAAAAGCTCACGCCGGATGAAGAGCCTCCAACCTGTTATATATATGGGCGAGGTTCGATTGAAGAAAAAGAGGCGGAAGAAGGGCACAGAAGAAAAAGGGAGACAGATCGAGACCTGAGAGGAGAAAAAAAGAAAAAGGGGTAAGAGGAGGGTCTTTCGAGAGAGGCTTTCGGAAGGGAGAGAGAGCTTCCAGGGAAGAGAAGTTTCCACCCGAGCGTCCTTCAACGGCGGTCTTCCTCTGTCCTGATTGAGGTCCTCCGGAGCCGGAGAGGGAGAAATTTCCGATACTCTGTTTTGAGAACAGGTGGGCGCCGGCGTCTATCTTCTTTGCTTTTTCGTGGATTCTTTTTCTCTTTCGGAGTCTCCGTCCACCAACTGTAAGCAGAGAGGGGAGGGATGGCAATGATATGATCCGACCCCTCCCCTCCTCTGTGATCTCTTCTTTTTACTGCTTTTTTCCCCCTGCAAAATGATGAACGGCGACTGAGCAATGATGCCGGCGTCGGATTCGTAGCGTGTAAATGAGTAGCCCATTCCTGTTTCTGGGGTGGCAATGCATATTTGAATATCTGGACCAACAGGTCGAATGATTGATTCTAAACTTCTGTCTCCTCCCCTATCTACGGCGATGGGTATGTTCAGGGTCCTCCGTGCATTTTCTCCGGTCCCGGTTTCCCTGAAGTCTCGATCATGCCCCAAAGCACCGTGGGCTATAGAAACACCCCCTCCCCGGGGTTCTTTCCCCTCTTTTTTTGACCGTGCTCGTGTATGATTTAAGGGCCCCCGCATGCCCTCCGTGGACAGAGCTGCGCTTCTGCGTATGCTTCTTTCTACCGTGTTGTCAAGGACTAGCTCCCCTCGATTCCTCTCTTCCTATCGCCCTGTGACTCGCAAGGTGGGAATCGTACTCGGGGTTGCAAGATGCATCGGCTTGACATTGCGCCGTAACTGTTCGAGCATATGCCCCCATGTTTGGCTCGTCTCGCCTGTGAATTGATCACCCCTCCGCATTATAGTCATGTGAACTGTTCCGAGGCTCCTTTGTTTCGTCTTAATCGTCCGGGGAGGGGGACATTCCCTGCTACTTCGCATAGCTGCTGGGCGATCAGGAACTTTACCCCCCCCCCCCCCCATGGTGAAGGTTTCCCTAAGGCCATAGCAGATAGCAACAGGGGTCCTAGCCTAACAGGCTTCGCCTCGACAATCCGAGACCCAATCGAGGCCAAGAGATATGTGCTCCTCGTAGGCCAGTCCTCGGAGCTTAACCCTCTTGGTGGTCGGTCCCTCTATGGGATGAGTCATGAGCTGTGGGCTGTCCACCCCTCGCAGGCTAGCCCTCGGGGTGATGCTCCCATCATCAATGACTTCGTCTCTCTATCCTTCCCCTTGCGGAGCCTTGGTGCCCCTCGTAGGCTAGTCCTCGGGGTATCCTATCCGATGGGGTTTGCTGGGTGCCTCCGTGTACACCGGCGGTTTAGGGGCTTGTTCCACAAGTGAACATGACCCCGCTTCTCCCCTGCAACTCTTCAGGTCCAGGGGAGATGCTGTCCAATTTTGGACAGATTAAGAATAAATAAGCTCTAAATGAAATGATCGTTCTGGACTCAATCATCTCGGTGCTCGAGTATGAACCTCGCACTGACCTCCCCCCTCATCTCCAGAGGGCCGTGGACTCCAATCGAATAATCATCTGGTCCAACAACTCAAGAAAGGGTCCCTTGAAGTCCAATAAACTTAAAAGGGTTCATAACTCAACAAAACATGTTTAATACGGCGCGGTCTTAACCGGCGCACCCTAAACCGGCGCGGTACCCCCCCGCGTCGGATTAACCCCACACTCATTTTCTAAAAATTTTTCCTTGCGGCTTTCCGGCGCGCCCTGAACCGGCGCGCCCCAACCCTCTTGCACGCCGTCTCAAAAGCATGAATACCGCGCCGTATTAACCACTATGCCTACGCTTTATCGCGTCGTATTAACCACTATGCCTACGTTTTATCGCGCCGTATGAGTGTTTCTTGCATAGCCACGCCGGTTTTGAAGCCTCGTCCCTCGGGGGCAATGTCGACAAGCCGTAGCAGGCATCGAATTGAATAAAGAAGGGTCAAGCAAGCCCGAGTCATGTCATCATCATACTCACCATCATAATCCGTTAGCATTTTGCTTTCACTAGCATACTTGTGTTGCTCTTCCTCCTCTCGACGAGGGGTATTAAGTGCGGGTGATCGTCACCGTCTTCATAACGCTATCTTCATGTTCAAATATAATCATGAATGTCTTGTGTGCATGTATGCATAGATCCCCGGGTATATTAAATGGCGTCGACGGAAAAGTCGGATTATGTCTGGTCGGAAGTTTTCGCTATGCGCGACGGCGGTCTTCGGACCCACGTCCTCCGCCATGTACCGAGGATCCATAATTCCATAAGCATATACATCCGGCATGCCTTCGTCGTGATCATCATGTAGCTCTTTTCAATCTGGCTTCGACAGCCCGCTATCTCGGCAATTAATCAAAGGTGTTCCCTCCTCGTGGGGGATGTAATTAACGCCATAACCTTTATGGTATGGCGGACTGCTGGTCCCGACCGAACCTCACATTCGCCCTACATGGGTCAGAATGAGCGCACAATAAAATCGTCACTCATGTGACTGGCACGCCCGCGTCGTCAATCAGTCAGTTGACTACGAGTTAGTTAATTGGTTGATCGATACGCGAACGAAAAGGCAAAACGAAAGGAGAAGAAAAAGATGCGCGAAACAAGGCCTCTTTGACGGGAGCGTGCCGGATGGCCAAGGGCAACAAATGGGCGCGCCGTTTTAGCGTAAATAAAGGGGGTGGCGCCGTTTTAAGGCGTGCCGCTTTAAGGCCCTTCCGCGCAGTTTTAAGCACCGAACAGATTCTTTTCGAAGTCGAGGCAGTTTGTACGAATGTTGGCATTCCCATAATGTTCCGGTTGCGTTGCATGGCTTCCACAATCTTTTGTTCGCAGCCTCCGAGACTCGGTCCCAGACTTTGCGTGACTTTCGGTGCAAGTTGAGACTGTGTCAGAGTTCCCGGCTCTTCTTCGATTCAACTCTCGGCACGGCCGGTCGGAGCCTTGTAGCTGTATCTTCTACTTAGGGGGCTTCCTTAGCGGGTAGCGGACCACCAAGTGAGTTCTCCTCCTGATCGGGCGAGGCATGAGGTTTATTCGGCATTTCTATCTTCGACTCGCGCTCGAATGTGTAGACGCGAATGTCGCCATGATCATCATCGTCATTTTTTGGCGTCCACAAGCTCCCATGTCAATGTATTTGATTGAATGATAGATTCATGCTTATCATTTCAAAACCTTGTCATTTGGTCAAATATATTTTTGTTGATTGATATGAGAAGCAAAATACATGTTTGAACAGGTTCATTGATGTATTTTTTTTGTGAACATGTTCATAGAATTGACGCATGATGCAAGGATTTTGATTCTCATCTAACCTCATACTTTATCATACTTTTCAGGAGGAAAATTCATGGTTGATACTCATGGGATGATGGTAATATCTAACCACCTTGTATGCTTGAATTGGAGGAGGTTGAGGTTGAGCTTTCATGTCTTTATATTTGGATGAGTGATAGATTCAAGTTCATCATAACAAAATCTTGTATTGGTGAAATGGCATAATGCTCATTTGAATGCTAGTGTGCTCATGTGATAGAAACAATCTTGTGTAGTCATGAGTTTTCATGCATAGTGTGTATATGTTGCAATACCCTTGTTTGTGGTTCATGGTTTCTGCATGATCCTTGAGACTCATAATATGTTTGACTCTTTTATAGCACTCATGGTTGAATGCATGTCTTAAGAGTGGAACTCCTTGATCTTGATTTCCATGTAGATCTAATGATTTATCTTGTTTTTGCAGGATGGACATTGATGGAAATCAATTTGATATCACTTGGATGCATGGTAATATCCCTCTATTTTTTACCTGTGAAAAATGGCCTTTTAGTAGGCTAGAAAAGCCCTTAGCATGATTCATGAATATACCTTATGGTTCTTGAGGGTTGTTATGTGCTTAATACGTTCACACTCATCAAAGTGAAATTGATTTCATGGTGCCCATATAATGAGTTTAAGTGGTTTGAATGACTTTATTTCCACTTGAGATTTTGGTGGTTCGGAAACTCCTTCATGCATTCACTTCATATGGTGTTGTAGTTTTCAAAGTGTTTCATGCATTGTCTAAATGACTTTTCCTTTGAGGTTGCAAAATGCTAAAGTCATTGAAATGACCATTTGTTGAATGAGGTCTAAAAATATGCCAACATCTTGTCTCAATGCATGGTTATTTGATTTATATGTTGAATGAGGAAGAATAGTTTTTCATTGAGCTTGAATTGATGAAATCTGGGTTTAGGATGTGCTTTCATGCGAAAACCTTCATGATGTTGAATTACATGCACTCCATTTGAAACAATTTGTTTTTCATCATTAAAATTCATGAATGGATGTTAGAATTCATTGGGTTGCATGTTTAGATCATTGGGAATGGTTTAGAAATCTTTTTTTAATGTTTCTAAGTGAATGGGTCGACCCCCCCCACTCAATGGGTCGACCCCTGGGCCAAAAAATGGCCAAATAATGTTCTGTCTGCAAGTGGGTCGACCCACTTGTAGAGATGGGTCGACCTATTCCCTGTTCTGGGCAAAAATCAGAACTCTGCTTGTAAATGTGACGACTCACTTGCTAGATGGGACGTCCCATCTGGTTTTGCAGCTCCGCGTGACTTTTCCGTGGGCCACCGTAGCCCATCCAAATGACCTCCGATTGGGGTGAAATTTTACACCAATGCCCCTAGGTTACTAATGAACATATTAGGGTGGTTTTGCAAGGGTTTTGATGGGTATATGGGTCTTTTTGTGCCTTCTATATATACTTACATGTGACCTCCGAATTTGATAAGAAATGAACTCTAATGCTTGTTTGTGTTGTCTTGTAGGAGAAGAAAAAAGGGGGAAAGGAAGGGGAACTATTGCAAGGTGGTTCTCATCTCCATCTCTGAGGATTTAGAGCTCGTGGTAGAATAAGAAAAGAAGCATCTCGAAGAGAGGAACGCGAGGACGCCAAAATCGCGGCCATCCGACAACGAGCCAAGAAGAGCCGGAGTATTCCTTGAAGGGGGAGTTTCATACATGCTATATCTTCTCTGATTTAGTCCATAGAGTTTGTTTGGAGTCTATTGTATACATCCATGAACACTTCATCTTTCTCTGAACGATTATTCTGTGTGTGGGTTCGGAGAATGGTTTCTCCGAGTGGTTTGTGTTGACGCTTGTGCGTCGTGTGGTGCGGAGCATATCCGCGTGTGTGTTGGGATTCTTTTCCCGGTGTGTGTGGGGAGAAATCCCCGTGTGTTGTTGCATTCGCAGCGTGTGGTTTGGGGTTTTTACCCCGTGTGTGTGGGGAGAAATCTCCGTGTTTGCTGCATTCGCAGCGTGTGGAAAAAGCCTCACCGGTTTGGTGAGGGGTGGACGTAGGGAGCCCGTCGTGGTCCCGAACCACCTTAAAAATCCCCGTGTCTCATGGTTTAATTTGTGTGATTGTGTGCATCTCCGTTTAATCTATTTATGCAATCGTGTGAGCACGGTGAGATTGAGTGAATTTAGTTTATCCTGCTTGTTTAGCTTAAATTCCTCAATCCAGTTAATCTTGCTAATTCCGCTGTGCGAGTAGATTTAAGTTTTTAATTGGGCATAGTTTTTAGTAGAGGGTTCTATTCACCCCCCCTCTAGAACCGTGTTCCTTCACTACGGGACCCAACAACTAGTATCAGAGCGAGGCTCTGTTGTCCCTAGATTTCACGATCTACAGAGTGATCCCAGTGCATTCTACAATCATGAATTTTTCTATTGATCAAATCTCTATTAATTGAATTCCTACTTTTGATGGTCATGATTTTATTTCTTGGAGAAATGTTATGTGTGTTTATCTTGGTTTGCATGAGCCTAATGTTTGGAAGGTCATATGTGAAGGTTCATACATGCTTCCTACTGAACATAACAAATGGGATGATATGCATGTCAAGAAAAATGCAATGAATGTTAGAGCATTAAATTTCCTCATGAATGCCATTGAATCTAATATACTTTCACAAATCCCCTTGTGCAGGTCGGAAAGAGACCTTTGGGACGAGTTGGCACGAAAGTATGAAGAAGAAGTGATGAATCCATGCTTAATGGCTCATGGAGATGAAAATTCAAATGAGGTAAATTCTAACTCTGACTCTGATGAAGATGAAATGTCATTTGAAGAACTACTTGATGCTTACGAGGAGTTGTCGAGTAGATATAAGAAAATCAAGTCAGAAATAAAAAATTGAAAAGGGAAGTTGAAGACAATGTTCATGACTCCCTCTGTGAAAATTGTACTGAGAATGAGGAATTAAATGAGATATGCATGATTGACATTAAAGAATACAAAGATACAATTGCATGTTTAAGGAGTGAAAATGAAGCTCTCAAGGATGAATTCAATCAAATAAAGAAGAATGAAGAATGCCTTAAGAACAAGCTTGTTTCTTTATCTGATGATGAGAAATTGTTTGAAAAACTTCTTGATAATGAAATTGATAGCAAGGGCATCTTAGATGAAAAAGAAGAACTTAAAAAGAAAAATGGTGCCATGCTAATTGAAATTTCTCTTCTTGAGGGCAGCTTGAAATGTCTTGAAAAATTTTAAAAAGAGAATGCGTTGTTAAAATCTGAAAATGAAAAACTGAAACATTTAAACAACGCTGTCTGAAAAACTGTTGACTTTTGAAAAAGGGAAAGCTGTAGATGTCAATGTTGAATCTGAAAAACTACTTATGCTAGAACAAGAACTTGAAAGCTATAAAGTGTTGAATGAATGTAATGTTTACAGTGAACAAGAAATTGCTAGCTATGAGTTGCACATTGCATCCCTTGAAAATGAAATCATCGATTTGAATGCATCGTTGTCCAAATTTGTCAAGGGGAAAGATAACTTGGATAAAATATTGGGGACCAAGGTGAATTTTCAAAGGGAAGGTCTTGGGTATGAACCCACTAAAAAGAAAGTCTTTGGTCTAAAAACTCAAACGTCATTCGTGTATGCTTCATGTTCTTCTAATACATCCTTTGTTGAGAAACCCCAAATTAAAACTCATGCCCAACCTAGGACCAAGAAATTTGCTCCATCACCCAACTGTCAAAATGGTCCTAAGAGTCGTAATAGAAAATTTGATTCTCACCAAAATCATGAAAATCATGCTCATGTTCCTAAAAGTTCAAAGTTGAGTTGTTTTTACTATGGCATGCATGGTCATGTTATGGATGATTGTGATATCATGAAAAAGATGACCAACATGCATGCAAAGAAAAATTTGCATGCAAAAGACAAAGAAATGTTTCATGCTTTTATTGTCATAAACTAGGCCATGTGATGAAAAATTACTTTGTGAAATAAAAAGATGAACTTCATGCTAACAATGTTAAGTTCAATGTTCAAAGAAAATTCAATGATAACCATGCAATTCATGCTTAAAACTTTTCATCTTACAAGAGAAACTTCTTTCCAAAAACTCATGCAAACAATGAAAAAGCTTTCCGTAGACCTACATCTCTTTGTTGTCTTCATTGTGGGAAATACGGTCATGTAATGAAAAATTGTTGGTTTTTGAAAAGTGATAATTTACATGTTTCTAGAACGAATGCTAGGTTTGATTTTATTAGACCTAGATCTTTTGGAAATAGGAGATGGAATACTTTTGAAAATACTTTTGCTCATGAAAGAACATCTTTTGCTAGAAATTCTTCTCCTCAATATTTTTATTGTGTAAATCATGGTCATGTGATTGAGGACTGCAAGATCATGAGAAATGATGACATGGAAGCAATGAAAGTGTGGAAGAATTCGGTGGGTGGTAATGTCACTAACTCCAACGGACCTAAGAAGGCTTGGGTTCCCAAATTTATCAAATGAGTTGAATTTGATGTAGGTGTGCCTTGAGGAAATAAATTGAAAGGGGTTCCAATAAAAGGGAACAAGACACACTCGTTTGGTAAAACCCTGACTTTACTTTTTCTTATTGTCAAACTTGGTGATTTTGATGTTTTCACTTCAGTTACTTTGTTATGTTGTTGGAATCATGTTTTACATTTCTTCACAAGCCATACATATTTTCATTGAATGAATATTTGGTATATCAAATGGTGATATGTGAAATGACAGATCAAGTCTGTCAGAAAGCTATCACTATGTGAGAGGTGATCTTAGGATCAACGTACTCCATCGTGTACCAATATTCAAAATTTTAATTTATTTGGCTTATGAGGATTCATGTATTTTGAATGGAATTGATTTGTCTTTAATTTGCATATCTTTCAAATTGAATCTGAAAAACTCTCTTGTTTCAAAAAGGTAAAGATTTCTGAACTGTGGAATTACTTATTCTTTAATGCAACAATTGGCATTGGATGATGACCATGGCTTAGTTTAAAGTCTGTTGACTATGTGTGTGGTTGCTCTGCATGATCGATAAATTACTTGATTAGTTCAATCTGAAAATTTATCTCATGCAATACCATTTTGAATGATCATGGTCGAATGTTTGGGTTGTAAGGAAAATAGATGTTCATGATAAAGCCTGAAATGAAATGCTCATGGTTCTGTGTTAAATTCATTGAAAACTCAACTCATGCATTTACTGAATTCATGCTCACTTGAGTATTCAAGAATGCACAAAAATTGAAATCTCCATAAAAATATCGCATTGGCATTTTTGCATATCATTCACATATCATGCATGCTTCGTGAATTTGAGTCTCTTGCATACTTTGACTTATTTATGCTTGAAAGCCATGATTTATGGGCACACAAAATAAAATAAAATAAAATTACATATTACATATTCATGCATATAGGGCATATGCATATATTTCATGATAATTGCATATCTTGAATCATGAGTACTTGCATGAATAGTTTGTTAAAACCTTGCTTGTTCATACATTCCCCTTTCGTCTAATTTTGAGTATAAACTTTTCATTTGAAAGATGAAGCTCATTGTGTGCCTATGTGCATATTTGGCATTTTCAGCATGCATATAGTGCATACTTTGAGGTGCATCATTTTGAACACTGCTAACCTTCATGAACTGAAACTTCATAACATTGGGCCTTTAATTTGCATCTTGCATTACATTCTCATGTTGTTATAGGTTGCACGCATAAGAGTTTGTGCATTAGGTGCATTTGGAACATTCATATAAAATCTGAAATTCTGCATTCATGATGCACTCTACATTACATATTTGCATGTTTCCATTGTATGCTTGCATGTTAATATATGCTAAAACCCCTTCTTTGAAACTTCTAAGACCTCATATCTCTTGATAAATAACATTACATCTGAGTCTTAACTATTGTACTTAATGTTAAACACTCAGGGGGAGCATTTCCTGTTTAGTGCATTCACATAGGGGGAGCTGCACTATCTTGTGTTGAGTTAAATTTTCTCCATACATGTTAAATCAAATTCTCACACTTCATGCACTTTAATGTGAAAAAGAGTGTTACTCATAAGGATATAGGAATTTCATTTCAACACTCTAAAGTAATTAAACTTGCTGCATTTATGATAAAGAAGCAGTTGAGGAAAAAGCTGCCTGCCTCAGCTGAAAAAATTTGGATGAAATGAAAGGCAGAGTAATACTTAGCCTCACTGAGTAAACTGGATACACGTCACCTGGGATGTGATGTGGTTCATTTCTGAAAAGTGTTGACTAAAGTACCTCTGTTTAAAATGAAGTGAAATGGTTCAGTATTCTGAGTAACCAGGGATTCTGGCATGAGCTCCATGTGTATCCTCGCGTAAAAAGGAATTATTCGAACCTGATCACTCTAAGAAAAATTCAGATTGTCAATGTGAAATTTTTGAGAAAAATTCTGATGAAAAATTAATGGGGCAGAGCGTAGCCTCTAATACGCTGTTCCTTAGATTTAAATGCAGTCTATGTAATTACTCTTGTGTTCAATTGAAAATCTGGATATCCATATGGCTAAAGCCTATTTTCATGTTATTCACCTATACACATGGTAATTTGATTTAATATGTGTTTTGAAAATTTGATAGACTGCATGATTGGTGTATGTCTTTTGCTATCTATCTGCACACTCTCCTAGGTGTACATATGAGCACCATGGTTTTATTGACTCACCTGCACTTTTCGTACACCTATCCTCTCATTATAAATAAAATGGGGGAGCTATATTGCATGTATATAGATTTACTTGCTTGGAAGTCAATCATACTTGATCATTTTACTTACATTCTGCATCTTCATATTGCCCAAAACTTGCATTTCAAACATGTACAAATTAATTCATGCATATTGGGCATTTAGTGCATTCACACATGCATATTTTGAATTGCATCTTCTTGAACATAGTGTGCATATGGTTCTCTTAATAACCCCGTTGTCTGTCGATTCATTGTCAATGACAAAGGGGGAGAGACTGTTCCTTGTGCTTCTTTCATGAATATCATATGTTTTGCTTGTCCGTTCTCATTTTGCCATAAGGGGAGAAAGCATGTTGGTTTGGTCTTGATGCTATCGCGAATTCTCCATGTTGATCCCCATTTATGATTATGTCAAAGGGGGAGAGAGCATTAATGAGCATTAATGCATAATATTTTGTCATCATCAAAATGGGGGAGATTGTTGTGTATGTGATTTTGATGATTACAAAATGACTTTGTTGCCTGGACTTGCTTGGCCTTGTGCTTGAATGGTTATTCATGTTTTCATGGCTCTGTATTGATGAGAAAGTTTTTGTGGAAAATAATGCTTCATGAATGTTAGTTTTTGTCAACAAGAATGCCATTTGAATGAATGTGTTCCCATACTTTCCTACATGCCATTGTATTTGGCATGATTGTTAACATTTGGGTATTGAAGCATTTTGATGTTGAAATTATGAAAGATACATGTAAGCTATTTGAATGCTTGAGCTCCCATGTCAATATATTTGATTGAATGATAGATTCATGCTTATCATTTCAAAACCTTATCATTTGGTCAAATATATTTTTGTTGATTGATATGAGAAGCAAAATACATGTTTGAACAGGTTCATTGATATATTTTTTTGTGAACATGTTCATAGAATTGATGCATGATGCAAAGATTTTGATTCTCATCTAACCTCGTACTTTATCATGCTTTTCAGGAGGAAAATTCATGGTTGATACTCATTGGATCATGGTAATATCTAACCATCTTGTGTACTTGAATTGGAGGAGGTTGAGGTTGAGCTTTCATGTCTTTATATTTGGATGAGTGATAGATTCAAGTTCATCGTAACAAACTCTTGTATTGGTGAAATGGCATAATGCTCATTTGAATGCTAGTGTGCTCATGTGATAGAAACAATCTTGTGTAGTCATGAGTTTTCATGCATAGTGTGTATAGGTTGCAATACCCTTGTTTGTGGTTCATGATTTCTTCATGATCCTTGAGGCTCATAATATGTTTGACTCTTTTATAGCACTCATGGTTGAATGCATGTCTTAAGAGTGGAACTCCTTGATCTTGATTTCCATGTAGATCTAATGATTTATCTTGTTTTTGCAAGATAGATATTGATGGAAATCAGTTTGATATCACTTGGATGCATGGTAATATCCCTCTATTTTTTACCTGTGAAAAATGGCATTTTAGTAGGCTAGAAAAGCCCTTAGCATGATTCATGAATATACCTTATGGTTCTTGAGGGTTGTTATGTGCTTAATACGTTCACACTCATCAAAGTGAAATTGGTTTCATGGTGCCCATATAATGAGTTTAAGTGGTTTGAATGACTTTGTTTCCACTTGAGGTTTTGGTGGTTTGGAAACTCCTTCATGCATTCACTTCATATGGTGTTGTAGTTTTCAAAGTGTTTCATGCATTGTCTAAATGACTTTTCCTTTGAGGTTGCAAAATGCTTAAGCCATTGAAATGACCATTTGTTGAATGAGGTCTAAAAATATGCCAACATCTTGTCTCAATGCATGGTTATTTGATTTATATGTTGAATGAGGAAGAATAATTTTTCATTGAGCTTGAATTGATGAAATCCGAGTTTAGGATGTGCTTTCATGCGAAAACCTTCATGATGTTGAATTACATGCACTCCATTTGAAACAATTTGTTTTTCATCATTAAAATTCATGAATGGATGTTAGAATTCATTGGGTTGCATGTTTAGATCATTGGGAATGGTTTAGAAATCTTTTTTTAATATTTCTAAGTGAATGGGTCGACCCCCCCCCCCCACTCAATGGGTCGACCCCTGGGCCAAAAAATGGCCAAATTGTGTTCTGTCTGCAAGTGGGTCGACCCACTTGCAGAGATGGGTCGACCTATTCCCTGTTCTGGGCAAAAACCAGAACTCTGCTTGTAGATGTGACGACCCACTTGCTAGATGGGACGTCCCATCTGGTTTCGCAGCTCCGCGCGACTTTTCCGTGGGCCACCGTAGCCCATCCAAATGACCTCCGATTGGGGTGAAATTTTACACCAATGCCCCTAGGTTACTAATGAACATATTAGGGTGGTTTTACAAGGGTTTTACATGGGTATATGGGTCTTTTGGTGCCTTCTATATATACTTACATGTGACCTCCGAATTTGATAAGAAATGAACTCTAATGCTTGTTTGTGTTGTCTTGTAGGAGAAGAAAAAAGGGGAAAAGGAAGAGGAGTTATTGCAAGGTGGTTCTCATCTCCATCTCTGAGGATTTAGAGCTCATGGTAGAAGAAGAAAAGAAGCATCTCGAAGAGAGGAATGCGAGGACGCCAAAATCACGGCCATCCGACAATGAGCCAAGAAGAGCCGGAGTATTCCTTGAAGGGGGAGTTTCATACATGCTATATCTTCTCTGATTTAGTCCATAGAGTTTGTTTGGAGTCTATTGTATACATCCGTGGACACTTCATCTTTCTCTAAACGATTATTCTGTGTGTGGGTTCGGAGAATGGTTTCTCCGAGTGGTTTGTGTTGACGCTTGTGCGTCGTGTGGTGCGGAGCATATCCGCGTGTGTGTTGGGATTCTTTTCCCGGTGTGTGTGGGGAGAAATCCCCGTGTGTTGCTGCATTCTCAGCGTGTGGTTTGGGGTTTTTACCACGTGTGTGTGGGGAGAAATCTCCGTGTTTGCTGCATTCGCAGCGTGTGGAAAAAGTCTCACCGGTTTGGTGAGGGGTGGACGTAGGGAGCCCGTCGTGGCCCCGAACCACCTTAAAAATCTCTGTGTCTCCTGGTTTGATTTGTGTGATTGTGTGCATCTCGTTTAATCTATTTATGCAATCGTGTGAGCACGGTGAGATTGAGTGAATTTAGTTTATCCTGCTTGTTTAGCTTAAATTCCTCAATCTTGTTAATCTTGCTAATTCTGCTGTGCGAGTAGGTTTAAGTTTTTAATTGGACATAGTTTTTAGTAGAGGGTTCTATTCACCCCCCCCCTCTAGAACTGTGTTCCTGCACTACGGGACCCAACAGGCACTTTAATTACTACATTTATTTTAGATTTCTGTACACCCCCGTAACACCTATTTGAACCCTTCCAAGCTTCCCAGCTCGTGGGTGGCGACGTAGGATCCTAATGGTATCGGGTTTGACTCGGTATGTGGATCTTGGGTGATTACAATTTCAGTTAGCCAGCCATGTCAACGCTACACATTACTCTCCCAAAAGCTCACCTTCATCATTTGTCAAGAGAGTTGGTTTTAATGTCTGACTGTGCAATGCCTCCGGATTTTTGAATCCTAGTTTCCTTGAGTTTTGGATTTATTTTTATGAATAAATTTAATTTTAAAATGTTGGAATTCAGATTCCATTTAAATTGCGGCTTTTCAAAAATTTTCCTCGAGTATTTAGCCAAATATAAGAGGATAAGGGCATGTTTACAATTTTGATTTTTATGGGGTTTTGGGAAAACCCCAAAAGTTTTTCCCATTGAACGCCAAGCCTGCTCCCTCTCTCCCCATTATTTCCTCCTTCCACTCCGATCGCTCGATCCTTATCTTCTCCTCTCTGGCTACAGACGACGAGTGCAAGGGGGGTCCGATCGACGACGATGGTGGGCTAGGCGGAGCGTGGGCGTGAGGCGGAGGCGGTTTGTGTGTGTGTGATCATGGTTCTATGTATTGGTTTGAGATTCGGTGGGATCCAGCCTGGACCGATCCCCATTAAAGGTTTGGAAGCTTTGTCGAGGTAGGGGGTTGGATTCTGAACTCCCCTCTCACATTTTCCTTCGAATCAGTAATGGTTTGGGCGAGAGAGTGGGGTTCATTGTGTTTTTGGGAAAAACTTAATATTTGGGGTCGTGAGCATGGATCGATCTCTTTTCCTCATGACTTTTAGCCTAGATCAAGTTGTATGGATGGCATTCTCGTCAAAGATGGATTTCCCATGTTTTTCGGGGGTTCCCGCTCGCAATGGGGGTGAGACGGGCTTGGTAATGACCTTCCGGACGTGTTCTAGGAGAGACCCTACTTAGGAGGCAGCCAAGGTAGCTGTCGCCTCTATCCAGTTGAACGGCCAGAGGTCTGGCCGCCAAGAATGGTTGGACGGCCACTGGGGTGGCCGCCCAGGGGCATCCCTGCTTGGCGGCCAGAGCCTTGGCAACCCAAGCTTCTGGGCGACCAGAACATTGGCCGCCCTGCCCCTTTGAGGGGCGACCACTCGGGTGGCCGCCCAGGGAAGTTTCACCTGGTGGCCTAAGCCCTGGCCGCCCAGGCTTCTGGGTGGCCAGAGGGCTGGCAACCCTACCCAATTCATTGGGCGGCCACACTAGTGGCCGCCCAGGCTCTCTTTGTTGGGGCGCCAAACCTCTGGCCTCCCAGGTTTTTGGGCGGCCAATGGGATGGCTGCCCATGCCACTGAGTGGCAGCCACATATGTGGCCTCCCAGGAGGCTGGGTGGCTAGTCTGTTGGTTGCCCAGAGCTCAGTTGGCCTTTCACCATATTTTTGAGATTTTTCAACTCACGCCATATGCACCGACAATCGATAGATTAGCCATCCAGTCAGAGATCGTTGGGTTTCCGTGATATGAGCCACCTCGTGATGCGTTATACGTGTATAATTGGATTAGTACAAATTGGTGGTACTCTGGTGGTTTCCATTTCTACAACGAGTTCTCCCCTTCAGTGACCTTCCCCACTAGTCGTAGCTTTCTTGCGCACGCATGTGCGGACCCACTTGGGAGTGGTGGAGAGCTAGTCCTGATGAGATGATTTTTAGGTTGGTTATCATAGGGCCTCTTGCTTCTGCACCCAGAGTCCGGACTAGGGGGAAAACCAGCTAGAGGACCTGACTTGGAGCAGTTGGTCTGTGTGTGCACACGTGGTTTGGGACATCAAACCTGCGCTGAGGAGTGCGACCCCAACTAGTCCTTGTTCTGCAGTTACTTGGTTAGTGTGTCTCAGTTTTTGCCTGGGGCGAGTAGGGAGACACCTGGGGCGCCGACTAAGACGTTAGTGGATGCATCCGGCCTTGCTTCTAGTGGGTAGTACTCCTGTCACCTGTGAGGTAGTGGCTCAAGGTTCCTTTTGCCATGAGGTTACTGTTTCGACGGCTCAATGTACTCAGTTCTACGTGACCGAGACGTAAATTACTTCCATGTAGCAATGATATTCGTGATACGTGGCTTATGAGGCTAGCGATGTGGTACTCGTGTAGATTTCCTTAATCATTATTTACTACTTCCTTTTGTTATATATTTACTGTTCTTGTTAATTGTTTATCGTACTATTGTGTTTCTCGTTGTGAAGTAGGGATCTGTGGGACCCCTACTGAGCCGATGAGATAAGGCTCTCCCCCTTTGTTTTTCAGGTGAGGCGAGGCTTACACGTAGTACTTCGGAGGCTCCTCGTGGTGCCGGTGGTCCAGTCTAGCTGCTAGTTTGCCAGAGATGGGGTATGCCCCATGTTCTTGTACTTTTCTTTTAGTTGACTGTACTTATTATGGACTTGGATATTCTGGATTGTATAATAGTTTAATTATATAATTGATTATTTCCTATATTGTTATATCATGCTCTTTAGTTCTACAATTATTTTAGATTATTGTATATCTTCACACCGTCCAAATAACCCTTTCGAGCCTCCCAGCTCGTGGGTGGTGGGCCAGGATTCGGGTTGTACTGGTTCCTTTCCGGTACCCGGATCTTGGGTCGTTACAGACTGCCATGAGAAAATGCCAAATCTCAAGCTTATAATACCAAAGGTGAAATCTCCTTGGGTTAATGTTGCTTACTCATCAAGGGGGGGAGGACTTATGCCAAAATATCCAAAGAAGCTACTGTATGTCAAGGTTCCCACATTGAAAGCGGATCTCCCAAATACTTGCTTTGCCTATTTATCGTGGGAATTACTATCTATCCCCAGATGTCCAAGAGATCTTGTTGACATTAAGAACTCATTAAGTGAGAGTCTAGGGGTAAAAATTGCCCTGACTAAGCTGTTTGGCAAGAAGTCTTCGAGGTATCAAAGAAAAGCGATGTAATGTCTCCAGATTTTGGATCGTGTTTCCGCGGGTTACGGATCATGTCCGTATGAGTTTCAGACTTTAAGATTAGATTTTTGGATCCTTAAATGGTGGTTATGTGAATTATTTTGGGTCCATGGCGGCGCGTGGAGTGGCCTAACTTTTTCTTGAAATTTTTCTGGGTCAGAATGTATTTTTCAAAGATTTTTTAGAATTATTATGAATTTTTTGAATGAAAAAAGGAGAAAAGAAATACTTTTTTCTTATTTTAAATCCCTCTCCCCTCTCTCTCCTCTAACACACCCTTTCCCCCTCTTTCACTCACGTTCTCCCCCTCTCACTCACATGTCTCTCCCTCTCTCCCACTTTTTCTCCGGCAACCGACTGGCGAGGTGGAGGACAGCGCAGGCGACGAGAGGCGAGGACCGAAGCGTGGAATGGGAGGTAGCAGCGTAGTGGAGGATTTTTGAGGTTTCGTGAAGAACCGGGCGTGGAACGAGGTATTGTCGGCGCGAATCGACACCGGATTCGCGTGGTTTCGTCAGAAGAGGTAGGGAGACGGATCCTTAACCCTTGTGTAGACATGCAAAAATTAACATCATTTTGAGTTCATCTCCTATCGCATTATAACGTCCCAAATTGACTTTCAAATTGACTTATTTGAGTGGTTTTCCTAACTGTACTTGACTATTCAACTTTCCCCTATTTTCCCTATTTTCCAGATTTTTTCAGAGTTTTTCTCCAATTTTTCGGGGGCGTTTTGAGTTCGCGTCAGTCTCTTGGACGCCAATTTTTAAAAGAATTCACGTCGGGTACATAGACGCCAATTCTTCTCTCTACAGACCTGACCCTGCTTGATCACGGTCGCCTTGGCGACCGCGTTCATCAAGTCGCGGTCGCCATGGCGACCGCATTCTCCAAAAATCTGCGTCCAACATCTGGACGCCAATTCTTGATAAATCCACGACCGCTCAGCAGACGCAAATTCTTTAAATATGCGTCCATTACAGTGGACGTGTATTCTTTTCTTCACTTTTTAACTATTAATTCATGCCGAATTCATGATATTTTGAATCTACGCCCTGTAGAAGGTCGCAAATTCTTTGAATATGCGTCTAGTGTGTGGACGCGAATTCTTTTCTTCATCAATTTGTGCCAAATTCGTATTATTTCGAATCCACGCCTCTCTGCATGGACACATTCTTAAATTGGCATCGGGATAGTGGACACAAATTCTATTTCTTTATTTTGAGCTCTTAATTCCTATAATTTTGAATCCACGACCTTATGGAAAGTCGCATATTCTTAAATTGGCGTCCAGAGCAGTGGACGCGAATTTCCCTACCAAAATTCCTATTAATTGTTAATTCGCGTCAGGACCTAAGACGCGAATTCTTTTCCAATTTTGGCAATTTCTACACTTTCTATAAATGGTTTAAAAGTGGCGTCTTTCTGCTTGACGCGGATTAATTAGCGACCACTGTGGTGGACGCTAATTCTTCGAGAAATCCGAATCGAAAACTAGCCCTTCCCTTCCTCATTTTGATCTCATTTTCCACTTGGAAAAGGGTTCCTATGGCTTTCTGAGGCTGTGAGGACACTTGGAAGGTGGATTCTCCTCTCCAAATCCCACTAGAACATTATTTTATATTTTTTAGAGAATTAAATCTGTGAAATTCTACTCTATAAATAGGACCCCCCCCTCTCCCATGTGTTTAAGGCTAAACTATTGATCCTTGGGGAAGCTCTGCTGGAAGGAGGAGCTAAGAAGGGAGAAGGAGTCTCCCCTAAGCTCAAAGCTACATCCAATTGGAGCTCCTTCCTCTTGAAGCCCTATTGAAGATCTTGGAGAAGCATCCTCCTCCTTGGAGAAAAATAATAAGCCTATTCTCTTCTTATCATTTTTATTTGTTATATTGTTATTGCATGCATCATATTCCATCTTTCTCTTATTTCTCATCATCTCAATTCTATTGAGATCTTCCATTGTGAAACACTTGCACCCTCCTCTTCATATCATCATATTTTATCCTACCTTTTACATAGGGATTTTAAAGCAAACACCAACAAGATGTGTCTTCTTCCATGATTTCATGTTTATTCATATTAAGAATTTGATGCTACACACCTTCAATTTCTAATCAATATCTTTTCTTGTTGGTTGTTCATTATTTTTGCAAGGGTAATCAAAGAGAAGCTCTCTTCATCGGCCGGCTGATTGGAAGAGAAGGTGAACCTCACAATCTCCCCCGCACTTTTAAAAGGTATTTATATCGCGATCACCTCCATTTCTTATTGTTATATTCCTTCGAGGCCCGTGTGTCTCTGGTGGTCACACTCCACTCTAGCATTTACATGCTCCCTTTTCCCCTTTATTCCCACATTAACTCATCATAATAATATTTTTCTTTTTAAAATCTTTGTGGATTTTTCCATGAATCTACACCTTGTACTTCGTTTCCCCACGATTTCGTGTCGAATGGGGCGAGTTTGAGTGGGCTTTCCTTTTTTGGGGTAAAAATGCATGTTTCGGGGTATGAGATGAATCCACCAATTTGGGTGGCGATCTTCGATTTAAATGCTTGATTTCGAGCTAATCGCATGTCTGGGAGTGTTTTCTCTCGCTTTGGTTGAGTTTTCCCGTGATTTGAGGCCAAGGTGAGGCCGAATGTGCTATGTGTGTGGCATGGGTGCGTGTTTGGGGCAATTGATGGAATCACCCTCTTCTTTGGTCATTTCTTTGTATTTTTGAGTCCTTCCAGCGTATGGAAGGCATATGAAGGAATTTTGCATGTATTCCCCTTCACTTGAGACGAATGGGGCGTGGAATGGGGGATTTCACGCTAGTTCGTAAAAGCCCGGATCGGAACGAGATCGCGGTCGACTTTCCGACTGGGTTAAGCTTCTGGATAATGGATGCGGTGTGAACAGACACCGTGTTCATTTGAGAAGCCCATGGTAAGGCGGTCTTGGACACGGTCGCATGACCCAACGCATCTCTGGCATATCGTGGTCCTTAGGTCGACCGCGATCACCTTAACACGGCCAGGCCCCCAACCGCATTTCTAGCCTGTTGGCTGGCCCATGCTTGGCCTGTCAACCAACCCTTGCTGGGCAGGTCGACCGACCTGTGGCCCAGGTCGACTGGGATGAGTGCTTTTCAGCCCATTCGAGTCCCGTAGGTGGGTTTTCACCTCGAAACATGAAAATTAACATTATACCCACATAATCATATGGAAATTGGGCCATTTTGGCCTTGTAAGGGCAGTGGTCGCCCAAGAATGGGTTCACATAATACGAGATTTATAGATTTCCTATGGTAGGTTTGGCCATATTCGCTTAGCTAGTTTCCACGTGGCTTCGGTGCCCGTGGTAAGTTGTATACCACGTGAGTCCCGTGACCGCGGAGGGTCATATCGGATGAGTTCCATGATTGTAGTAAGTAGTCCTTGTGTGAGTCTAGTGGGCCGGTACCTACTAGTTTCTATCGTTCGGTCGTGGGTAGTTTTGTTAGTACTCCATGGCGTCTTGCTATGGTTTACGGTGGTTTATGTGCATGTGTACGCCGTTCTTGAGACTTCCGCGAGACCGCGGATGATAGTGTTATATGATAGAGTTTCGGTAGGGTTCTGCGAGACCGCGAAAGATCCTAATGGCCGATCGTGGTTGGATCGGGGGAGACTGCCAAGTGTGTACGATGCTCCTTGTTCAAAGGTGAGACCGCCTGCGCATGTGTACCTTGGTTAGGACAAGTGTACATTGCTGACGGACGCAGTGGCGTGTACCCCGTGTCAGGTAGATGGACAAGGCCGTACTGACGGACGCAGAGGTACGGATCCTAGTCAGTCCCAGGGTGTGGTGTGTGCGTGTCTCCTCTGCTCCTCCCGAGACCGGGTGTGGGTAGTGTGCGCGCATATGAGACCTTGGCGTAGTATAAGACATCAGTAGACGCATTTGACCTTGTTGTAAATACTTGAGTAGCGGACCCTATATCACATTTGGCCATTCCTATAGAACCTCCAGATTCTCATGACTCAATTCCTCATGTCCCATCTGATCAGGTCCTGTACCCTTTTTCTTGTTATTTTTGAGACTTTTGTCCTCCCTAATTCTCTTTGATTTCTACTTTTTTTGTAGATCTTTTGTTGTACTCAGGGTTTTATACCCTCCCCTTTCCCTTTTCTCCTTCTTAGTCCAAGTCCAGTTTTGTCACCACTCCATCATACTGAGCCACCTCAAGTCTTTGTTACCCTTTTTTTTATCATATCATGCGAGCTATGAAAGTAAGAAGTGCAAGTGCTATGATGTTCAACGCTGCTTCAGGATCACAAAATCACTTCCATGACAAAGGGTTGTGAATGTATTTTTATTTGCACAAGTATATGCTTTTAGTTTTATTATTTCATTAACTTTTGTATAGTTACACGCGTGGTATCTCTAACATGATTATGAGTGGTAGTTTAGGTCTTGTTCTAGGTTTTGCCAAGTTTAATGTTTGTTTCTGCAGCACTTCGGCTATGATAACTTCATGTCCAAAGTCTAAAATTTTCACCCTAGTCATTAAGGGTGACCTTAAGCACGGGCTACACACACTTTATAGCAACCTCCGTCAATGTTGGAAGACATTGTTCTTACTTTGGCCATGCCTAGGGGCACGAAGGTCTTTTCTCTTCCCCACTTGGCTCAAGTGTGGGGGGCATAGATTGTATGGGTAAGACAACCAACTTAAGCACTCCCCGACAAGTGGAAGTCTCCAATAGTGGTAGTCAAGTAAGACTACACAAAAATATCTATCAAAATCAATCAAATGTAAATCGCAACAAAATCAAAATATAAAAAAGAGAAAGAAAAAGGCATGGCACAGGTTAAGGTTGCTATAAAGTGTGTGTAGCCCGTGCTTAAGGTCACCAATAGTGGTAGTCAAGTAAGACTACACAAAAATATCTATCAAAATCAATCAAATGTAAATCACAACAAAATCAAAATATAAAAAAGAGAAAGAAAAAGGCATGGCAAGTGGGTAGTACAGTTTCCCGCGGGATGTTATGAACCTGGTCGAATGCGTGCCTCAATGAAAAAAATCAAAAGAAAGACAAAAAGCCCTGACATAATAGATCGAATATCAAGGGGGTAGTGTTATGGAAGGAAGTCAAACTCTGATATCTTTAAACCCTATACCAAGCTTGTCTCCCAATTTTCTTCTATTTTCTCCCTCTAAAACCAGGTCGTTTCTCAGATATGGCCTTAGTAGGGGCACCATCAATCAAGGGCAACCGGCTATAGGTGCCAATCCACCGTGCTCTGGGGCAGTTTCCAGCGAAAGTGGAAGGAATAAGGACCCCTAGCCAGCAGTTGGAACTAGTTTTTGTGCTGCAGTTAGCAAAGGCTAGTGTCTCAAAAAAAATCAAAAAATTGTCAAAGCTCCAAAAAAATCAAATATTCAAATGTCCCAAACAAATCATAAAATTGTTAAAAGTAAAAAAATAGAATATTTCAAAATTAAAAAATAGAAAATTCTTAAAATCTCAAAAATTATCATTTACTTTTATATATTTGTTATTTCTCTCATAATTCTTTGTTATGTGTGTAGGATATAGATTCTCAGCATTGCTTGCTCATTTCCTTATCATTATCCATATGCTTTTGCCTATGTTCTGTTCACACCTTTTTAATCTCTCTCTCCTCTTCAGTCCTAACTATGACTCAAATCTAGAAATTCTTGCCCCACCTGTCCTTCTCAGTTTCTGATCTTTCTCTCCTCGTCATAACTCTATGAGAGGGACCTCTATGATTGCTAACCCGGCGATTCTTTGCTCTGTTTTGATCATTGGTTCTGAATGAAATGTGTATTTAGTTTTAATATTATTTGAGCTTTATATGTCATTTGAAAATCTAAAAAAAACTCCAAGAAAGGTCAGTTATGGTCACGGTCAACATAGAAATCACGTTATTTTCATGGGTCTCATCACGACCCCATTCCTGTTCTCTTCGTGATGCTCTTAGCAACCGCGTTTATGTCCAGTTGTCCACCACATTACAATCTCACTGTGCTTCTGTTTGACTGTGATGTTGCTCAGTTTGTATTTTTAAGTGGTTTTACTGATGAGCTTCATCTCCATGAGTTTTGTTTAGTTTATGTCATCTTTTACCCTTATATTATTTGAGAAAATCCATAAAAAATTAGAACATTTAGAAATCCAAAAAAAATTGCACTCACCACTCAAGTAAGTCAGGTAAGTATCTCTTTTCCTACCCTTCGTATTACTATATAATATTTACTCTACTATATTATCTCAAGGACCCGCTAGTTCTCTGTGTGTTCTGGGATCTGAGTTCCCCTTTAATAAAAATAGTGATGATCTAGGTGCACACAGTTAATCATTGGATATATTATTAGGTTGAATGAATTAGGGGACGATGGATTCTATCTCGTAAGTCATGATTGTGGGAAGATTATTGACCATAGTTTATTCGGTCTAGCAACATTATCCCTGAGTATTTTATATGTTCCTTTCTTTGCATTTCATTTAATGAGTTCTTTTTCTTTTTGCTTAGAATGCATCATGTCATGTTTTAGCATTCACGTCTCATAATTTGCCAAAGCTTCTATCTCTTAATGGTCAATTATGCTTCACATCTTGAATAAGAGATCATTATTCCACTCCGAATTTGAAAGTCTTCTCTTAGTTAGTTGCTAGGTCTAGTTGGTAAGTTTGATCCCTATTTGGAATTTTTCTCCTTCGAATTCAACTTATTTCAGTTTAGTTCAGTTCAATTCAATTCAATTATTCCTTCCTTTTGATCGACTCATTATCTATGAACTGCACGATGACGATGATTTTTTTGCCGGGCTCGCGTCCATTCATCTATTGAGTGAAACTTGCAGGAAATCAGCACTGGGGTGCCTCTCTGAGTCAGAGGTTGATTATCTTTACTTTTACCCTTATCCTTGTGTTTTATTTTCCTTGTCTGTCATTCTAGACAGGAGTCATTTGTACCAGCATGTCATTGTATTTATTTCGGAGTTTTCTGGATTATTCTTATCACTTGTCGGCTGTGACGGGTGCCTTTTTTCTTAATACTCGCTTATCAGTCTGCTACACTTCACTTCTGCTTCGTTTCCATTTCATGTCGCCTTTGCTTCATCTTTGCTCGCTCCTCTACAAAGGGGATATCAAGGAGGGGCATCTGTTGACACCCATTTTTGGCCCACAAGTTGAGCCCATCCTCTTGTTCTCATTAATAACATCCCAAATTGGTCATTGTTTGATTGATTCTTTAACCCATTATGAGTCCATTTAATCCATTTTCCTGCCCATTAAGCCTTGGAATTCGAATTTCATGAAAATCCACGTTCTGATCGGCTCATCTTGAATGCGGCCTATCACTCGTGTATGGTACTTGCGGTCGTGTGATAGACCGTGTTCTCAGTTGAATCCCAACTCAGCCAGAACTCATCCCTTCCGATCATGATAACCCTAGAGTCCTTGTTTGCATGGATTTGGGGACTTGTTTCAATCCAAATAGGTTCCTAGACCCCCTAGAAACCTTCCCCAATCTATATTTTATGTATTTATCTCAATAGGACTCCAATTTCTTGAGCTTATCCTCTAGCTCCGCGTTAGGGTTTCTATCCCTTACAAATAGGACCCTTGGTTCTAGGGTTTCTAAGGGATGCAACTCCGAGGGAAGACTGCTCTGGAGATCCTCTACCTCGTCCTTCTTCCAACTAGGGAGTGTTTAGGACATTTTCTTATTATTCTCTCTTCCTTATTCAATTATTCTTATTATTTCATCATATTTCTTCATGACATGATATTCTATTCTCTCCACTACATTTCCATTGCATTAAACACACAACGCAGGGGTTTAAAACCCACCCTTAGGTAAATCACCCTCTGTTTGCATGTTCATATCATATGAGGGATATATTCTACACTATTTCAAGACTAGTTGGGCTTTTCCTTATTATTTGATCATCTTCGCAGGAACATGTAGGAAATACAGCGTGAGGCCCTTACTCTTTGGTTGGCCTTATAGTGAGGAAGATCAGAAATCCACATCCCGTACTTGTTGATTGAACAAGTCACACACAGAGACCACATTCGTTCTGAGCGCATCCATTATAGTAACCGCATCCAGAATGCTCTGGGGACAGTAACTGCGTTCTCAATTAGACCTCATCTTATTATCCTTTTTTATTTTCAAGGTAAGTTGTAATATTTCATTAATTTTAATATTATTAGTTTGCTATCTATTTCAAGACTAATAGGGCTTTTCCTTATTATTTGATCATCTTCGCAAGAACATGTAGGAAATACAACGTGAGGCCTTTACTCTTTGGCCGGACTTAGAGTGAGGAAGATCAGAAATCCACATCCCATACTTGTTGATAGAACACGTCACACACAGAGACCGCATTCGTTCTTAGCGCATCTATTACAATAACCGCATCCAGAATGCGCTGGGGACAGTAACCGCGTTCTCAGTTAGACCACATCTTATTGTCCTTTTTTCTTTTCGAGGTAAGTAGTAATATTTCATTAATTTTCATATTATTAGTTTGCTATTAATCCTCGGTGGCGATCACGATTTCTTTTTATTCACACATTTGGGTATTAGAAGTCATTTGATTAGAAAATGCATTTCTATTATTTCACACCACATGAACATCAAACATAGTAGCCCTTCTTTGGAAAAGAAACTGTTTCATTAGTCCAAGTGCAAACACTAGTACTATCATAATTTGCAGCGGAAAAAATAACATGCTTTATGAAATCAGAATTAGTTAATCCTCATGTATGAGGTCACTTAGTTATCACACCAAACAATTGAATTAATAGAATTCCATGCACATAATACTAGTGTAATATGAAATATGTGATACCATCATCCAAATCACATGCAACATTGACTATGAACATGTAACTATTTGATTAATAAATAAAAATAATTAAATAATCTAAATTGTAGCAATTGTCACACAAACACAATTATTCATAATCTCTTTATCCTTATTTGTATCTGTAGCGGCAGGAAAATGGTTCCTAGGACACGTACCACCTTCTCTATTTATTTGTTGGGGAAGTCGTCTCGCACCCGTGGAGGCCTGCAAACACCAAGAAATCAAAGAGGCATCAGAAGGAGTCCCAGGTGTTACCCCAGGGGACAACCCTCCGATGCTTAAGTCAGCAAGGGATCAACGAGCAATAGAGAAGAGTGAAGTGAGAGAGGAGTAGAGTTCGTAGTAGACAATCCGAGAGGCGTGTAGGTCCTCTGCACACGTGCTCGCCACTCCCAGCGGGTACTTGGAGAGTGCTCGCTGGGTGGTAAGGTCAGGCAGGAGGAGGATTCTCTCTGGGCGTTGCGGGTAGCCTATCTGTTGTCGTGGTAGGTCTGATTACTCTATTCTCAGTAGGAAGCTCTTATGGCAGAAGTATCCACCGTCCCCTTCTCTTCTGTCGATGTCCCTTTTATATGGGTTGTCCTGGAGCGAGGGGACTCATCCCTTGAGACGGAAGGGTCCGCTTAGTAGAGTAACGTTCCCCCGCTATATCGGCGGGAGTTTCCCGTTGGGGGGAGATAGCCTCGGCGCCGGTCGGTCCCTGGGCGAGTCTTATGGTGCTCATGGGGCGTGCTCGCCCGTTACAGGGTCAAGGCCGACATCGTGGGGGCAACGGTCGGTCGTCGGAGTGTTCTCCGGCAAGAACCACGCTTCCCCTTACTGTAAAATCCAAGGTTAGGTCGGATTGGGCCGCATCTGTCGGTTTGTGCGCTTATCGAAAGCTTGTGGGTGTGGGCCGGTTGTTACTGGGCCGAATATGGGCCAAACTATATTTACCCTCCTCACTTCCCCCCTACTCTAAGTCACCGAGCACTCTGTAGGGGGCTGAGAGTAGTTCAAGAGAGTGTTTTCCGGAGTGTAAGATCCGAAGATGATTTACTCGTACAATGGGAGTTGGTAGCTTCGAGAGCCTACTCGGCACGTAAGGTGCCTCTGGCGGTGGCAGAGGCCACGCTGGCAATGATGACCCCAAGTCTTGTCTCGTTCTAGGGATGTGAGCTCAGAACGGTCATCTGGCATCGATAGCCGTACCGCCGTAGTGGCCGACATCCTTTCACCTGCCCTTCAGGGGATAACGTCGACCTGTAGTGGGCGGTTATAAGAACCACTGCGAGGTCTCTCGCAAGCTGTATCCATGTTTCGCCGATTGTCGCACTTCGTTGTAGGCGTCTTCCTCCCTTTGCCTGGTGAGGATCCTTCTCTCCCTGTATTTTTCATCTTTTGTAGTCATGCCTCTGCGTAGAAGAAACCTTAGCGTCGATTCTTCTTCCTCAGAAGAGGCGTCTCCTTGCCATGGTGGCGAGTCGAGCACTTCAGGTGCGGGCGCTAGTCGACCCAGTTCTCCACCATTAGTGGCCTATAGGGTGATCCATGGGTTGCAGGAAGCCTTCCAGATTCCCCCCGAGTACGACATCATCTTCCCCCCCGTGGGAGATGACATAATGAGTCACCCTTCCGGCGGGGGCATGGTCCCGGTGGCCTCCTTTCAGGCGGGCTTCCGTGTTCTAGTTCATCCCTTCATCGCATCTATCCTCCATTACTATGGGTGGCGTTCTGGGGAAATAACTCCCAATTCTTACAGCATCCTTTACGGGTTCATCTATGCGTGCCATAGGGCGTCGGTGGGGCCGAGTGTCGATCTGTTCTGACACTTCTTCCTCCTCTAGAGTTGCCCGTCCGATACCTATTTCGCCTATTTCAAGGCTCGCACCCACCAGCATTTCATCACAGTTTCCCGTACCGCATCCAACCGCAAGGGCTGGACATAGCGGTACGTATACCTTGTCAAGTCAAAAGACTGGGCGGAGGCCTCTGATAGTTGGATGCACAGCGGCTGTCGTCGCACCTGGCGTGATACAAAGCCCTCTTTCAGGGTCGAGGATCGCCAGAAGTTGAAGGCTATTCTTCGGTATCCCCTTGTTGACACAGACTTCGTTCTGACCCCGGCGTTACTTCGGGAGCTCGGGTTGTGTCCCCCGTTATCGCAGGGTACTGTCTTTATCCTTTCATAGGGTTGCATCGATAGTGACTGGTGCTTGACTAGCCTTGTTCTATTTTCAGGAGCGGCTGAAGCGTAGGGTTGGACCTACTAGACTGTCCGGTTGCCGCGGCTTGCTCCTCGTCCTGTGGACCACGTTGCCCCGGGAGCAGGCCAAGTGTCGATCGTCGCCCCCTAGGCCGAGATTACGTTTGCCCCGGGAAGGCTGCCGTATCCCGTTCTGGTCGACATTCCTCTCACATGCTCGCCTGAAGCATCCGTGGCCAGTGGAGGGCCTAGTCTTCGGCGGAGTTCTCCTATAGCCATTTTTAGTGCGGTTGGTGAAGAGCTCGCCATGGCTGGCGGTAGTTGAATCCCTCTGACTGATGACGAGTTGGCAGATATGGATAGTCGCCACCGGCCGAGGAATAGAGGGAAAGGGTCTACTCCGGTCAGGAATTGTGTCCTGCCTCCTTCTAAGGCGCCTCCCCCCAGTGTTCCTCCGCCGCCATCATCTGAAGCACCGGCAGCGGCCGCTCCGGTACCTGCCTCCAGAGGGCGGGGGCGCGAAAGGGGCAAAGCTCCTGCTGCTGCCGAAGTCGGTTCTTTCCCCTCACCGAGGGTTCCTTCGCGTGGTCAGTCCTCGCAGCCTGAGGATTTGAGGGCGGGGCTGCCCGGGGTCGCGACCATCATTGACCTCATGGTGCAAAGTGCTCGCTGGCACAAGCACGTTGGGGAGTTCGGTCCCGAGACCTCTCAGGAGTTGACGGCCGTTGCAGCGAGGAGTGCGTGTCTAGTCGTCAGTGCCCTCGGGTTGTGGAGGCACCACTTCATCGATCTCACCCGCGAGTTGGAGGCCAGTCGGGCCCTTCAGGCAGAAATCGAAGGGCGTTTGAAGGAGTCTGAAGCTGCAAACGCCGGGTTCCAAGAGCAGCTGGCCCAACTAGGGTTGGCCCTCGCCGGCATGGAGCGCAATCGGGACTCCTTTCGGGGGCAGGCTGATGCGGCCGGGGAGCGAGCAACAAAGTCGGAGGCGGAGGTCTGAGCCATGGAGGCCCGTGCCCAGGAGGTCGAGGTAGAGCTCGCTAGGCTACGTACATCCCTGTCCTCGGCTGGCGAGGAAGCTATGGAGAACTTCCGCTCCTCCTCAGGTTACCGGGATGAGCTGATGGAGGCGGCCTTGGAGTTCTACGGGCCAGCCCATGACCGTGGCTTTCGGGAGGGCTGGAGTGCTGCGGTGAAGGACACAGCGGAGAATCTCGACCTCGTGGCCCCGGTCCTCCCCCCTCCTTCGACTCCTTACGGCTCGAACGCCGATGACGGAGAGGGGGGACCCGACACCACAGAGGCGGGCGCCGAGAGGCTGATGCCGAGTGCGGGTGAGCGAGCACCTGCTGATGTTTCGGTGGCCGGGGGCCAAGTGGTGGACTTGGACGAGGAGTCGCCTCCCGCTGGAGTTGTAGATGCACGTGAGCCCGATGAGACTGGGGCACGTGACGATGAATCCAAGGTACACCTTTAGAAGGGTGCCCCTGCACGTTTATTTTCAGCTTTCCTCTGTTTCTGCCTAGGTGGCAGTCCTCTTTTTGTAAACTCTTGTATTTTGGAATGGAAAAAAAAACTTCCTTTGTTTCACAATTCTCGAAGTTTCTCCCGTGTACTTTCTCCCTTCTGGGCTGTTATGAGATCTTCCGGGGATACGAAGCCATGCCCCGACGCGGAATATCGGGACTGGCAGTAGAAACAAGTAATACTAATATGTTGATTTATAGACATGATATGCTAAAGCTAAAAGATCACACATCACCCTAAATAGAAACACTCCATTCATTAAATAACATACAATTAATCCATGTTCCAAACCACAATAATCTCACTTAACATATCCTTCGACAACATCCACTTAACACTATTACATTTACGGAAATTTAAATTTACAACTCTTCCAAAACACTCTAAAACACAAATCGACTCCACAACTAGAACTAGCTTCACAGGCTTCTAACTGGTTCGCTCCACGGTCGTCACTCTTGCCCGTCCCCATCAGTCTGTGAGTCCTCACCCGAGCTACCTGAAAGTGGGGAAAACAACTAGGTGAGTGAACGCTCAGTAGGTAATAACAGGCAAGTTTAAGTAATTAACCAATTAATTACATGTTTGAGCGCGTAAATAAAGAACGAAAGGAAAAGACTATGTAACAAAATAATGAAAGGAGGCAAGAGCATGATATAACTTGAAATTGGCCAACAAGCAAGAACTAACCAAGTCAAGAGAAATTCAAGTATTAGATTATTGTCATAGACATCACGCTAGTCATGCACTCGGTGCAATGCCTCACCATGTCATTCAAACTCCCTGGGGCACAAGTACTTTTCGGGCGCTACTTCCAGGACCAGACCGGGCCCTTATGATGCGTTGGCATTGATTTGTTGGATCCAAGATCCCAAGTTATGTCTAGACATTAATCAAGTTAATGGCCAATGATGTCAAGGTATAGCTCACCTCGGAGAATTCCAAGGGTAAGTTGAAGAGATACTTTGACCAGAAAGTTCAAGTTATCAAGAACCAATCAGGTCCTTGGATTCATACACGAATAATCACGGAAATCACTTCTGGATGATAAGCGGTCAGAACTGGGACGCTCGAGCATTACACGATATGCACTGGACCGTTCAGAATAGAAAGGGGCTGAGGATCAGCTTCACTGAAGTCAAGGATACATGATCCATCCTGGGCCGTTCAAAGGATTGGACGGTCAATAATGGGCCGCTCACGGCTAACAGAGCTAAAACCAAAGAACAACATAAATGGTCCTGTGGACGCACTAAAATTCGCTCGTTCAGGTAGTTCGTCTATTAAGTGCGTGGGCGTGCCAGTCACTGAGTGACAATTTATTCGGGCTCCGAAGAGCCCATGGTGCGCTCGATCTGACTCGGTCAGATGATTGTGTGGTTCGTGTCGGGACCAAAACCCGCCGCGCCATAAAGGTCATGGCGTCATTTACATCCCCCATACGAGGGAACACCCTTGATTAATCATTGGGATTCAGGGTCTCATGGTCAAGAAATCAATTGCATGGAAGGTCTGTTACGAGGTATTGAAATCCTCGCGCGAGGGCGAGAAGAAAACCATTCGCGGTCACATCAGTCATGTACTGACCATTTAATGTTCGGACGAATGTCCGGCTCGAGAAAATCACGGTTGTCGTGGGAAAACTGGAACGCATGTATGCCGAGGTACGGCAAATTTATTGTTCAGAAGAGCGGAAAATGTTTGGCTGAGCCTCGGTTGGGGCGGTCAAAAACCAGTAAATCTGTTGGCCCGGTGCAAGAGCAAGCTACGACCATACTGCGGTGGGCCCCCCGCGGTCGAAACAAGACTTGCATGAGCGTCATTAATATTTTCGGTGCCAAGGGGCAATGAGGGAATATCCCTTGAATCGACTGAAAAGCCCTGTGTCTAGGGAAGCGGACGTTCGAAACGTGTCGGTCATTCGGGAGACCGTTTAATATTCGGACGGGTGTCCGGCTTGAGAATATCATAATCGTTGCAGGAGGACCTGGAACATATGTATGCCGTAATACGATAAATACATTATTCCGAGACACTGAAAACATTCGGTTAAATCTCGGTTAGTGTAGCAGGAAACTAGCGAATTTATTGGCCCGGTGCGAGATCGAGTCGGGACCATACCGGGGGCGCCTCCCGCGGTCCAAACGGGGCTTGCGTGGGCATCATTAATGTTCCCGGTGCTGGAGGGCAACGGGGAAGAGTCCTGGGACTAGATTCCAAAACCAAAACATGTTCGAAGGAAGCGAGCTATAGGCCAAGGGTGTGGGTCAGACAATGACCATGATCGGGACGGACCCGAGGTCCAAGCACAGCCCACAAAGGCCTTATTGATATTCCCATGTATAGGGTCCAAGGATGACAGGAGCCATCTCGTTCTATTCAGATTTCTGTCGGTCACTTACGGACCACTTGATATTCGGATAAGGGTCCATATTGAAGGTGCGACGTAGATAGGAACAACCCCGTACAAATGTATGCCGAGTTTGCGGTAATTTCAATGAAAGGGCGGGAACGAATCCCGATAGGGTGAATCTGATTTGACGAGCTATCGGCCCGGAGCAATACTGGGTCACGACCACGTCGGGGTAGGAGCCGTCGGCCATGTTGGTTGCTCACGAGTCTTTTCATGTTCAGACACAGGTCCGTAATAGAAACGCGGCGAAAATCGAGGTGAACCCGTTCAAATGTCTGCCGAACATGCGGCAATTTTAGTAGTGGCTCGGAAGGGATCCGGCCTGAGAAACGAGTCCGGTTTAATCGGAATGTCGGCCCGAGGTGAGGTCGGGTCATGGCCATTTCGGGATGATTCCCAAGACTCAGGCCCAACCTGGAAGGGGGGCATTGTTTGTTCCTTCGGCACCGGGTCACGGGAGAGACGGGGCTGCGATATAGGTTTTACCATTTTTTTTATCTGGGTTTCAAATTATATATATATATATTATGACTTATTTCCCTTTTATGTATTTATTCTGAGTGATTTCTCTTTTTTTGTTTATTATTATTACTATCATATTTTCTCTTTTTGTTTACTATTACTATTATTATTTCACATTTTTTGTTTGTTTATTTCATATATATATATTCAGGTTTATTTATTCATCATAGTTTTTATTAATTTATTATTATTGTCATTATTATTGTATTATACATATTTTCTGGAGAGAGAATGGGCCGCTCGAGGGCCAAAAAGGGATGTACCGGCAAAGGGCATAGAGAACGTGCCGCTGAGGGCGTTCCAAGGCGTGTCGGCGAAGGGAGAAGAGGGTGCACCGGAGAAGGCACCAAGGAGAGTGTGCCGGGCGGGAGTTGGCGGGCGTGCCGAGCTAACCCGTAGTCTGTACAACGTCTGCTAGCACATATGCAGAGTCTGTACACTATCCATTTGCTGCAAGCCAAAGTCTGTACATTGGCTGGCTGCATGCACACAGAGTCTGTACATCGGCTGGTTGCTGCAGCACGAAGTCTGTACGTTGGTTGGTTGCTGCAACACAAAGTCTGTACGTTGGCTGGTTGCTGCAACCCAAAGTCTGTACATTGGCTGGCTGCATGCACACATAGTCTGTACATCGGCTGGTTGCTGCAACACGAAGTCTGTACGTCGGCTGATTGCTGCAACCCAAAGTCTGTACATTGGCTGGCTGCATGCACACAGAGTCTGTACATTATTGTCACAAGCACATTAAGTCATACATTCGTTCACGGCGTGTCTGAACATCCGTTTTCAATGTACATACTTTACTATCTGCATTTGTGCAATCCTTCATGCAAAGTCTGTGCATTGCTTGTCGTTGTGTTCGTGCATCAATTCACCAAGTCTGTACATTGTGCTCCACTTCGAGAAAGGCCATTCCACACGAGACGGAGGGAGAGAGAGGGAGACGGAGATTGAGACGGTGAGAGAGAGAGAGGGTGTACCGATGAGGGGAAGAGTGAGACGGAGGGAGAGAGAGTGTACCGGTGAGGGGGAGAATGAGACGGTGAGAGAGAGAGGGAGAGACGGTGGGAGAGACGGAGGGAGAAAGAGAGTGAGATGGTGAGAGGGAGAGTGAGAGACGGAGGGAGAGACGGAGGGAGAAAGAGGGTGAGACGGTGAGAGAGAGAGAGTGTGTACCGGTGAGGGGGAGAATGAGACGGTGAGAGAGAGAGGGAGAGACGGAGGGAGAAAGAGAGTGAGACGGTGAGAGAGAGAGAGAGTACCGGTGAGGGGGAGAGTGAGACGGTGAGAGAGAGAGTGAGAGACAGAGGGAGAGACGGAGGGAGAAAGAGAATGAGACGGCGAGAGAGAGAGGGAGAGACGGAGGGAGAGACGGGGAGTGAGACGGTGAGGAGGAGTGTGCCGCTGAAGGGCCAAAAAGGTGTGTCGTTGAAAGGCTGTTAGAGTGTACCGCTGAAGGAAGGGTAGGAGGTGTACCGGCCAACGAGGGTAGAGGGCGTACCGGCAAAGGCTGGGACAGACATGCCGATGAAGGCCCACTCCTCTTTTACTTATTTTAAGGCTTTTCTTTTCTTCTTTTCTCTGATCTGTATGTAGTTTTATACAAATCCTTTCTCCTTCTTCCCCCCAACATTTTCTTTGCAGATTGAGCATTTAATTCACCATGTAGTCATTTCATCCAATTCTTCTCATGTTGTCCGCAGTGCCCCATTTTGGTTAAAGTGTTCGTCGTTCTATTCGTTCGTTGTTTTCTTTGCCTTTTGATGTGTTGTTGTTCCATTTACTTGTTGCTTCCTTTTGCCTCTTAACATGTTATTATTTCTGATGAAAATTCGGCAGCATATCCCCATGACCCGAACGGTAAGGGAGATAAAGGGAACGCGCCCACAGGGAGTGGCGGAACCCAACAACTGGAGGTGGGCGCCCGAGGGCGGCAACACCTTAATAAAAACTCAGAAAACGAGGGGAAAACAACGAGCCGAAGACCTCTAAGACTGGACAGGGTGTACTGGGGGGTTAGCCAAGGCGTGCCGGCCAAGGACGGGCACAGGGCATTTGAGGGTATACCAAGCTAGAGAGAGAGTAGGTGTGCCGCTGGGGCAGAAAGGGGAAAATGTACCACTGGGGGCTACTATGGGTGTGTCGGCCAAGGTGCCGTAAGGGTGTGCCGCTAGGGGAAAGTGCAAGCGCACCGAGCAAGGCTCCAAAAGGGTTGGTCTGCTAATGGGGCGGGGTGTTAGACCGATCAAACCCACAGGGACCCCCGGCAGGAGGGGAGAAGGTTCAAAGGGGCAGACACGGGTGAAGGCGTTGGGCCTTATAGGAGGAGGTTCATGAGCTCGAACCATTCAAGATGGCGCCGGATCCGGAGGAAACCGTCGGCATGAGGGATGAACACAAACACCGGAAAGTGAAGGGAAAGACGATCAAACGCACTGTGGTCCAAAACCAACGAGACGAAGAGAAAACCCACTGAGGGGGACGATCTTCATTCATGGGGGAGCAGAGGGCCGTAGCCGTCCATATACATTACAAAGCATGCCCGAGCTAAGGCTACAGGAAAGAAAGAAAACCAAAGAACAAAAGAACGGAGAGGGAGAAAACAAAGAACAAAAGAAGAGGAGGTGTTGGGGATCGAGGCAGGGACGACCGTCCACTGCTCTTTCCCCCACCTTCCCCTACTACATCAAGCCCTCTCTCACTCTTACTCTCTTTTCTTTGCCTGGTGGTTGTCGGAAGACTCCATGCCGGAGCCCTCTCCCTTTTCTTCTCTCTTCTCCTTCTTCTCGTAGGTGGCTTTGTGTCTGTTCGTCTCTTCTCACTGTGTGCCTTTTTTTTTCGTCTGTTCTCTTCGCCGGAATGGGAGTGGTTTTATACTCCCAGCAGTGGGAGCCCTCGAGCACGGCAGTCGGAGGCGAGAAGCGACTGGTCATGATGGGGTTTGACTTCCCCCGTCCTGGATGTCAGGGGAGTAGCCTGCGTGGCCCAACCTCCGGCCGACACCTCGGGCAGCCCACTGCGCGCCAAGGATACGTAGGGCATGGGCGTCATGTCGTTTGGCCGTTGAAATGCCTTCACGCTATGCCGTTGGCGAGCTCAAGAAGTGTGCCGCAGGAGGGCCAAAAGGGGGTACCGGTGGGAGGCACGGCGAGCGTGCCGTTGAAGGCCATTGGCGTGCCGCTGAAGGGCCTGAGGGGCGTGCCGTTGAACGGCTGCCAGGGTGTGCCGTTGAAGAGCTCAAGGGCTGTGCCGCTGAAGGGCGTGCCGCTGAGCAGGGCAAAGGGTGTGCCATTGAACAGCTCAAGGGCGTGCCGCCGAACAGGGCAGAGGGTGTGACGCTGAAGGGACTGGCAAGCGTACCGCAGAAGCGGGCTCGAGGGCGTGCCAGGCAGAGGCTCCACGGAGCGTGCCGCTGGGGGTTCCGCAGGTGTGCCACTGAGCAGGCCTGCCAGCGTGCCGTTGAGAGGCCTGCAGGGCGTGCTGCTGGGGCAGGTTTGGGCCCCCTGTGAGCACGAGTTACGGTCCATTTGATTTTCTTCGGGGCCCATGGGTTATGAGCTTTCCGGGGGTTGGTTTCTCTTCGATGTCGTGACTCCGGGGATGGCTTCACGGTAGTGTGCATATTTTGGGAGTCCGGATGATCAGTCTCTCCGGGGCTTCTTCACTCGGTGCCGTTGTTGATGCGAGACCGAGTAGGATATCTAGACGTGCAATTTTTGGTGTCCACAAATGCCCCCCACCCACGGGTAGCGCAGGCGAAGGATGAGCCGGGCAGTGCCCGCGGGTGCACTGGCCTCTTTTCCTCTTCATCGGTGCCGCCGGGGTGTCGGGAGCCGACATGACTTGTTTGTATCCTCTTTTCTTCGTCAGTGCCGACGGGGTATCGGGAGCTGACCTGGTTTGTTGGTCTCTTTGTCTCTTCGTCAGCGTCGATGGGGCGTCGGGAACTGACATAGCATGTTGGTCTCTTTGTCTCTTCATGAGTGCCGGCGGGATGCCGGGAACTGAAGCAGTATGTTGGTCTCTTCGTCTCTTCATCAGTGCCGACGGGGTGTCGGGAACTGAAGTAGTATGTTGGTCTCTTTGTCTCTTCATCATCAGTGCCGACAGGGTGTCAGGAACTAAAGTAGTATGTTGGTCTCTTGGTCTCTTCATCATCAGTGCCGACAGGGTGTCGGGAACTGACATAGCATGTTGGTCTCTTTGTCTCTTCATCAGTGCCGGCGGGATGCCGGGAACTGAAGCAGTATGTTAGTCTCTTCGTCTCTTCATCATCAGTGCCGACAGGGTGTCGGGAACTGACATAGCATGTTGGTCTCTTTGTCTCTTTATCAGTGCCGGCGGGATGCCGGGAACTAAAGCAGTATGTTGGTCTCTTCGTCTCTTCATCAGTGCCGACGAGGTGCCGGGAACTAAAGCAGTATGTTGGTATCTTTGTCTCTTCATCATCAGTGCCGACAGGGTGTCGGGAACTGACATAGCATGTTGGTCTCTTTGTCTCTTCATCAGTGCCGGCGGGATGCCGGGAACTGACATGGTTTATTGATCTCTTTGTCTCTTTTCTTTCTTTTCTTCTCTCTTTTCTCTTCTTCTCTTCTTCTATATTCCCCTGCACGTAAACATGAGGTGAGGATTTGTTTAGTGTCCACAAATCAGGAAAGCGGGCTGTGAAAGCCGAAGTTTGGGGGGGCAGGCTGCCAGAGCCAAAATTGGGAAAGCGGGCCATGGGGGCTGAGGTAAGCAGGCTACAAGAGCCAAAGTTGGGAAGCAGGCTATGGAAGCCGAATTGGGGAGGCGGGCCATAAAAGCCAAGGGTATTGGGAAGCGGGCTGCAAGAGCCAAAATTATGGGAAGCGGGCCGTGAAGGCCGAATTCTGGGGAGCAGGCTACGAGAGCCGAGTTCTGGGAAGCAGGCTGCAAGGGCCAAAGATATCGGGAAACGGGCTGCGAGAGCCGAAATTATGGGAAGCAGGCTGCGGGAGCCAAATCGGGGAGCAGGCCACGAGAGTCGAAATTGGGAAGTAGGCCGCGAAGGCCAAAGGTAAGCAGGCTGCAAGAGCGAAAGATATTGGGAGGCAGGCTGGTGTGGACACCAGGGCGATCACGTGACACGTCGGCGAACCGACGGTGCCATACGCGGAGCGCCAAGTGGACTACATCGACTTATCTTCAAAATGGGGATAATTTGGCTTGAATTTGGACCTTTTTTAGCATTGAATTGGGCTTGTAAAGGGTATTGTATATGTAATTTGCTAATGGGCTGGTTGTAAGGCTCCTAAAGGGCCAAATTTGTTAAAGCCCTTAAGCATTCCATAAGTAGAAATGGCCTTGGTCCATTTGTAATGGATCCATAAGCCATATGGGCTTCCTTCCTACATGGGTTCTCTAGATTGGATAATATAGAGTGGGATCTCTTCATTCATGGGCCTTCAAGGGTGGAATGGCCTTAAGCCATCTAGGTTGGAATGAGCTTGGTTAAGCCATGGCCACATTTGGCCCATTCAAGGCCCAAGAAGGGGGGCGCCCCCTCTTTTGGCTTATTAGGCTAGGAATTGTGTATTTTTATATTTCTTCCACCTCCATTTACCACATGTATCTAGAATGGCTGCTGGTCAAGGTCTAATGGCTGCTAGCCTACCATATATGGCTGCCACCTACCTTTGAATTTCAAAGGGAGGAAGCTTCCCCTCCCCCTCGTCACCTTCCCCTCCCATCACAATCAAAGGGGTGCAGCCCCCTTCCCATTCCCCTTGCATCCATTGAACTCCCTTCCCCCCTACCCCTTCCATTTCCCTATAAGAAGGCATGTATAGTGTTTATGCTTAATAGAATGAAGTTTTGTTAAGAGATAAGTGCATTAGAGAGTGATTCTCTTGGGAGTGATTCCCTGGTTGCAGTCCTATGACGGGACAGTTCTAGGTCGTGTGACTCGACCTCATATCCCCCTTCTCTTCTTATCTTCTTCTTCCACAAAATTTATTCGTGATACCTCTGCAAGTTAGCAAACTTTCAGCTTTGGTTTCACGTCGATCGGAGTTCGTGAACAATGGTGGCGATTTTTCTCGTGGAGGCGCGCAGATCTGCCCCAGATTGCTACCCAGATCTGAAGATGACTATGTATTGAATTCTTCAGCCCAACCCCGATGCCATCTGAAGTTGGTTCCTGAAGAGCAATCGTAGTATTTCAAGTCCTCTTCGTGTTTCCACTAGTTTTGCCTTGATCTGTGACCGGTGCTGATCGTGATGACAGTTCTCGTGGGATCGCGCGGGTTGGTCTGAGCAGGCCCGGCTGAGAACTAGAATCAACTTTCAGAGCCTGCCCCGCTTCATCCGGCCAAGATCCATGTGAGAGATCTTCATAGTATTTCTTCCTATGGACGTCGCCTACCCTCTCCCATAAGGAATGCCCAGATCCGACATCGGCAACCATTTTCTCAACATTTTACTGTGTTTCTGTGCAGTTCTGTGAGCATAAAACCAGAACCTCAGAAGATTCGTCACTGCACCCAGATCTAAAGGCATCTGTTCACGATATTCGGAGTGAAGATACTACATCCAGTCGCCGACTTTCTCCAACAAACGGCACTCCGATCGGGCATCGGATCCAGCCGTACCAGCCTCCGCAAGCTTGCTGCGTAGGGTGACCAGCGCGGGCAGAATCGGGTCGGCTTTCCGTCGGCGTACCCGAGCGGCTCCGGCACGCGTTCCTCGCCTCCTGCGAGTGTGGCCCGTCAACCCGGGTTCCAGCAACCCAAAAGTTATTGATTGTAGCCCGATACCTCCCTGTGTGGAGTGGGCATTCAATTCTGAAAGTTGTAAAGGCAATTCATTTGTATATCGGGGTTGTTCAGAAATCGGCCGGGAGTTCTTCTCCACACCTAGTCGTGGAGTTACGTGCTCGTTCCGATCCTTACATTTGCTGTTTAGTATGCTTTCTATATTGCTGCTTTGTGAGATTAGGGCCGTTAGCTAGTTCCAAATTTCACCGTGATTGTGAGTTGTGAGTGCCCGTTCCGTAGCTCCAATCGAGCACCGAGCGCGGATTAGCACCCTAGGCGACGGTGGTTTCTTAATCGCCGCGATCCTCACGTTTCCTTCACAAGGGACAATCGTCGGGCTCAAGAGAGTTGCTATTGAGAGACGTCTCCACCCGGAGAATACCACGGTGGTCAGCCGCCCGGCTTGCCTTAGCGTGTTAGTGCTGGCCGCACAACGAGTCGGTCGTACGTCTTAGCCCGATCGTCATCCGTCCCGCATCAGTTTGGTATCAGAGCGTCGTTCAAGTCTAGGGTCATTCAAGTTCAAGGTTGCATTTGCATTCCTCTACTCGGTATATCAAAAGGTGTGGCACGATCGTTAGGTTATGCCTATCGGGAAGGCCGCACACTTGCGCGAGTGGTCTTTGGATCGATTAGCTCCGCCACGTACCGAATAGTGGGTTAAGTCTAGGTTCCTAGTTAGTGCATTCCAACATCGTCATGTCTAAGTGTGTAGTCGAGTCTCATGCCAACTTTGCATTAGTATTTTGGGGTCGTGTCTAGTGTCTTGTCCAAGTGTCGGCATGTCTAACATGTAGTTCTCCAACTTCCCATGGATTCCCGGTCGCCCAGGCGATATGACCGTTGGCCCACCCATGGGCTTGGCAACCATCCTCTCCGCTTCTGTAGGCCTGAAGCCTCAGATTTTTTTGGCTCCAATGACCCCGGCATCTACCTCAAGTGGGAGGCCACCATGGACACCTACTTTGATTGTTATACTATGTCCGAGGCAATGCAATTCTCTTCCGCCAAAGAGCGGCTTCTTCATGAGGCTGCCGAAAAGTGGGATTACATCGAAAGAATGAGAGAGGTTAGGGGGCAATGGCCCATCAAGTCATGGTGGGACATGAAGAGAGAGCTTAGGAAGGTCTACGTGCCCCAACCGGTCACCTCCAACCGGCCCCACCCAATCACTTCCAACCAAGTGGGTCCTAGCCGGAGGCAAAGAGCCCCACACGTCGATGAGCCAAGACCCAATCCTAGGACGGTTGACTACGGGCGAGTCCACCATGATATCCCTATTCCAACCCACTCCGTTGCCGAACTTATGCAAATGATTTTGGACCGGTTGGATGGGGTGGATAGGACACGTACTCCTAGTGAGGTACTCCTACCCGAGCCTAAGAAGGTCATCGCCGGTAGTCTTAACCCGGCCCCATCAACGGGGTCCCCAAGCCCTCTCCTCATTATGGAGATCCCTCCTTCAGCACCCGTGAGTGCTCCATTGCCATCCTCTCCTTCCGAACTTCATTTGGAGCCATCTTGTTTGGAGCCACCTCTGCCCGAGCCTCCCGTGTTTCTTACGGGAATGCTTTTCATCGCAGAGCCACTCCTTAGCTGGCTCAAATATGGCTTGGTCCCACCTCCCTTCCCATCCATGGACCCCACACTACCTCTAGTGCCAAGCAACTCATTTCACACCACCTTCCGGTCTAGTCACTATGTGGATTCATTGGACGACCTTCTTAAAGGGTTAGACTGGCAGTTGGCATTTACGCACTTGTTGGTCCCAGGTTTCGACCGACCCACCTGTCGTAGCTTCACCCATTCCACCTTAGGGTCCATTACCTCCGTGTACACCGTGGGTCATGTTACCACGGAGGTTCTTCTACTCCTCCCGTTACCGGCCGAGCCCGACTTCACTCCTTTTATCCCGAGGGAGGAGCCATATCTTCTATACACTGTCCCATCTACCACGATGGATGGAGGTGACCATCACCTTCATGAATTTCAAACATGGGACTATGTAATGGAGGAACCGGGGGGTCACACATTCTTTGACCCATTCGACCCCTTCTCTAGTGGGCCTCGTGCTCCACCACTTCCCCTCTACTTTATCAAGGAAGTCCCCTACCACTCTCTTCCCACTCGGGCCAATCAAATTCCACATAGCAATAGGTCCGATTATTGGGAAGCATGGCATGCCTTACCTACATGTAGTGGTGATGAACCTCTTAGCCCACCCACACCCACATCTGATAGGAAATCCTTGCATGCATGGTGTCTTTTTGGGTGTCTAGGAGTACATCATCCTACCTACCTTTGGTTGCATCTAGTGTATGCATGGCACACATTTGGGTGTCCTGGTCCGCCATCGTCCATGCGTAGGTCGGACTAGCCATAGGTTTGTCTAAAGTCATGTGTGTGTGTTTGCTTGTCTCTCAAGTTATTTTCTTTCATCCATTTGGTTTGCATTACGTCGTGTCCATAAAAGGCCAGTCAAAGCACACATAAGGAGGTAGCCAATGCATGCTACATATCCGTGGATTCAAAGGGAGAGTACATCTAGATCAGGGTCATACCTGACAGGTTTCCGCCCGGAGACAGAAAGCCACTCTAAGTCCACAATCTCCACCCTTTCCGGGTTAAGAAACAAGTGGGTCCGAAAGCGTACGATATTAAACTACCGAACGACAATGGTGTCAATTCGACGTTCCATGTTTCCTCTGGTAGCATATTGGAACCCGCGGTGATCCCTAGTGAGTCTCGAGCTTTATCTTTCTATTGAGAGTGACCCCTCACCCGAGAGTCCACCTTTCCAGCCTCAACGCATGCATATAGATTGTATACTGGATGAGCAGGTGATCACCACAAGGAATGGCACATACCCACACGTCCTAGTGCGTTGGCGAGGATGCCCCACGATGACCAACGCCTTGATCACATGCGGAGAGCGCAAGCTTCGGGACCCTTACTCGATGGGGTCGAGTTCCTCCCACCCGGGGAGAATTGGTGCGGACACCAGGGCGATCACGTGACACGTCGGCGAACCGACGGTGCCATACGCGGAGCGCCAAGTGGACTACATCAGCTTATCTTCAAAATGGGGATAATTTGGCTTGAATTTGGACCTTTTTTGGCATTGAATTGGGCTTGTAAAGGGTATTGTATATGTAATTTGCTAATGGGCTGGTTGTAAGGCTCCTAAATGGCCAAATTTGTTAAAGCCCTTAAGCATTCCATAAGTAGAAATGGCCTTGGTCCATTTGTAATGGATCCATAAGTCATATGGGCTTCCTTCCTACATGGGTTCTCTAGATTGGATAATCTAGAGTGGGCTCTCTTCATTCATGGGCCTTCAAGGGTGGAATGGCCTTAAGCCATCAAGGTTGGAATGAGCTTGGTTAAGCCATGGCCACATTTGGCCCATTCAAGGCCCAAGAAGGGGGGCGCCCCCTCTTTTGGCTTATTAGGCTAGGAATTGTGTATTTTTATATTTCTTCCACCTCCATTTACCACATGTATCTAGAATGGCTGTTGGTCAAGGTCTAATGGCTGCTAGCCTACCATATATGGCTGCCACCTACCTTTGAATTTCAAAGGGAGGAAGCTTCCCCTCCCCCTTGTCACCTTCCCCTCCCATCACAATCAAAGGGGCGCAGCCCCCTTCCCATTCCCCTTGCATCCATCGAACTCCCTTCCCCCCTACCCCTTCCATTTCCCTATAAGAAGGCATGTATAGTGTTTATGCTTAATAGAATGAAGTTTTGTTAAGAGATAAGTGCATTAGAGAGTGATTCTCTTGGGAGTGATTCCCTGGTTGCAGTCCTGTGACGGGACAGTTCTAGGTCGTGTGACTCGAAATCATATCCCCCTTCTCTTCTTATCTTCTTCTTCCACAAAATTTATTCGTGATACCTCTGCAAGTTAGCAAACTTTCAGGTTTTGTTTCACGTCGATCGGAGTTCGTGAGCAATGGTGGCGATTTTTCTCGTGGAGGCGCGCAGATCTGCCCCAGATTGCTGCCCAGATCTGAAGATGACTGTGTATTGAATTCTCCAACCCAACCCCGATGCCATCTGAAGTTGGTTCCTCAAGAGCAATCGTAGTATTTCAAGTCCTCTTCGTGTTTCCGCTGGTTTCGCCTCGATCCGTGACCGGTGCTGATCATGACGATAGTTCTCGTGGGATCGCGCGGGCTGGTCTGAGCAGGCCCGGCTAAGAACTAGAATCAACTTTCAGAGCCTGCCCCGCTTCATCCAGCCAAGATCCGTGTGAGGGATCTTCATAGTATTTCTTCCTCTGGACATCGCCTACCCTCTCCCACAAGGAACGCCCAGATCCGACATCGGCAACCATTTTCCCAATATTTTACCGTGTTTCTATGTAGTTCTATGAGCACAAAACCAGAACCTCAGAAGATTTGTCACTGCGCCCAGATCTAAAGGCATCTGTTCGCGATCTTCGGAGTGAAGATACTACATCCAGTCGCCGACATTCTCCAACAAACGGCGCTCCGATCGGGCATCGGATCCAGCCATACCAGCCTCCGCAAGCTTGCTGCGCAGGGTGACCAGCGCGGGCAGAATCGGGTCGGCTTTCCGTCGGCGTACCCGAGCGGCTCCGGCACGCGTTCCTCGCCTCCTGCGAGTGTGGCCCGTCAACCTGGGTTCCAGCAACCCCAAAGTTGTTGATTGTAGCCCGATACCTCCCTGTGTGGAGTGGGCATTCAGTTCTGAAAGTTGTAAAGGCAATTCATTTGTATATCGGGGTTGTTCAGAAATCGGCCGGGAGTTCTTCCCCACGCCTAGTCGTGGAGGTACGTGCTCGTTCTGATCCTTACATTTGCTGTTTAGTATGCTTTCTATATTGCTGTGTTTGTGAGATTAGGGTCATTGGCTAGTTCCAAATTTCACCACGATTGTGAGTTGTGAGTGCCCGTTCCGTAGCTCCAATCGAGCACCGAGCGCGGATTAGCACCCTAGGCGACGGTGGTTTCTTAATCGCCGCGATCCCCACGTTTCCTTCGCAAGGGACGATCGTCGGGCTCAAGGGAGTTGCTGTTGAGAGACGTCTCCACCCGGAGAATACCACGGTGGTCAGCCGCCCGGCTTGCCTTAGCGTGTTAGTGCCGGCTGCACAACGAGTCGGTCGTACGTCTTAGCCCGGTCGTCATCCGTCCCACATCACAGGCCATAAAAGCTAAAGGGAAGCAGGCTGCAGGAGCCAAAGTTGGGAAGCAAGCCACGAGGGCTAGAATTGGGAAGCAGGCTGCGAGAGCTGGAATTGGGGAGCAGGCCATGAAGGCCAAAGGTAAGCAGGCTACAAGAGCCAGAGTTGGGAAGCAGGCCCTGTAGACACGCCAAAATTGACGCTATGTTGATCAAATCTCATGTCACTATATTGATGCCCCAAAGTGAACTTCAATACATTCATAATATGAAGTTTTTCTATTTTTGTGTGTGTTTTTTTGATCTTTGCATTTTTATGATTCGCAACCTGAAGAGGGGCGTGTTTTAAAAAGTGACCTTATCTAGGGCGTGTTCAAAAGAAAGGACGACCAAATGTCAGGGCGTCAATTCCTGGTATTATCCGGTTTCAAAATAAATTCAAATTATTGATTAACATCCTTCCTCAGGGCGTGTTTTCAAGTAACGCCTTCATCTCAGACGTTTTCTCATAATTTTCAAATAAAGTAAGTTTTATTGTCAAAATTTAATCCAAGAAGTGACGCCCTTGATCATGGGCGTGTTTTTGAGTAACGTCTTGATGTAGGTCGTCAATTTGTGATTTGACGCCCTTCTGAAGGTCGTGTTTTATCCTTCGGTGTCCTGCTTAAACTCGTCTTTCCTGAGTAGTTCCCTGCCTTTAATGGTCTCCTTGCTCGAATTGGAACTAGAGTCCTGCCTTCTTTTGATCATTGCCCGTTCTTATCCTTCCGAATCTGAGGTTATCTTGGATCTGGAACCCTATATAGGGATGTCTTGATCGACCTCGCGCAAGGTTGGCAGGTTACGAGAGCAGGCTATCGAGATCAGAGTTTTTTTATGCATAGACGCTGAGGCTATCCATCTTCTTCCTGCGCGGTCTTTAAAGCTCTCTGCTTCCTTTTTATTCCTGTCAACAGCATCGGTTTCGGTTCCCTTTACTGTCATCAGGGACAGCAGGGTTTTTTCTTGCTTATCTAATTGTTGTTTTTCCGTCGATTATCATACGTTTTTTTCTCCTTTTGCATTAGTTTCATCATATCTTCTCCTTCCCTAACTCTTTAGGGGTTTTAAAACAAAAAAAAGGTGCGCATGTTTTATTCTCTATTCATCATCATATCATCTACTTGGGATTGACACTACATTCACTTGGCTGATCCACTTCTTTTGTTTGTTTGTTTTATCTTTTTTGCAAGGGTAATCAATAAAGAAAAACCCCCTTCATCGGCCGGCCGATTGAAGGAGGAGGAGGAATTCACAATCCAGCCCGCGTTCTATTTTCCACTAGGTATTCGCGATCTTCTTTGTTTCTTCTTGAGGTAACCCCTCTGGCGATCACCCTTCTTAGTAGCACCACGTGTTTCTTTTCTTCATTATTATATCATCTCTCCCCCTTGTGTTTTTCTCATATTTAAACTCTTCTTCATGTGTGGATTTATCACGATCTACAAATTGGTGATCACGGTGGGACCTCCACTGTTTTTCTTTTGATTACCATCTCCTATTGGCACCCACGTGTGCCCTTTCCCCTTCGGCACCCACGTGTGCCCTTTCCCCTCGGTACCCACGGTACCCCTCCTTTTGTGCCCCACGGGCACCCTCCACCGTGCACACTGCACACTCCCGGGATCAGCCAGTTTATGATTGTTTGATTATTTTCCTGAATTAACGCCTCACCCAGAGACGCTTTTTCGTTTAACGCCTTCATCGAGGGCTTCTATTTTTTGTGTTACGTCTTCCCAGAAGGCGTCTTTCATTATTCTACTGCTTTTTATCACACTATCTGTGAATTCACGCCCTGCCCCAGGGCGCCCTTTTATTGCATAGCGCCTCACGTCAAGGCACGTTTTCATATTTGATGCCCTATTGCAGAGGCGTCCTTTGCGATTATAGCGCATCATCCAGAGGCGTGTTTTGTTTTCTCACTACTGGCTCGTGGGCTTTCACAGTGATTCACGACAGTGACTCGATCGTCGCTTTGGTTGATAGCGACCTGCCCCAGGTCGTCTCTTTCCTACGTTTTTACAGAAACCTGCTTCCTGTTGCTGTCTGTGATTGTTGGATTGATTATTACATTGCTTGCCTATATTGCTGTGATCTGATCATATTATTTTGCATCTTGTGGCATTTGGTTGAGAGACCTCCTCTCTCTACACTAGGATTCCACACACCTCTCTTGGAATCGGGACAACCCTCCATTAAGCACTCCGTCTCTTTGGACCGGAAATCCCTTTTCCAAGACCTCTGTAAGTCCCCGCACCCGTGGATTCCCTCACGGACGCCGGGCTGGTTGTACCCTCGAAGTACCCGGAGTATAGAGAACCTATCGTTGGTGAAGAGAGAGAAAGAAACTAGTTAACCCAGAGGTCACACTTGGATAAACTAGGTTTCACTTTGCAAAAGAGGGAATTATTCTGCAATTTAATCCACTCTAATCTCAAGCGGAACACTAAAATCTTGCGTTCATCTCAACTTGATTGCATAAACTTAGTTGGGTTGATTGGCTTAAGCTTGTTTTGATTGGGTGATTGATTGTGATAATTCCTCCATAAGCTTTCTCCTTTTTTTAAGCATGCAACTCCGTTCAGGTAAAATCATCAACATGGCAGGCTACGGATATTCTTATGATGATGAGGATGAGAATGTTTTTGGTCAATATGAAAGTCCCCTCCAAGATTCCATCTATCATGAGGGAAATTACCCTCCTCCTCAGTCTCGTTATCCTTAAGTCCATGTGGTTGATACCACTCCTCAAGAGGTTGTGCCCTCTTCTCAGGCTGTGCCTTCCAACACTTCGGGGAACCCTTCCCCATCCTTCAATGTCACGGATTTAATTAATGCACTATCTCAGTTGGATGATTCCCAGCGGCAGGCAGTTCAGGCCGCTTTGAAAGGAAAGTATGTTCCTTCTTCATCCTCCAATCCCCCTCCGACCGAGAGTGGCCATCACCCCGTTAATGACCAAGCGGTCCTGCATAAACCTCCTTCCCGTCCACCAACGCCCGGTACGGCCATGCCGGCCCAACAGGCGAGCCACTCTGCGGTTAGGCCCCAATTTCCCCAACCTCCCCGAATTCTACAGACGCCTATACCGCATTCTTTTATTCAAAATCCGGCCCCAGTCGAGTCCGACACTAATGTTCTACTGCTTCAGAAGTTGGCAAGCATGGAAGAGCAACTAAAGAAGGTCACCATGGATAAGAATGCCCCGGAGATCTCGCTCCCTACATTACCAGTCTTCCACTTACCACCATCTGAGATGCCGAATTTTCGGCAATATAATGGGACTGGTAACCCTTTTATTCATTTGAAGGATTTTATGTACGAGACCTCCTTTTGGCAAGACAACAAGGCCTCCTTGGCTTACTTATTCAGGAGATCTTTGGAGGGGCCAGCCCTTGAATGGTTCTATTCATTGGATCCTGCTGATGCCGGTGACTTTGATATCGTTCAGAGGAAGTTCTTACAGAAGTACAGAGATCGGGTCAGACCCTCCCTCTCACTCACGGACCTGGTTGCGGAAAAAATGAAGCCCGAGGAAGACTTCATAATGTTTGCTGATAGATGGCGGTTGATGGCCGAGAAGTTGAAAGATACACTGTCGGAACAAGAACAAGTCAAGATGATAATTTCCAACGCAACTCCTCAGTTCCGACATATCTTGGCCATGAATAGGTTAACCACCATGGAGGAGCTCTATGAAAGGGCTCGTTATATCCAGACGCAGATGAAGGATTCGCCCATTATGGGCATGTTTGAGCCGAAGCCACGGCTATTCAAGAAAACCACAACTGTCAACAACAGCGGGCCCACGACGGAGGGCACTATTGCAAATGAGCAGGTTGGCGTAGTTGGCCACCCCCACCAAGCTAACCCACGTCCTAACCTTCCTCCACCACAAAGCCCCCATTTCAACTCCACTCCACAACGCCAATTTACACCCCAACATTCCTTTGCTTCACCGCCAAACCAAGCGCCCCGCGCTAACCCTCCAGCTCCACAACAGTACCACCAGGTACCACCACCTACCAACTATGGCCAACAACAACGGAGACCACCACTTGGCCCCAAAAGGGACCACTACCCTCCACTACCAGAAAGTCTCCCGGATATTTTCAATGCTTTAATGGCCGCCAATCTGCTCATGTTACCAAGGGAAAGAACAGTGTGGCCCGCTAATGTTGACACATCCCGTTACTGCGCTTTCCATCGTGCACCTGGTCACAACCTTGATCGTTGCTTCCACTTCAGAGATTACATTTATGACCTAAATGACCAGGGTGACATCAATTGGGATGAGATGAGACAATTCATCGCCACCATGAAAGAAAGAAGGTCTCCTCGGCAGCAACAGGCTCAGCAGCAACCAGCTCCACAGCAGCAACAACAAGCTCCAGCGCCTCAGCACGATTTGGGGATCGTCCACAATCCACTGCCGGAGCACCCGCCAAACCAGCACGTAAACCCTGTCACATCTCTCTATGAGGTGGAGAGAGGGCAGGGATGGCATGAAGAAAACGCCTCTATCGGGGCACTTCATCATAATCAAAATCAACCTCCGCACCTCTTGCACACCCCTTCTTCTTCTCCTACCCCTCAATTGGGCCGATCTCTTCTGCGCCCCGTTAATCCACCTACCTCCGCCTATTCTCTGACCTTGCCGGTTCGCCCCCTTCTTACACGCTTACCACCTCCACAGCCTACGCCACAACAAAACCCATCCGCCACCAACCCTTCGCCATTGCCATCTAGGCCACTCCTCATCCGCCCATCGCCAACGCCCACTACACACGCCACCACTACTCCTTCACCGGCAAGGATCCCCCCACCATCGGTTCCACCACCTTTTGTACCCAGAACTCTTCTCATTCCACCCCCCACCAATTCCCCCCGCATACGGGTATCCCTTTCTACTCCTACGCCTCCTACCGGGGCACCAACACCCTCTATGGGGATTCCCTCTGCGGGAACTCCCGCCCCGCCACTTCTTAACACCAACACACCTTCTTCTTCTTCTAATCCTCCTCCCACACTTGCCCCGACAGAGGCACGTCAAGGCGTGGCGCCGCTCCGCAGTGGATGGGTGTTCCACCGTATTTTTCCACAGAGAGAGCTAGAGCCCGTGCAGGGGCCGCAAGAGCGAGAACAAGAACAAGAGTCAGTGCCAGGGACTCAGTATGATTTGCTAAAACACTTGGACCAAACCCCAGCAAGGATTTCAATCCTAGAATTAATTAAAAGGTCCACCACTCATCAGCTAGCTTTGAAAGAATATCTGCAAAAGGTGATGGTCAATGAGGACATTCCAGTTGAGCAGATAGTCACGGTTTTAACGCCCGCTAGCAGTCAGCCGGCAATTACTTTCCATGAACATGAACTGGCGCCACTCCCAGCAAGAAAATATGCTCTATGCATCACAGTTGACATTAATAAGGTGGCTGTTAAGCAATGTCTGGTGGACACTGGGGCATCCATCAATGTCTTGCCACCTAGCACCTTGAAGTTGTGTGGCATTCCGGAAAGCCAAATTCGGCCGTCCACTATCACAGTCACTGCATATGATAACACGAAGAAACCTCCTATAGGCATGATTACGTTAAAAGTAAGTTTGGGTCCTGCCGCCATCATAGCAGATTTTCACATTCTGGATATGGACCCGACATTTAATGGCATTCTGGGATGCCCCTACATTCAGCAACTCGATGCGGTGCCCTCCACAAATCACCAATGCCTTAAATTCCCACACAAGGGTCGCATTATTAAAGTTACCAGTATGCCAATTCTACCAGAGGAAGATATTCATGTGGCTTCATCAGTTCCATCCATGTGGCCGGCCAACAAGCCACTATTATCTGTGCTAGACGTCCCTTGTCCACGATCAATGCCAGAAAAAGTCACAACAGTTGCTATGACGCCCCTGCCTCCCAAGGGGAAAAAGAAGAAAATAATGATGAACACCTCTGGCTGGAACATCTTGATGAAAATGGGGTATCAAAATGGCAAAGGTCTGGGTGCCAATTATCAAGGGAGGATTAGGCCTGTTAAACCTCAGAAGCTGATTACACGAGGTGGCCTAGGTTACAAAGGGCCAGGCAAAAACAAAGATGAACCATGGGCATTTATGACATCCACATTAAAAACAGATCGCCAGCCGCTCACTTGGACATTGAAGACACATTTTGTCACGGGTGGCTTTCAAAATAAGGAGCAAACTACCATAATTACTTCTATATTAGACTATCAGGATGTTCATGCTAGACAGTTTGCTCGTCATATTGCCCCGTTGGCCACATACAAAGCCTTGGAGTCCTTAAGGCCTGACAAGAGAAGGAAAATGGATGATCCAGAATGTGACTGGTACAGGTGGTTCGATATGCAGGATATTACTATTTCTTTGAGCCGCCTCTTCATGCCGACTGATCCGGAATGGCCGCCACTTATTCATGAATTGATTGAGAAGCCGGCCGTAATTATAGATAAGAGACAGCTGCTGAGTGACTACACTGATACTGGAGAGCCAGATGTTCCGTTTGAAGAAGGTTTCACCGTGGACAGGCTGTGGGCCGGCCTCTTTTCTCTCACTTCCATGCATCCATCTGTGCTTGCTTCTCTATATTCTCATCGGTTTGGTCGCGTGCCAAGACCGCCTCCGATTATAATCAATTTATCTCCAGATTCAATCCAAGTTTCTCTCCCAATTCCTTCTTCGCTCCTCGAGCGATTTTCTAAACTCTCCATCACGGCCCCGCGCGGGCCATCACTGATTCAATCTTTCGCTGATCTGGCAATTTCCACTCCTCCTGCTATCCTCCCTGCACACTGCTTTCTTCTTGAAATAGAAAATAAAAATAAAGACAAAAATGAAAATGAAAAAAAATGCCAAATTCCCAAATTTCTAATCCTCCATTTCTGTTGAGGAGACCTCCTATTTCTCTTCTGAGTACGTCCCGACCCAGGGGCCGCTCCTTCAAGATTCATTGCTAAATCTTTTCTCCCCCTCTGGCGAGGGGACTTCCTCTGTATTACCTCATGTATCCATTTTTTTACCTCCTTCCTTCTCTTCTTCTAATCAAGCTAGTTGCTCCTCCTCTTCTTCTGCTAACGCTAAAATTCAAGGGGTAGATTCACATAAGAAGTCCAAGGGTAAGCAGATTCCCCATAGGTTTCTGTTGGAGTTAGCTATCAGATGCCAGGCTTGTTTAGCTCTTCCTGAATTTATAGAGAATCCAATCATCCTGCCAGAGTCAGAATATGAGGATGTTGTTGTTTCTTATGAGGGTTTAGGTGTCTATGAAATTATGAATGACGAAGACCCTATTGAAGAGGGGGATGAAAGTTATGAAGAATATGAGGACCAGGCTGATGCTTTTGCTAGTGGCATTAGACGATTTGACGAACCATCAGCCTCTATAGAAGAGCCTACCAAAGAAATCAATTTGGGTACCGAGGAAGACCCTAGGATTGTCCTCATAAGCAAGAATTTACCGCCCTCCGAAGAGGAGGCGCTCATTTTGGTCCTGCAAGAATACAAGGACACGTTCGCATGGAGTTATGAAGATATGCCTGGTTTAGACCCTGCGCTCGTTGAACACCGCCTTACACTTAAGCCAGGGTCTGTGCCGGTCAAGCAACGGTTGAGGCGTTTCCACCCTAATATGGCTTTAAAGATGAAAGAAGAGGTCGACAAGCTCCATAAGGCTAGATTTGTTAGAGTTGTCCTCTACCCCAATTGGGTGGCTAACATCGTCCCGGTTATGAAGAAAGATGGAAAAGTTCAGATTTGTATAGACTTCCAGGATCTCAACCGCGCGTGTCCTAAGGATGACTTCCCCCTCCCTCATATTGATGTTTTGATTGATAATACGGCAGGATTTGAGACCCTCTCTTTCATGGATGGCTTTTCAGGTTACAATCAAATTCGTCTGGCTGAAGAAGATCAAGAGAAGACATCATTCACTACACCATGGGGTACATATTGTTATGTGGTCATGCCTTTTGGACTTAAGAATGCTGGAGCCACCTATCAGAGGGCTATGATGGCGATTTTTCATGACATGATTCATATTTATATTGAGGTGTATGTGGATGACCTGGTTGTGAAATCAAGGACAAGGATTGAGGATCCTGGGGTTCTAGCCAAGGTCTTGCAAAGATCGCGAGAGTATCAATTGAAGATGAACCCCAAGAAATGTGTATTTGGTGTTTCATCAGGGAAGTTGCTTGGTTTCATTGTTAGCAAGAGGGGAATTGAAGTTGATCCCAACAAGGCAAGGGCCATTAGAGATATGCCTCCTCCCAAGAATTTGAAGGAAGTTCGAGGATTAATCGGGAGGTTGCAATTTATTCGCCGCTTCGTCTCCCAGCATTCACAAAGATGTAGGCCGTTTTACGAGCTTACTAAGCCGGGAGTCAAGTTTAATTGGGATGACAAGTGTCAGGCAGCCTTTGATGGATTGAAGGATTATTTGGCCAATCCACCTGTCCTGAGGCCGCCGATTCTAGGCAAACCACTTATTCTCTATGTCTCAGTCCTGGATGACTCTGTAGGTGCTGTCTTAGCTCAGGTAGATGAAGAAGGTAAGGAGAGGGCAGCATACTATTTGTCTAAACTTCTTAACCCCTGTGAGCAGAGGTATTCAGCCATGGAGAAGACTTGCGCTGCTTTGGTCTGGGTAGTTCAGAAGTTAAAGCACTATTTCCTAGCTCACGAGGTTCACCTCATTGCTCGCATGAATCCGATTAAATTCCTCCTTGAAAAATCTATCCTCACTGATCGATTAGCACGCTGGCAAAGCTTCCTCTCTCAGTTTGATATCACTTACATTCAACAGAAAGCTATCAAAGGTTACGCCATTGCTGAACACCTTGCTCACCACCCTCTACCTCGTTTGATTCGGAGTTTCCAGATGAAGAACTGATGTCCATTAATCAACCTCATGATCCTATGTGGACATTACATTTTGATGGAGCTCTAAATTCCCAGGGAAGAGGGATCGGCATGGTTCTTTTAACACCAGAAGGGGTCACCATCCCATTTGCTGCTCGGCTCACTTTTCCCGCCACTAATAATATAGCTGAGTATGAGGCTCTTTTGGCCGGTCTTCAAACCGCCCATCAATATGGTGTCACCCATTTAAGGATTGTGGGTGATAGTCAGCTCATTCTGCGCCAGGTGCTGGTCAAGTGCCGCACTATCAATCCTAAGCTCAAACCCTACCAGGAACTTGCTTCAGCTTATGCCAAGCTCTTCACCAAATTGATTTTCGTCCATGTTCCTCGTAGTCAGAACATCCTAGCTGACGCTCTTGCTTCTTTGGCCTCTGCTTTAGTCTTCCCTCCTGAGCGTGATTTTCATGTTCCTCTAATTCATCAGCGTGACACGCCAGCTATTAAGGATCGTGCATTCCTCGATATTAGGGATAAGGTGCTTGAGAAGGACAAGCAGAAGGAATCTCTTAAAGGCAAAGAGGTCATGCTTTTAGACTGGGAAGAAGAATTGGCTGACGAAGAGAAGCCTTGGTATTATGAGATTGCCAGATATTGCAATGATCAGTCCTATCCTGAGGAAGCCACTGCAGAAGAAAAGAAAGCAATTAGAAGAGTGGCTCAGCGTTATGTTTTGGTTGGAGGTGTGCTCTATAGGAGAGGGCTCACCGGTGTTTTACTAAGATGCCTCGACGATGATGAATCATGGAAAGTTGTGGAAGAGGCGCATTCAGGAGTGTGTGGTGGTCATGTGAATAGCCAGATGCTAGCTAAGAAGATCCTTAGGCTAGGTTTCTATTGGCCAACTCTAGAAGAGGATTGTTCCATCTATGTTCGAAGGTGTGTTAAGTGCCAACTGCACACCGACAAGATTCATTCTCCTGCTTCTTCACTCCATCCTACGTCCTCCCCATGGCCTTTCTCCATGTGGGCTTTTGATATCATTGGACCTCTTGGTGATTCGAATCTCCTGACCAAGCAAAAATCGTTCATCCTCACGGCAACGGAGTACTTCACCAAGTGGGCAGAAGTGGAAGCTTACGTGGAGATTAAAGCATCAACTGTCTGCAAGTTCATAATGAAGAACATCATCGCAAGGTTCGGCATCCCGAGCACCATCATCACCGACAATGGACCTCAATTTATCTCTCAAGAAATCAAGGATCTCTGCAACAGGTATAACATTGCATTGCATCATTCTTCTCCCTATTATCCGCAGGGCAATGGCCAAGCAGAGGCAACTAACAAAACTTTGATCAAGATTGTTAAAAAGACGTGTGAGGCTAATAAAATTTCGGACTGGCCAGACAAGCTAGTTGAAGCTCTCTGGGCCTATCGAACTTCCATTCGTACCCCCACTGGGCAAACCCCTTTCGCCCTTACTTATGGAATGGAGGCGGTAGTCCCTTATGAGATTCTCATTCCCTCTCTACGAGTACAATTGGATAAGGAATTTTCTATTGATGAGCGTCGTGATTCACTCCTTGCCCAATTGGAACTCCTAGATGAGAAGCGTCTGGTCGCCGCTGAGCATGCACGCATTTATCAAAACAGGCTCTCGCATTTTTATCAAAAGAAAGTAATTGAGAGAAAATTTAAAATCGGTGAGATGGTAATTAAGAGGATTTTCGTAAAGCCGGGTGGCCCCCGCTCAAAACTCCAACCCAATTGGGAGGGACCGTTTGTTATAAAAGACGATTTTCCAAGCAATGCTTATAAACTGATTAATGCTGAAGGAGAAGAGTTAACTCACCCTTGGAATGGTTTGTATCTTAAGAAATACTACCCTTGATTCAAAAATCCAAATATATATATATATATATATATGGAGAAATTTTCAAAATCCAAAAAAAATAAATGTTGTTTCAAAAATCCAAAACAAAGTGGAATATTTCCAAATACCAAAAAAATATAGAAATACCAAAAAGCAAATAAAAAATAGAAGTTCTTCAAAATCAAAAGAGATCAAAATTGGTGCCATGGCACACGAAGGATCAAGGTCCGAAAGGTCAAAATTCAGAATTCATTCATCAGTCTTGCTAACTTAAAAGGGAGTTGACTCCCGCACACACTACACGCTTTATTCTTGAACTCAAGCAGTGCAAAATTCGATGGAAAGTCAAAAACCTGACTAAAAGTGAAAGACAATACCCGTTCTTTTCTTCTTCGGCCCATAAGGGAGGAAGGGAGGTCTCGGGGTAGATCCGCCAAGCCTATCCGCCGCCCTAGTAGGTGGAAGTCAGGGCCCAAAAGGGAGCAAATGCCACAAAAGCCCAAGTACAATTAGGTTTATTTTCAATGCAAATCAATTCCGAAGTGAAAGTCAAGTTGTGAAAAGAAAAGCATGTCAAGAGGACAAAGTCCCCGCAAGGAAAACCTTGGACGTATGCGTGCAATATAAAAGGGGCAAAAAGGCAACAAATTTCCCTACGCCAAAGACCGAACCCCAACAGGCATAGGGTAGGAGAGGTAACTTTACCTTGAGCATCTCAGAACCCCTTATGGGCTTCCCTTATATTTTCTTTCATCCTTTCTATGTGGCAAGTCACGAACTGGCAGGATGGTCAAGACCGACCAGGGAAATTGCACTGTGCGAAATCTCGAATACAAGTCAACTATGATCACGTCAACCCCCCTTTAATTACTCAAGAAAGGTTAATGAATTTTAGATGGTGACCGTGTAGGACCTGTGGTCTTGATAGCCTTGTCAACCTTTTTTGCAGAATAATTCAATTAACGCCTTTGGCTAAGGCGCTTTTTATAGAATTAACGTCCTAGATTAGGTCGTCTCTTACTGAATAACATCTCTGAGCAGGTCGTTACTTTTTCAAAAATCAGATTTCATTTTCAAATTCACGCCGTCTTCTAGGGCGTCTTTATGCGAACCACGACCTACTCTAAGGCGCGTTTTTCAGGAAAAATAACAAAAAAAATATAAATGAGAGGAAAAAGAGAAAAAATGCATTTCTTCACGATGTGTGCTTGCATTCTTTTGCATGGACATCTTTTATTTATGGTTTGCATATGCATGCTTGCATGATGCATCTCCCCGCTATCAGATATTTTATTTACCTTGTTTGATTAAAGGCTTGGCCCCTTGACCCGCTATTAAGGTCAAAAGTAAAGGCACCCCTTGCTTATTGAGCAAGGGGCCAAGTCGAACAGATGAATTAACCTGTTTGTTCAAAGTGTGGATTACAGTTGCAGAAACAGGGCAAAGCAAAGCAAAAACGAAGAACGTGGAAAGAGGAAAGTACACAAACACAAGGCCACAACCACGCAAAGTGCTCAGGTAACAAAAGATATCAATCTAATATATATATATATACATCATGAATGTCTATCATGCACAAGTGTGAGGGTGGAGGAGTACAAGTAAGTCTCTCAGCTCTCGCCTCCACCCTCCTCTCTCCTACTCTCAACCTCCTCCTCGCCGTCCCGAGCTGGTGCTGGTGAAGGAGGCATGGGCCCCCGAGAAGAAGCTGGAACTCGAGCCTGGCCACCTGCCTCGCTCCTCTCTCGGAGGGAAGAGCCTGCCACAAAGGTGGAGCTGGTGAAGGAGTACCCCGCAGCCCGTGCTCGCTCACGCCCTCGTTGGAGACGCTCCTCAGACACTCGTAGCCGCTCCTGAGAAAGGATCAACTGGGTCCTCGAGTCTGCCAGCTCTCGCTCGCGTGCTGCTACCTGCTCCTGGTACCGGGCACGCTCCGCCTGCTGAAGCTCAAGGTGCCGGGCACGCTCCGCCTGGTACTCCTCCCGCTCACTAGCACGCTCCTCGCGCTCCCGGGCACGCTCCCGTCTCTCCAGCTCAAGGGCCACCCGCAGCTCGGCCACGTCCTGAGGCAGCTCCTCTCGACGTCTCAGGGACCTCTCTAGCTCTGAGATCCGCTGATCACGGATCGCCAACTCGGTACGTACCGTCTGAAGCTGAGTCGCCTGCAAACAGGTAAACAAATCATCAATTCCATAATTAATGCAATGATTCAGTAATTTAGCAATTCAAGCAATACATGATTGAACCACTCACCTGTGTGCTCGTCGCACGGAAGCCCTCATCAACGCAGGTAAGAGCAGCTCGAAGCTCCTCAGTCTGTAAAATGAATTTTCATCAATGCACAATTATATAATCAATATTTGAATGGATTTGTGTTTTGGAATTTACCCGTGAAGCGAGATCGCGCTCTGCTGCCTCAGCTCGTGCGATCGCTCCGGCTAGCTGCTCTGTCAGTGCAGTCACCTCTGCACTGGGCCCTCTCGAGCTGGAGGCCTCCCCGGGGTCTCTCCTCACTACTCCCTGCTGGGCACGCTGCATTCATTGAGATCGTCAGTGGCTAATCATCAATAATTCAACAAAAAAAATACATTTGCATATAGAAATAATTTAAACACTCACCAGGGTCTCCAGGTCAGCCCGTGTGGCGGCCAGCTGGTCCTCCAGGCTGTGTAGGTGGGCCTGGGCATCCATCGCCGCTATGTCCCGCGCATCCTGCATTCATTACATGTTAGTCACATGATAGAAACATAAGCATTTGCATGTAACTTAAAAATAAGTGCATTCATACATACCCCTAAGACCCTCATCTGGGGTCGGCCGACGTAAACCTCCCAGTAGCGCCGTAGGTACTCGGAGCTGTCTGTCGCGCGGGAGGTGACTCTAGTCCCGCCTCGCTGCCAGTCGGCGTACTGCTCCTCGAACCGCACTCTCCAGTCGGTCACCTTTGTACGCCCGCGCGTCTTCTTCCCAATGCCGCGTGGCTCGCCGACCTCTACCCACTCCTGGTGGAGGCCCAGCGTCCTCATCACCAACCTAAGCCGTAACGGCTCGATCTCGCTCAAGCAGTGAACCCAAAGCTCGCGCTCAAAGCGAGGACGGCCCGCTACGACCCACGGCGGGCCCTCGTCTGTCATCCCCTCATAGGGTCTCCACTGCACCTGTATTCATGAACATACATGTCATCATTTCATCATCATCATAATAAATTCAAAATAAATGCAAAAGAAAGATGCATAACATTCATGCATACCAGCGAGGGAGGGAAGTCTCGGAACTCTCTCCGCAGCACCCACAGCTCGTAGCCCAATGGGGCTCCAAACACCACCGGCAGCCAGCGCCCCGCTAAAGGAAAAGCTCCCTCACCTCCAGGCCGTGGGTCAACGCGCCCCATCGGCATGTATAGATGGCTCCAAACTTGCATCCATGCATAGCATTAGTGAGGCATTCACAAGCATAATAAAAAGAAAAGAAAAGAGGAAAAATGCATACCTGAAGAAAAGGTGAGAAGCCACAGACGGTCGTCTCTCGACCTGTCCCGGTGGACAGGTCGGCCATCATATGCGCCAGCAGTGTCGCTCCCCAGGCGTAGCTTCCAACTGCCTCCAAGTCCTCGAGTATCCCCAGGAATCGGCAGTTGATGACGTCGCCCTTCGTCCCGAGCAATAGCCTCCCGAGTAGCAGCAGCATGAACCTCCTCAGGTCTCGGTCCGCTCTCTCCCTGTCGGCTGGGTCCTGGCAGTAGACCGCCCTAGCCCCGTCTATCAACCTCTGAGAGAACTGCTCTAGGGTCTCCCCGGACCTATGCCTAGCATTCCCTAAGCCCATCACTGTAGTCAGGTCGGTGCGGAAGATAGTCCTACACTCGCTAGGCGTCTCGTAGACCATCTCTAGCCCTAGCAACCTCTGGGCGAACTCGGTGTAGTCAGGGTAGGTAATCCCGCTCACAGCCTCACCGTCTACCCTCAGTCCCGTGATCCTGGCTACATCCTCTAGGGTAGGAACCATATGCCCCCATGGTATCAAGAATGCCCGGCTAGTCCTGTCCCATCTCTCCCGTAGAACCTGGATAAGTGGTAGGTCGGGTCTGACTGGCTCTATGCTAAGGAAGGCCCCGAACCCCATAGCATCTACCCTCGCTCTTGTAGATTGGATTAAAATCCACACGTTAAATAAGAGGAATAAAATGGATAACAAGATTGCATGGAAGTGGAAATATGATGGGGAGATGGTAATAAACTCAAAGAAAAGCACGTGGTGCTAAGGGGAGATGTGATCGCCAGAGGGGTTACCTCAATAAGAAAAAGGGATCGCGAGTACCTGGTGAAGATTTGGATGCGGGATGGATGTGGAATTCCTCCTCCTCCTTCAATCGGCCGGCCGACAAAGGGGGTTTCTCTTTATTGATTATCCTTGCAAAAATAAGACAAAATAAACAAACAAACAAAGAGAAGTGAATCAGCCGATGTGTAGAATCAATCCCAAATGAAGAATATGATGTTGAAGAGAGAAATCAACATGCGCACCTCTTTTTTTTGGTTTTTTTAAACCCCTAGAGAAGAGCTAGGGAAGGGGATATGATATGATGATGGAACTTAATGCAATAAAAAAAAACTAACAGTGGGACGTATTAATGATAGTAAGATGACGCTCACAAACAAAATAAACAAAAAAGAACCCTGCTGTCCCTGATGACAGTAAAGGGAAACCAAGGGAAGAAAATGTTGATGGGAAGAAGATGAAGCAGTGAACGCAAGCGGCTGCCGAGGAAAACAGATGCAGAGGAGGAAGCGGCTGCTCCACCTGATTGCATGGGAAGAAGAAAAAAACAAACTCTGCAGCAATCTTTCTATCTGCTGTATACGGGTGTTAACCCTATGACGATCGATCCAGACTCCCTTATATAAGTTTCAATCGGATGTGATCAAACAAGGGAAGATAAGAACGGGCAAGGAATATCCAGGGAAAGGATTAAAATCGAGCAAGAGTTTGAACAAGGCAGGGAACTGTGAGGGAAAGGTGGAAAAAGGCAGGACTCTGACATGAAACACGACTTTCGGAAGGGCGTCAAATCACAAATTGACGACCTACATCAAGACGTTACTCAAAACACGACCATGATCAAGGGCGTCACTTCTTGGATTAAATTTTGGCAATAAAACTTTCTTTATATGAAAATTACGAGAACACGCCTGAGATAAAGGCGTTAATTGAAAACACGCCCTGAGGAAGGACGTTAATCAATAATTTAAATTATTTTGAATTTATTTTGGAACCGGATAATACCAGGAATTGACGCCCTGACATTTGGTCGTCCTTTCTTTTGAACACGCCCTAGATAAGGTCGCTATTTAAATAACGCCCCTCCTCAGGTCGCGAATCAGAAAATGCAGGAAAAAAAAATCAAAACCACACAAAAATATAGAAAAACTTTATATTATGAATATATTGAAGTTCACTTTGGGGCGTCAACATAGTGACATGAGATTTGATCAATATAGCGTCATTTTTGGCGTGTCTACAGCTGCCCCGCCTTGGCGTCTGCTTTGTAAGGGAGTGAGACGAAATGAAGGTGAAAGTGCAACAAGCGGAATAAAGTGGAACGAACTGATAAGGGGACGCCAAGGTGTGATGTGACACGCCTCAGACACTAAGCACTGGAAATCTTTCCAAGATTCTGAACGAAATATCTCCGAATGATTCCAAGGAAGTATCAGTTTGCTGGATAAAGGAGACTAAACTAAGCAAGTAAAAATGTAAGGCAAAAGGGCGTGCGCGCGGGCACGATAGGGAAAGACCATTGGAGAGCGGTTACCAGCCAACGTGGACGTGCTACAACCAAGGTAGATTTGCAGAAAAATAAAGAGAATTGAGATGAAGATCCAACAAAAGGACATTTCCAAGGAATCAGCCTGAGCGGCTTCAGATAGAACAAAGTACTTGATTTGGAATGGAATGTCCCATGCCAACTCAATAAAGAGCGAGTGACCTTCATTATTGCCATAATATGAAGATTTTCATCATGAATCTCAAAGTCCTACATGATGCATGCTGGGCTAAAAGAAAAGATAAAACAAACTAAAAATAAAGAAAATAACCAAGGATAATATTGCTAAGCCATCTAGATTTGGTCAAGAATCCAGATTTCTAAGCTGACACTAGGCCGAAGCCCGTTTGTCCACGCATCAACCCAGAAAAATGGAACCATCATCCCAGACCTTGAACGACTCAACGGCCTATCCGTGTGATCAAGACTCTCATGGAATTATCACTGTTTTTGATGAAGGGGAACTCAAATTCCAGGTTCATCAGAACCACAAGGTCCTTGATATGCTATAATAGCGTAGATACCATATAGTAAAAATGCTTACATCAAACAAATACAATATGATGAGCGTGATGATCAACCCAAGCGTCTCGAAACCTGCAATCTTCTATACTCAAAAGTTCATTAGTTCTCTCAAAATTTTAATATAAATAATCCTCAATTCAAAGTATGACATGATCATAAGTGCTAAATAAAATAGAATTCCAACGAAATAATATCACTTAAGTTCATCAGAGCACGTAAAAAGCAAATTCATAAGCTCGCAAAACACGACTGCACAGAACGGCATCAAAATAATGAAAGGCGCCTTATAGTGAGGGCGTCAAAATGAGAAACACGCCCTTTATCAAGGCGTGAACATCATCGATAGTTCAAGAAGAAAACGATCCTGGCAAGGGCGTTACACAAAACACGACTTATGCAAGGTCGTCAATTTAAGAATTGACGCCCTAACAAAAGGCGTTAATCAATCCAACGCTTCCGTTTCCAAATCGAAAGCAAAACCAAATCCTTAAGCCAATCAACCTTCTAACTCTGAACAACCTTAAGATTTCCCGGACCTCTATAAAGGGAAGGCAATTCCAATTAATCAAAGCAATCCTTCGAGCTCTGTTCTACTGCTTCTGCTTCCGTCTGTTCTTCTGCAGGCACCGCAACCGTCAGAACTTCTTCCTGGAAACCGAAGATGGAGAGGGCGATTAAGAGGTCCAAGTCCTCCACTCCCAGGTTAACTGATATCAATGGGCATATAAGCAGCAGGATCTCCACGAACCAGGTAATGTACCCTCTGTTCTTCTCTTACTTAACTTCACCCGAACCAAAAGATGTTTCAACTGTTCTGCTGTTCCTGCATGCTCACTTGTTCTTCTATCCATGCATTCTTTTCTGTTCCTTGTTTTCCACAGGACTATCCATTGGTGCCAGGAGCTAGGAGATTTACAAAAAACAAGTGGCTCCCCCTTATCCTTTCCAAGCTTTCGTCAGACATGAGAATTTATCTTGCAAGATGGCACCTTTTGGGCCTAGTCACCCATGCCAAACATCATGATCAGATCCATTTAGATTGGGCAGCCATAGGAGCTCTACTTGAAATATGGCACCCTTCCACTCATACCTTTCTCTTTTCAACTTTTGAAGCCACTATCTTATTGGAAGAATTAGAACTGATCTTGTGCTTAAAGCGGATGAAACAAGGGGATGAAGAAAAGATGGCCATCATGCCAAGGCCAATCTCCTCTCATGAATTACTCACCTCATTGATATCTAGCCCAAATCTAGTGAACCAAATCAAGGTCACTAAAGGAATCAACCTTTTAAAGCTCGCTTCATGGGTGTACAAGAGAGCGGACCAAGCCAAAGAAGATGAGGAGATAGAGCGGGTAGCAAAAGCCTTCGTGGTGTGCTTAGCAGGAGCGATCTTACTCCCATCCACGGAGGACTTTCTAGAAGAGGCCCAATTAAGCGCCGTAGTGAGCTTATGGGAAGGAGATAGAGTTGGACTGGCTATTCTTGCCTATCTCTATAGTGGGCTCACCTCGGCGGCGATGGGAAGGCCCATCTACGGGTGCATGCTAGCATTCTCTAGTTGGGTTGATCTTCATTTCAAATTCGATCCATGTGAGGAGGCCCAACAACCCTCAAGAATCTTCTCAAAAAGCCCACTCTCTTATATGACCGGTTCACTTGGGATAAGCAATAGAGTGATGAACCGAATTCCTCAAATCAAGAAGAGAGCGGAATGGAGAGAGCACCTCAAGGTAATGCCAAAGAATCTCTTCACTTGCGCGTCGGGAATACTCAAGACTCAAGATATCCGTGCAAGATTCTCTCCCGGGACAGACCTTCGTCTCATAGGCGCTTCAGAATTCGTGATGTACAATTCACACCGGTGCCTCCCTCAACTCGGGCTTCCACGACAAATCCTCGAAGATTCATCTCATCTTCCTCCAATCAAGACACGGGATCTAGGCGGCAACGAGGATGGTGAAGAATGCACAACCATTCAAGCTTTGTGGAAGATCTGCAAAACTTATCAACCTGTAGAGAATTTAGAAGAGGACAAAGAACAGTGGAAAGCATATGTAACAGCCTTGAGGAAATGGAGGCCCAAGATAGCTCATTAAACATTGTAATCTTTTCCTTCCAATAACTCAATGATATTTTCTTTGATTGAGCCATCTTACTATGTTTCTGATCAACTCTTCCAACGTTCTGATTCTGTTGCAAATAACGCCTTAAGCAACGCCGTGAATTCATAAAAGGACGCCTTCACTACAGGTCGTCTTCAACATTCCAGTTCACAAATTTGACGCCTTCATCAATGGGCGTTAACTGAAAAACGTCCTAGGGCAAGGCGTTAATACGATTCATATTCCAAAATATATTCGTTGAAATTCCAAAAGTAACGCCTTTAGCAAAGCCATGTTTAATATAAATAACGCCCCAATCAAAGTCGTTACTCAAAAACAGTAATGATTATCCCCATCAAATCAATCAATTGCCATTAAATGCGTCTGACGACGGTTATCATTCCCCATGCAAACAAAAATAACGCCTTAAGAAATGTCGTCAATTATTAATAAACGCCTTTATGTCAGTCGTTGATTCCACAAGACGTGGCCTTCCTTAAGTCATTAATTCATTTCGACCGTTCGACTTAACTTTCCCTCCTTTCTTCTTCTTCCTCTGTCCATTTCCCTCTTTCTCTCTTTCTTCTGCAACCCTAACCGACCTCCCCCTTTCTCTCTCATTCTCTCTTCCTATCTCTCTCCCTTCTACACCCTAGCCCTAAGCTATGGCCGGCGGAGGCTTGAAGCGGCAGAGGGTGGCGGCTCCTGAAGTGGTTGACCTGGGCGATGATGCCCACGGCGAGGAAGTCCCTCCCGCGGCGGCCGACGAAGACGCACCGGCGGTGGCGGCCGGCGACGAAGCTGAAGAAGGCCAAGAGGCCAACGAAGGAGGTGAAGAAGACAAAGAAGGAGATGGACAGGGAGGAAATGAAGAGGGAGAAGAAGGCAAGGACGGTGAAGAAGGAGAAGAAGAAGAAGATGGCGATGAGCCACCGCCCACGGCGGCGGCTCCTCCCCGTGCCGGCCAGCTCCGACCACCACGCCAACCACGGCCTCAACCACAGGAACCCAAGCACAAGAAGGTAGGCCCCTGACCCTCATTCCATTTTTTTATTTTATTTCATTTTCTATGCCATTTCCATAGCCCTCGGGTACAAACCCTGCAACCCAGAAAGAAGACGCCCTCAGGGGCGTCACGTTTCAAACATGACACGCCCGACCCAAGGGCGTTAATTAAATTATTTTCCTGAAGAATAATTAACCCCATGAGAACACGCCCTAAAGCATGTCACTCATTTAAATTCATATCATGCTTGTTAATTTATATCAATTCCATGCTTTAATTATTTCAAATATTCTTCCATGAATTTGTTTCGCATGCCATTATTTTTATTTTATTTTCTGAAAAACTTGAAAACAACACCTCCCATCGGGGCGTTAATTCAACAAAAGACGACCAAACCAGAGGTCGTCCATTCATTAATTCCTGATTAATTAACGGACCCATTTTAGAAAACGCCCCACCCAAGGGCGTGACTTGATAAAACATTTTAGGATTTTTAGAAATTAACCACAAACACACGCCCAACACAAAGGCGTTTCATAGATGAAGAACGACCTAGGGTAGGTCGTTATCTTAAAGCACAAACAGAACCACGCCCTCCTTAAGGGCGCTACTTCAACGAAAAATGACCTGAGGAAGGTCGTTAATTCCAATAACATCAAAATTCAACCTGGGGCAATCAAAATGAAATAAGCATGAATAATCAAAACAATTAAGCCAAAAATTCTTATTTTATGCATGCAGGGGCTGATGAGGACACGCATCTCATGGGTCATGGTCCGGGCAGCTTACTACGGTCTCCCCGAGTTCCAGAGAGAGAGGGTAGATGCTATGGGGTTCGGGGCCTTCCTTAGCATAGAGCCAGTTAGGCCAGACCTACCACTTATCCAGGTTCTACGGGAGAGATGGGACAGGACTAGCCGGGCATTCTTGATGCCATGGGGGCACATGATTCCTACCCTAGAGGATGTGGCTAGGATCACCGGGTTGAGGGTAGACGGTGAGGCTGTGAGTGGGATCACCTACCCAGACTACACCGAGTTCGCCGAGAGGTTGCTAGGATTGGAGATGGTTTATGAGACGCCTAGCGAGTGTAGGACGATCTTCCGCACCGACCTCACTACAGTGATGGGCTTAGGGAATGCTAGGCACAAGTCAGGGGAGACCCTAGAGCAGTTCTCGCAGAGGTTGATAGACAGGGCTAGGGCAGTCTACTGCCAGGACCCAGCCGACAGAGAGAGAGCAGACCGAGACCTGAGGAGGTTCTTACTACTGCTACTCGGGAGGCTATTGCTCGGGACAAAGGGCGACGTCATCAACTGTCGATTCCTGGGAATACTCGAGGACTTGGAGACAGTTGGCAGCTATGCCTGGGGAGCGGCGCTGCTGGCGCACATGATGGCCGACTTGTCCATGGGGATAGGTCGAGAGACGACCGTCAGTGGCTTCTCACCTTTTCTTCAGGTATGCATTTTTCTTCTTTTCTTTTCTTTTATTTTGTTATGCATGTGAATGCCTTCCTAATGTGATGCATGGATGCAGGTTTGGAGCCATCTCTACATGCCGATGGGGCGCGTTGACCCACGGCCTGGAGGTGAGGGAGCTTTCCCTCTAGCACGGCGCTGGGTGCCGATCGTGTTTGGTGCCCCACTCGGCTACGAGTTGTGGGTTTTACGGAGAGAGTTCCGTGACTTCCCTCCCTCGTTGGTATGTATGGAGGCTATGCATCTTTCTTTTTGAATTTATTATGGTGATGATGAAATGATGACATGTATGTTTATGAATGCAGGTGCAGTGGAGACCCTATGAGGGGATGACAGACGAGGGCCAGCCGTGGGTCGTAGCGGGCCATCCTCGCTTTGAGCGTGAGCTTTGGGTTCACTGTTTGAGCGAGATCGAGCCGTTACGGATTAGGTTGGTGATGAGGACGCTGGGCCTCCACCAGGAGTGGGTAGAGGTAGGCGAGCCGCGGGCATTGGGAAGAAGACGCGCGATCGTACGAAGGCGACCGACTGGAGGGTGCGGTTCGAGGAGCAGTACGCCGACTGGCAGCGAGGCGGGACCAGAGTCACCTCCCGGGCGACTGACAGCTCCGAGTACCTCCGGCGCTACTGGGAGGTTTACGCCGGCCGACCCCAGATGAGGGTCTTAGGGGTATGTATGAATGCAATTATTTCTAAATTGTATGCAAATGCTTATGTTTCTATCATGTGACTAATATGTAATGAATGCAGGATGCGCGGGACATAGCGGCGATGGATGTCCAGGCCCACCTACACAGCCTGGAGGACCAGCTAGCCGCTACACAGGCAGACCTAGAGACCCTGGTGAGTGTTTAAATTATTCCTATATGCACATGTATATTTTTGTTGAATTATTGATGATTAGCCACTGACGATCTCAATGAATGCAGCGTGCCCAGCAGGGAGCAGTGAGGAGAGACCCAGGGGAGGCCTCCAGTTCGAGAGGGCCCAGTGCAGAGGTGACTGCACTGGCGGAGCAGCTAGCGGGAGCGGTGGCACGAGCTGAGGCAGCAGAGCGCGATCTCGCATCACGGGTAAAATCCAAAACACAGATCCATTCAAACATGATTATATACTTGTGCACTGATGAAATTCAATTTACAGACTGAGGAGCTTCGAGCCGCTCTTACCTGCGTTGATGAGGGCTTCCGCGTGACGAGCGCACAGGTAAATAGTTCAATCGTATATTGCTTGAATTGAATCATTGCATTAATTGTGGATTTGATGATTTACTTACCTGTTTGCAGACGACTCAGCTTCAGGCGGTACGTACCGAGTTGACGATCCGTGATCAGCGGATCTCAGAGCTTGAGCGGTCCCTGAGGCGACGGGAGGAGCTTCCTCAGGACGTGGCCGAGCTGCGCGTGGCGCTTGAGCTGGAGAGACGGGAGCGAGCCCGGGAGCGCGAGGAGCGAGCTCGTGAGCGTGCGGAGTTGGGGGACCTGAGGACTCAGTTGATCTTTTCTCAGGAGCGACTTCGAGTGTCGGAGGAGCGTCTCCAGCGAGGACGTGAGCGAGCACGGGCTCCGGGGTACTCCTTCACCAGTTCTACCTTCGTGGCGGGCTCTTCCCTTCGGGAGAGGAGCGAGGCAGGGGGACACGTTCGGGTTCCAGCTTCTTCACGGGGGCCCATGCCTCCTCCACTAGCGCCAGCTCGGGACGGCGAGGAGGAGGTTGAGAGTAGGAGAGAGGAAGGTGGAGGCGAGAGCTGAGAGACTTACTTGTACTTCTCCACTCTCACACCTGTACTTACACATTCATGATGTATATATATATGAGATTGAGATACTTTTGTTACCTGAGCACTTTGTTTGGTTGCGGCCTTTTCCTCTTTCCACGTTCTTCGTTTTTGCTTTGCTTTGCCCTGTTTCTGCAGCTGCTGTTCACACTTGAATAAACAGGTTAATTCATCTGTTTGACTTGGCTCCTTGCCCGATAAGCAAGGGGTAACAACATTTTGACCTTAATGACGGGTCAAGAGGCCAAGCCTTTAATCAAATAAGGTAATAAAATAGCTGATAGCGGGGAGATGCCTCATGCACAGTACGCATATGCAAACCCTAAATAAAAGATGCTCATGCAAGCATACATCGTGAAGAAAATGCATTTTTTTCTTTTATTTTTGCTTATTTATATTTTTTTGTTATTTTTCTTGAAAAACGCGCCTTAGAGTAGGTCGTGATTCGCGTAAAGACGCCCGAGGAGACGGCGTGAATTTGGAAAGGAAATCTGATTTTTGAGGAAGTAACGACCTGTTGAGAGACGTTATTCTGAAAAGAGACGACCTAATCTAGGACGTTAATTCTATAAAAAGTGCCTTAGCCGAAGGCGTTAATTAAATTATTCTGCAAAAAGGGCTTCAAGGCTATCAAGACCATGAGTCTTACATAGTCACCATCTAAAATTCATTAACCTTTCTTGAGTAGTTAAAAGGGGGTTGACGTGACCATAATTGACTTGTATTCGAGATTTCGCACAATGCAATTTCTTAAGTCCGTCTTGACCATCCTGCCAGTTCGTGACTTTACCGCATAGAAAGGATGGAAGAAAATATAAGGGAAGCCCATAAGGGATTCTGAGATGCTCAAGGCAAAGTTACCTCCCCTACCCTATGCCTGTTGGGGTTCGGTCTTTGGCGTAGGGAAATTTATTGCCTTTTTGCCCATTGCACGCATACGCCCAAGGTTTTCCTTGCGGGGACTTTGCCCTCTTGACATGCTTTTCTTTTCATAACTTGACTTTCACTTTGGAATCAATTTGCATTGATGAATAAAAACCTAATTGTAATTGGGCTTTTGTGGCATTTGCTCCCTTTTGGGCCCTGACTTCCACCTACTAGGGCGGCGGATAGGCTTGGTGTGTCTACCTCGAGGTCTCCCTTCCTCCCTTATGGGCCGAAGAAGAAAAGAACGGGTATTGCTTTTCACTTTTAGTCAGGTTTTTGACTTTCCATCAGATTTTGCACTGCTTGAGCTCAAGAATAAAGTGTGTAGTGTGTGTGGGAATCAACCCCCTTTTAAATTAGCAAGACTGATGAATGAATTCTGAATTTTGACCTTTCGGACCTTGATCCTTCGTATGCCATGGCACCAATTTTGAAGAATCTCTTTTTTTTTATTTTGAAGAATTTCTATTTTTTGGAGGTTTTGAATCAATTTTTTTTGAATTTTGAAGATATATATATTTTTTTGGATTTTTTGTTGAATCAAGAGTAGTATTTCTTAAGATATAAACCATTCCAAGGGTGAGTTAACTCTTCCCCTTCAGCATTACTCAGTTTATAAGCATTACCAGGATAAACTTATTTTATGATAAATGGTCCTTCCCAATTGGGTTGGAGTTTTGAGCGGGGGCCACCCAGCTTTACAAAAATTCTCTTGATTACCATCTCACCGGTTTTAAATTTCCTCTCAATTACCTTCTTTTGATAAAAACGTGAGAGCCTGCTTTGATAAACGCGCGCATGCTCAGCGGCGACCAGACGCTTCTCGTCTAGGAGCTCCAATTGGGCGAGGAGTGAATCACGACGTTCATCCATAGAAAGTTCCTTATCCAATTGTACTCGCAGAGAGGGAATAAGAATCTCATAAGGGACTACCGCCTCCATTCCATAAGTAAGGGCGAAAGGGGTTTGCCCAGTGGGTGTGCGAATGGAAGTGCGATAGGCCCAGAGAGCTTCAACTAATTTGTCTGCCCAATCCGAAAAATTTATTAGCCTCACACGTCTTTTTGACAATTTTTATCAAAATTTTATTAGTTGCCTCTGCTTGGCCATTGCCCTGCGGATAATAGGGAGAAGAATGATGCAATGCAATGTTATACCTGTTGCAGAGATCCTTGATTTCTTGAGAGATAAATTGAGGTCCATTGTCGGTGACGATGGTGCTCGGGATGCCGAACCTCGTGATGATGTTCTTCATTATAAACTTGCAGACGGTTGACGCTTTGATCTCCACGTAAGCTTCTGCTTCCGCCCACTTGGTGAAGTACTCCGTTGCCGTGAGGATGAATGATTTTTGCTTGGTCAGGAGGTTCGAATCACCAAGAGGTCCAATGATATCAAAAGCCCACATGGAAAAAGGCCATGGGGAGGACGTAGGATGGAGTGAAGAAGCAGGAGAATGAATCTTGTCGGCGTGCAGTTGGCACTTAACACACCTTCGAACATAGATGGAACAATCCTCTTCTAGAGTTGGCCAATAGAAACCTAGCCTAAGGATCTTCTTAGCTAGCATCTGGCTATTCACATGACCACCACACACTCCAGAATGCGCCTCTTCCATAACTTTCCATGATTCATCATCGTCGAGGCATCTTAATAACACACCGGTGAGCCCTCTTCTATAGAGCACACCTCCAATCAAAACATATCGCTGAGCCACTCTTCTAATTGCTTTCTTTTCTTCAACAGTGGCTTCCTCGGGATAGGATTGATCATTGCAATACCTGGCAATCTCATAATACCAAGGCTTCTCTTCGTCAGCCAATTCTTCTTCCCAGTCTAAAAGCATGACCTCTTTACCTTTAAGAGATTCCCTCTGCTTAACCTTCTCAAGCACTTATCCCTAATATCGAGGAATGCGCGATCCTTGATAGCTGGCGTGTCACGCTGATGAATCAGGGGAACATGAAAATCACGCTCAGGAGGGAAGACTAAAGCAGAGGCCAAAGAGGCAAGGGCGTCGGCCAAGATGTTCTGGCTATGAGGAACATGGACGAAAATCAATTTGGTGAAGAGCTTGACATAAGCTGAGGTGAGTTCCTGGTAAGGTTTGAGCTTGGGATTGATAGTGCGGCACTTGACCAACACCTGGCGCAGAATAAGTTGACTATCGCCCACAATCCTCAAATGGGTGACACCATATCGATGAGCGGTTTGAAGACCGGCCAAAAGAGCTTCATACTCAGCTATATTATTGGTGACGGGGAAAGTGAGCCGAGCAGCAAATGGGATGGTGACCCCTTCTGGTGTCAAAAGAACCATGCCGATCCCTCTTCCTTGAGAGTTTAGAGCTCCATCAAAATGTAATGTCCACATAGGATCGTAGGGTTGATTAATGGACATCAGTTCTTCATCCGGAAACTCCGAATTGACAGGATCAAAATGAGGTAGAGGGTGATGAGCAAGGTGTTCGGCAATGGCGTAACCTTTGATAGCTTTCTGTTGAATGTAAGTGATGTCAAATTGAGAGAGGAAGCTTTGCCAGCGTGCTAATCGATCAGTGAGGACAGATTTTTCAAGGAGGAATTTAATCGGATTCATACGAGCAATGAGGTGAACCTCGTGAGCTAGGAAATAGTGCTTTAATTTCTGCACTACCCAGACTAAAGCAGCGCAAGTCTTCTCCATGGCTGAGTACCTCTGTTCACAGGGGTTAAGAAGTTTAGACAAATAGTATGATGCCCTCTCTTTACCTTCTTCATCCACTTGAGCTAGGACAGCACCCACAGAGTCATCCAGGACAGAGACATAGAGAACGAGTGGTTTGCCTGGAATTGGCGACCTTAGGACAGAAGGATTGGCCAAATAATCCTTCAATCCGTCAAAAGCTGCTTGACACTTGTCATCCCAATTGAACTTGACTCCCGGCTTAGTAAGCTCGTAAAACGGCCTACATCTTTGTGAGTGCTGGGAGATGAAGCGGCGGATGAATTGCAACCTCCCGATTAATCCTTGAACTTCCTTCAAATTCTTGGGAGGAGGCATATCTCTAATGGCCTTTGCCTTATTGGGATCAACTTCAATTCCCCTCTTACTGACAATAAATCCAAGCAATTTCCCTGAAGAGACGCCAAATACGCACTTCTTGGGGTTCATCTTCAACTGATACTCTCGTGATCTTTGCAAGACCTTAGCTAGAACCCCAGGATGCTCAATCCTTGTCCTTGATTTCACTACCAGGTCATCCACATACACCTCGATATAAATATGAATCATGTCATGAAAAATCGCCATCATAGCCCTCTGATAGGTGGCTCCAGCATTCTTAAGTCCGAAAGGCATGACCACATAGCAATAAGTACCCCATGGTGTAGTGAACGAGGTCTTCTCTTGATCTTCCTCAGCCAGACGAATTTGATTGTAACCTGAAAAGCCATCCATGAAGGAGAGAGTCTCAAAACCCGCCGTGTTATCAATTAGAACATCAATATGAGGGAGGGGGAAGTCATCTTTAGGACACGCTCGGTTGAGGTCCCGGAAGTCTATACAAATCCGAACTTTTCCATCTTTCTTCATAACCGGGACGATGTTAGCCACCCAATTGGGGTAGAGGACAACTCTAACAAATCTAGCCTTATGGAGCTTGTCGACCTCTTCTTTCATCTTTAAAGCCATATTAGGGTGGAAACGCCTCAACCGTTGTTTGACCGGGACAGACCCTAGCTTAAGTGTAAGGCGGTGTTCAACGAGCGTAGGGTCTAAACCAGGCATATCTTCATAACTCCACGCGAACGTGTCCTTGTATTCTTGCAGAACCAAAATGAGCGCCTCCTCTTCGGAGGGCGGCAGATTCTTGCTTATGAGGACAATCCTAGGGTTTTCCTCGGTACCCAAATTAATTTCTTTGGTAGGCTCTTCTACTGAGGCTGATGGTTCGTCAAATCGCCTTATGCCACTAGCAAAAGCATCAGCATCGTCCTCATATTCTTCATAACTTTCTTCCCCCTCTTCAATAGGGTCTTCATCGTTCATGATTTCATAGACACCCAAACCCTCATAAGAAACAACAGCATCCTCATATTCTGGCAGGATGATCGGGTCCTCCACAAATTCGGGGATGGCTAAGCAAGCCTGGCATCTAATGGCTAATTCTAACAGAAACCTACGGGGAATCTGCTTACCCTTGGACTTCCTGTATGAATTTACCCCATGACTTTTGTTATTAGCAGAAGAAGAGGAGGAGGAGCAACTAGCTTGATTAGAGGGGGGAGATGAAAAAGCGGATACAGGAGGTGATACAGATGAGGGCCCCTCACCGGAGGGGGAGAATAGATCTAACAATGAATCTGGAATGAGCGGCCCCTAGGTCGGGACACATTCGGGAAAGAGATAAGAAGTCTCCTCAACGGAGATGGAGGGTTGGAAAGTTAGAAATTTGACGTTTTTTTTTCATTTTTATCTTTTCCTTTATTTTTATTTTCTTTTTCAATAAGAAAGCAATGTGTGGGGGGAATAGCGAGAGGAGTGGAAATTGCAAGATTGGAGAAAGATTGAATCAGTGACGACCCGTGCGGGGGCATGATGGAGAGTTCAGAGAATCGCTCGAGGAGCGAGGGAGGTATTGTGAGAGCAACTTGGATTGTATCTGGAGACAAATTGATTATAATCGGAGGCAGTCTTGGCACGCGACCAAACCGATGAGAGTATAAAGAAGCAAGCACAGATGGATGTATGGAAGTGAGAGAAAAGAGGCCGGCCCACAGCCTGTCCACAGTAAAACCTTCTTCAAACGGAACATCCGACTCTCCAGTATCAGTGTAGTCACTCAGCAGCTGCCTCTTGTCTGTAATTGCAGCTGGCATTTCAATCAATTGGTGTATTAATGGCGGCCATTCTGGATCAGTCGGCATGAAAAGGCGGCTCAAGGAAATAGTGATATCCTGCATATCGAACCACCTGTACTAGTCACATTCTGGATCATCCATTTTCCTTCTCTTGTCAGGCCTTAAAGACTCCAGGGCTTTATATGTGGCCAACGGGGCAATATGACGAGCAAACTGTCTAGCGTGAACATCTTGACAGTCTAATATGGAAGTAATTATGGTAGTTTGCTCTTCATTTTGAAAGCCACCTGGGACAAAATGTGTCTTCAATGTCCAAGTAAGTGGCTGGCGATCTATCTTCAGAGTGGATGTCATAAATGCCCATGGTTCATCTTCATTTTTGCATGGCCCCTTATAACCTAGGCCGCCTCGTGCAGGCAGTTTCTGAGGCTTAATAGGCCTAACCCTGCCCTGACATTTGGCACCTAGGCCTTTGCCATCTTGATACCCCATTCTTATCAGAATGTTCCAGCCGGGGGTGTTTATCATATTCTTCTTCTTTTTTTCTTTGGAGGGCAGGGGTGTCATAGCAACTGTTGTGACAGTTTCAGATGGCGTTGGCTGTGGACAAGGGACGTCCAGCACAGATAATAGTGGCTTATTGGCAGGCCACATAGAAGGAACTGACGAAGCCACATGAATATCCTCCTCTAGAAAAATTGGCATACTGGTGACTTTAATAATGCGGCCCTTGTGTGGAAATTTTAGGCATTGGTGATTTGTGGAGGGCACCGCATCGAGTTGCTGAATGTAGGGGCGTCCCAGAATGCCATTAAATGTTGGATCCATGTCCAGAATGTGGAAATCTGCTGTGATGGCTGCAGGACCCAAACTCACCTTTAAAGTAATCATGCCTAGAGGAGGCTTCTTCGTGTTATCATATGCAGTGACTGTGATAGTGGACGGCCGGATTTGGCTTTCCAGAATACCACACAACTTCAGAGTGCTAGGTGGCAAGACATTGATGGATGCCCCAGTGTCCACCAGACATTGCTTGACAGCCACCTTGTTGATATCAACTGTGATGCACAAAGCATATTTTCTTGCTGGGAGTGGTGCCAATTCATGTTCATGGAAAGTAATCGCCGGCTGGCTGCTAGCAGGCGTTAAAACCGTGACTATCTGCTCATCTGGAATGTCCTCATTGGCCATCACCTTTTGCAGATATTCTTTCAATGCTAACTGATGAGTGGTGGACCGTTTGACCAATTCCAGGATTGAAATCCTTGCTGGAGTCCGATCCAAATGCTTTAACAAATCATATTCAGTGCCCGACACGGACCCTTGTTCTTGCTCTTGCGGCCCCTGCACAGGCTCTAGCTCTCTTTGTGAAAAAATACGGTGGAAAATCCGTCCACTGCGGAGCGGTGCCATGCCTTGTAGTGCCTCTGTCGGTGCAAGTGTGGGAGGAGGATTAGAAGAAGAAGAAGGTGTGTTGGTGTTAAGAAGTGGTGGAGTGGGAGTTCCCGCAGAGGGAATCCCTGTAGAGGGTGCTGGTGCCCTGGTAGGAGGCGTAGAGGTAGAAAGGGATACCCGAATGCGGGGGGAATTGGTGGGGGGTGGAATGAGAAGGGTTCTGGGTACAAAAGGTGGCGGAACCGATGGTGGGGGGATCCTTTCCGGTAAAGGAGTAGTGATGGCGGGCGCAGTGGGTGTTGGTGATGGGCGGATGAGGAGTGGCCTAGATGGCAATGGTGGAGGGTTGGTGGTGGATGGTTTTTGTTGTGGCGTAGGCTGTGGAAGTGGTATAGGTGTAAGAAGGGGGCGAACCGGCAAGGTCGGAGAATAGGCGGGGGTAGGTGGGTTAACGGTGCGCAGAAGGGATCGGCCCAATTGAGGAGTAGAAGAAGAAGAATGGGTGCGCAAGAGGCGCGGAGGTTGATTTTGATTGTGATGAAGTGCCCCGACAGAGGTGTTTTCTTCATGCCATCCCTGCCCTCTCTCCACCTCATAGAGAGACGTGATAGGGTTTACATGCTGGTTTGGCGGGTGCTCCGGCAGTGGATTGTGGACAATCCCCATATCATGCTGAGGCGCTGGAGCTTGTTGTTGCTGTTGTGGAGCTGGTTGATGTGGCTGCTGAGCTTGTTACTGCCGAGGAGCCCTTCTTTCTTTCATGGTAGCGATGAATTGTCTCATCTCATCCCAATTGATGTCACCCTGGTCATTTAGATCATAAATGTAATCTCTGAAGTGGAAGCAACGATCAAGGTTGTGACCAGGTGCACGATGGAAAGCACAGTAACGGGATGTGTCAACATTAGCGGGCCACGCTGTCCTTTCCCTTGGTAACATGAGCAAATTGGTGGCCATTAAAGCATTGAAAATATCCGGGAGACTTTCTGGTAGTGGAGGATAGTGGTCCCTTTTGGGGCCAAGCGGTGGTCTCCGTTGTTGTTGGCCGTGGTTGGTAGGTGGTGGTACCTGGTGGTACTGTTGTGGAGCTGGAAGGTTAGCGCGGTGCACTTGGTTTGGCGGTGAAGCAAAGGAATGTTGGGGTGCGAATTGGCGTTGTGGAGTGGAGTTAAAATGGGGGTTTTGATGTGGAGGTGGGTTAGGTCGTGGGTTAGCTTGGTGGTGTGGGTGGCCAACTACACCAACCTGCTCATTTGCAATGGTGCCCTCAGTCGTGGGCCCGCTGTTGTTGACATTGGTGGTTTTCTTGAATAGCCATGGCTTCAGCTCAAACATGCCCATAATGGGCGAATCCTTCATCTGTGTCTGAATATAACGATCCCTTTCATAGAGCTCCTCCATGGTGGTTAAACGGTTCATGGCCAGTATATGTCGGAACTGAGGAGTGGCATTGGAGATAATCATCTTGACTTGTTCCGGTTCCGACAGTGTATCTTTCAACTTTTCGGCCATAGACCGCCATCTATCAGCAAACATTATGAAGTCCTCCTCGGGCTTCATCTTTTCTGCGACCAGATCTGTGAGCGAAAGGGATGGTCCGACCCGGTCTCTGTATTTCTGTAAAAACTTCCTTTGGACAACATCAAAGTCATCGGCATCAGCGGAGTCTAGTGAATAAAACCATTCAAGGGCTGGCCCCTCCAGAGATCTCCTAAATAAATAGGCCAAAGAGGCCTTGTTGTCTTGCCAGAAGGAGGTCTCGTACATAAAGTCCTTTAGATGAATAAAAGGATTACCAGTCCCATTATATCGCCGGAAGTTTGGCATCTCAGATGGTGGTAAGTGGAAAACTGGCAGTGTAGGAAGCGAAATTTCAGGGGCATTCTTAGCCGTAGTATCTTTTCTTCAGTTGCTCCTCCATGCTGGCCAATTTTTGGAACAAGAGAGCATTGGTGTCGGATTCGACCGGGGCCGGATTTTGAATAAAGGAATGTGGTATAGGCGTGCGTAGAATATGGGGAGGTTGGAGAAATTGGTGCCTAACCGCAGAATGACTCGCCTGTTGGGCCGGCATGGCCGCGCTGGGCGTTGGTGGACGGGAAGGAGGTTTATGCAAGACCGCCTGGTCATTAACGGGGTGATGGCCACTCTCGGCCGGAGGGGGATTAGAAGATGAAGAGGGAACCGACTTCCCTTTCAAAGCGGCCTGAATAGCCTGCCGCTGGGAATCGTCTAACTGAGATAAGGCATTAATTAAATCTGTGACATTGAGAGATGGGGAAGGGTTCCCCGAAGTGTTGGAAGGCACAATTTGGGAGGAAGGTGCAACCTCCTGAGGAGTGGCATCAACCACATGGATTTGAGGATGATAGGACTGAGGAGGAGGGTAATTTCCCTCATAATAGATGGAATCCTGGAGGGGGGTCTCATATTGACCAAAGACATTCTCATCCTCATCATCATAAGAATACCCGTAGCCTGCCATGTTGATGATCTTACCTGAACGGAGTTTCATTTTTAAGAGGAGAGACAACTTTACAAAGGTACTATCAAACAAACAACCACTCAATCCAAACAAGTCAAATCAACCCAAGCAAGTGTATGCAACCAAGTTGAGATGAACGCAAGGTATTAGTGTTACGCTTGAGATTAGAGTGGATTAAATCGCTGAATAGTTCACTCTTGTTTGCAATGTGGGACCTAGTTGATCCAAGTGTAACCTCCGGGTCAACTAAATTCTTTCTCTCTCTTTACCAACGATAGGTTCTCTATACTTCGGGTACTTCAAGGGTACAACCAGCCCGGCGTCCGTGAGGGAATCCACGGGTGCGGGGACTTATGGAGGTCTTGGAAAAGGGATTTCCGGTCCAAAGAGACGGAATGCTCAATGGAGGGTCGTCCCGATTCTAAGAGAAGTGTGTGGAATCCTAGTGTAGAGAGAGGAGGTCTCTCAACCAAATGCCACAATATGCAAAGTAATATGATCAAATCACAGCAGTATAGGCAATATGACAATCTGTAAAACGCAGGAAAGAGACGACCTGGGGCAGGTCGCTATCAACCAAAGCAACGACAGGGTCACTGTCGTGAATCACTGTGAGAGGCTATGAGCCAACAGCGAGCAACAAAGACACGCCTCTGGATGAGGCGCGAAATATGAAACGGACGCCTCTGAGTAAGGGCGTCAAATCTGAAAGAGCGCCTTGAGATAAGGCGCTACACAATAAAAGAACGCCCTGGGGCAGGGCGTGAATTCACAGATACCGTAATAAAAGGTAGTAAAATGATGAACACGTCTTGATAGAAGACGTTACACAGTAATAAGACGCCCTGTATGAAGGCGTTAAACTAAAAGGCGCCTCTGGTTGAGGCGTGAATTCAGAAAATATGAGCAGTCACACACTGGCTGATCCCGGGGAGTGTGCAGGGTGCACAAGGGAGAGTGCCCGCGGGGCACAAAGGAGGGGTACGTGGGTACCAAAGGGGAAAGGGCACACGTGGGTGCCGATGGGGAAAGGGCACACGTGGGTGCCAAAGGGAAAGGGATAATCAATAGAGAAACAGTGGAGGTCCCACCGTGATCGCCAATTTGTAGATTGGATTAAAATCCACACGTTAAATAAGAGGAATAAAATGGATAACAAGATTGCATGGAAGTGGAAATATGATGGGGAGATGGTAATAAACTCAAAGAAAAGCACGTGGTGCTAAGGGGAGATGTGATCACCAGAGGGGTTACCTCAATAAGAAAAAGGGATCGCGAGTACCTGGTGAAGATTTGGATGCGGGATGGATGTGGAATTCCTCCTCCTCCTTCAATCGGTCGGTCGACAAAGGGGGTTTCTCTTTATTGATTATCCTTGATAAAATAAGACAAAATAAACAAACAAACAAAGAGAAGTGAATCAGCCGATGTGTAGAATCAATCCCAAATGAAGAATATGATGTTGAAGAGAGAAATCAACATGCGCACCTCTTTTTTTTGGTTTTTTTAAACCCCTAGAGAAGAGCTAGGGAAGGGGATATGATATGATGATGGAACTTAATGCAATAAAAAAAACTAACAGTGGGACGTATTAATGATAGTAAGATGACGCTCACAAACAAAATAAACAAAAAAGAACCCTGCTGTCCCTGATGACAGTAAAGGGAAACCAAGGGAAGAAAATGTTGATGGGAAGAAGATGAAGCAGTGAACGCAAGCGGCTGCCGAGGAAAACAGATGCAGAGGAGGAAGCGGCTGCTCCACCTGATTGCACGGGAAGAAGAAAAAAATAAACTCTGCAGCAATCTTTCTATCCGCTGTATACGGGTGTTAACCCTATGACGATCGATCCAGACTCCCTTATATAAGTTTCAATCGGATGTGATCAAACAAGGGAAGATAAGAACGGGCAAGGAATATCCAGGGAAAGGATTAAAATCGAGCAAGAGTTTGAACAAGGCAGGGAACTGTGAGGGAAAGGTGGAAAAAGGCAGGACTCTGACATGAAACACGACTTTCGGAAGGGCATCAAATCACAAATTGACGACCTACATCAAGACGTTACTCAAAACACGACCATGATCAAGGGCGTCACTTCTTGGATTAAATTTTGGCAATAAAACTTTCTTTATATGAAAATTACGAGAACACGCCTGAGATAAAGGCGTTAATTGAAAACACGCCCTGAGGAAGGACGTTAATCAATAATTTAAATTATTTTGAATTTATTTTGGAACCGGATAATACTAGGAATTGACGCCCTGACATTTGGTCGTCCTTTCTTTTGAACACGCCCTAGATAAGGTCGCTATTTAAATAACGCCCCTGCTCAGGTCGTGAATCAGAAAATGCAGGAAAAAAAAATCAAAACCACACAAAAATATAGAAAAACTTTATATTATGAATATATTGAAGTTCACTTTGGGGCGTCAACATAGTGACATGAGATTTGATCAATATAGCGTCATTTTTGGCGTGTCTACAGCTCTCTGAAACTCGGGGAGGCCGTAGTATGCTGCCCGGACCATGACCCAGGAGATGCGCGTCCTCATCAATCCCTACATGTAAAGAAAAGTTTTTTCACTTAATTATTTTGATTATTCATGCTGAATCTCATTTTGATTGCCTTGGGTTATATTGGTGTTTGATTTTAATTAACGACCATCCTCAGGTCGTGGTTTGTTGAATTAACGCCCCTAAAGAGGGCGTGGTTCTAAGTGTGTTTTGAATTTGCGACCTATCCTAGGTCGCTGTTCATCTTTGAAACGCCTCTGTGTTGGGCGTGGTTCTATGGTTAATTTTTGAAATTCTTAAAAAATATTTCAAGTCACGCCCTTGGGTGGGACGTTTTCCAAAATGGGTCCGTTAATTTAATCAGGAATTAATGAATGGACGACCGCTGGTTTGGTCGTCTATTGTTGAATTAACGCCCTGGTGGGGGGGCGTCGTTTTCAAGTTTTTCAGAAAAAATGAAATAAAAATAACAGCATGCGAATAATTCACGAAAAAATTAAAAAGCATGAGAATTAATGGAATTAACAGCATGATATAAAAAAAATGATGAATTTAAATGGGCGGCATGATGCAGGGTGTGTTCACATGGGGTTAATTATTTTTCAGGGAAATAATTTAATTAACGCCCTTGGGTTGGGCGTTTCATTTGTAAAACGTGACGCCCCTGAGGGCGTCTTCTTTCTGGGTTACAGGGTTTATACCCTGAGAGCTATGGAAATTAAAAGAAAAATGAAAAAAATGGAAATAAAAATAAAAAAAATGGGAATTGGGTTTGGGGGCCTACCTTCTTGTGCTTTGGTCCTTGTGGCTGGGGCCGTAGCTGACGCGGTCGCTGGAGTTGGCCGGCACGGGGAGTGGCCACCGCCGTAGGCGGTGGTTCTTCACCACCTCCTTCCTCTTCTTCCTCACCTTCTTCTCCCCCCTCTTCGTTTTCTCCATCTTCTCCATCTCCTTCTTCGTCTTCTTCGTGGGCCTCTTGGCCTCCTTCGGCCTCGTCGCCGGCCGCCACGGCCTGTTCGTCGCCGGCCGCCACCGGCGGAGCCTCCATGGGAGCATCCTCCTCGGCATGGGCGTCTTCGCCCAGGTCCACGACTTCTGGGGCAGCCACCCGCTGCCTCTTCAAGCCTCCTCCGGCCATGGCTAGGGCTAGGGTGTTAGAGAGATAGAGAGAGATAGAGAGAGAGAATGAGAAAGGGGGAGGTCGGTTAGGGCTTGCAGAGAGAAAGAGGGAAAGAGAACGGAGGAAGAAGAAGAAAGGAGGGAAAGTTAAGTCGAACGGTCAAAAAGAATTAACTACTTAAGGAAGGCCGCGTCTTATGGAATCAACGACTGAAACAAGGACGCTTATTGATAATTGATGACATTTCTTGAGGCGTTAATTTTGTTTGCATGGGGAATGATAACCGTCGTCAGACGCATTCAATATGAAATTGATTGATGCGATGGGAGTCATAATTGCTGTTCTTGCTTAACGTCTGAGCTTGAGGCGTTATTTTGATGATCCGCGGCTTATTTAAGGGCGTTAATTTTGGAATTTCAACGAATATATTTTGGGAATTTGAATCAATCCACGCCCTAGTTTAAGTCGTTATTCCGTTAACGCCCATTAGTGGAGGCGTCAAATTTGGAGCTGGAACATTGGAAGACGACATTGGTTGAGGCGTCCTTTTGTAAATTCATGGCATTGCTTGAGGCGTTATTTGCAACAGAATCACAGAACGTTGGAAGAGTTATTCAGAAAACAGTAAGATGGCTCAATAAAGGAAATATCATTGATTTATTTGAAGAAAAAGATTACAATGATTAATGAGCCACTTTGGGCCTCAATTTTCTCAAAGCAATTACATAAGACTTCCACTATTCTCTGTCTTCTTCCAAATTTTCCACAGGTTGATGAGCTTTATTGATTTTCCACAGAGCTTGGATTGTTGTGCATTCTTCACCATCTTCATTGCTGCCAAGGTCCCGTCTCTTGATAGGAGGGAGGTGTGATGGGTCCTCGAATACTCGCCGTGGAAGCCCAAGTTGAGGAAGGCACCGATGTGAGTTGTATAAGACGAAATCCGAAGCGCCTATGAGTCTAAGGTCCGTCCCGGGAGAGAATCTTGCACGGAGCTCTTGAGTCTTGAGTATTCCCGGGGCGCAAGTGAAGAGATTCTTTGGCATTATTTTGAGGTGCTCTCTCCATTCCGCTCTCTTCTTGATTTGAGGAATTCAGTTCATCACTCTATTGCTTATCCCAAGTGAACCGGTCATATAAGAGAGTGGGCGTTTTGAGAAGATTCTTGAGGATTGTTGGGGCTCATCACATGGATCGAATTTGAAGTAAAGATCTACCTAACTAGAGAATGCTAGCATGCATCCGTAGATGGGCCTTCCCATCGCCGCCGAGGTAAGCCCGCTATAGAGATAGGCTAGAATCGTCGGTCCCACTCTATCTCCTTCCCATAAGCTCACTATAGCGCTTAATTGGGCCTCTTCTAGAAAGTCCTCCGTGGATGGGAATAAGATTGCTCCTGCCAAGCACATCACGAAGGCCTTTGCTACCCGCTCTATCTCTTCATCTTCTTTGGCTTGATCTGCTCTCTTGTACACCCATGAGGCGAGCTTTAGAAGATTGATTCCTTTGGTGGCTTTGATTTGATTCACTAGGTTGGGGCTAGATATCAAGCTTGTTAATAGCTCATGAGAGGAAATTGGTTTTGGCATGATGGCCATCTTTTCCTCATCCCCTTGCTTCATTCTCTTTAAGCCCAAGATCATCTCCAATTCTTCTAATAGGATGGTGGCTTCAAAAGTAGAAAAGAGAAAGGTATGAGTAGAAGGATGTCATATCTCTACAAGAGCCCCTATAGCTGCCCAGTCAAGATGCATTTGATCATAATGTTTGGCATGGGTAACTAGACCCAGAAGGTGCCATCTTGTTAAGTACACCCTCATATCTGAAGAAAATTTGGAGAGTATGAGAGGCAGCCACTTAATTTTTGTAAATCTCCTTGCTCCTGGGACATTCGGGTAGTCCTGTGGAAGGAGGAAAGGAAGAACAATGCAGAGAAAGAAGGATAAATGAGCATGCAGAAGAGAAGAACATTTAAGACAAAAGTGGAAAAGAACAGAAGACTCAATCTTTACCTGGTTCATGGAGATTCTACTGCTGATATGCCCGTTGATCTCAGTTAGTCTGGGAATTGAGGACTTTGATCTCTTAAGTGCCCTCTCCATCTTCGGTTTGCAGGAATAAGCTCGGACGGTTGCGGTGTCTGCAGAAGAACAGAAGAAGCAACAGAAGAAACAGAGCGAGGATTGCTTCGATTGATTTGAGGAAGTGCCTTCCCTTTATAGGAGTCTGGGGAGTCTTAAGGCTGTTCGGAGTTAGGAAGTTTATGGCTATTAGGACTGGGTTTGGCTTTCGAATCAAAAACGGAAGTTTGTGCTTAATTAACGCCTTCTGTTAGGGCGTCAATTGTTGAATTGACGATCGGACAGAGGTCGTGTTTTGTGTAGCGCCCTTTCCAGGGTCATCTTCTTCTTGAACTCTTGGTGCATTTAACGCCTTAGTGAAGGGCATGTTTCTCCTTTTGATGCCCTCATTATCAGGCGTGTTTCATGTTTTGACGCCGTTCAGTGCAGGCGTGAATTTGTGAATTTATGAATTTGCTTCCCTACGTGCTCTGATGAACTTAAGTGCTATTATTTTCGTTGGAATTTTATTTTATTTAGCACTTATGATCATGTCATTGAAATTATGGGAGGGCTAATGAACTTTCAAGTGCAGAAGATTGCAGGTTTCGAGATGCCCGGATCACTGCAGAAGTAACATCATGTTGTTCTTGTTGTAAGCATTATTATTACATGGTATTCTATGCTATTATAGTATGTCAAGGACCTTGTGGTTCTGATGAACCTGGAATTTGAGTTCCCCTTCATCAAAAATAGTGATAGTTCCAGGAGTGTCTTGATCACACGGATAGGCCGTTGAGTCGTTGAAGGTCTGGGACGATGGTTCCACTTTTTGAGTTGATGCGCTGACAAACGGGCTTCGACTTAGTGTCAGCTCAGAGATCTGGATTCTTGACCAAATCTAGATGGCTTAACAATATTATCTTTGATTATTTTATATCTTTTAGTTTGTCTTATCTTTTTCTTTTAGCCCAGCATGCATCATGTAGGACTTTGAGCTTCATGCTGAAAATCTTCATATTATGGCAATAATGAAGGTCACTCGCTCTTGATTGAGTTGACATGAGATATTCCATTCCAAATTGAGTACTTTATTCTCTTTGAAGCCGCTTAGGCTGATTACTTGAAAATGTCCCTTTGCTGGGTCTCCATCTCAATTCCCTTTATTTTTCTCAAAAATACACCTTGGTTGTAGCACGTCCACATTGGCTGGTAACCGCTCTCCAATGGTGTCTCCTTATCGTGCCATGCGCACATTTTTACTTGTTTTAATCTCCTTTATCCAGCAAATCGATGCTTCCTTGGAATTACCCAGAGTTGTTTCACTTTGAATCTTGGAAAGATTTATAATGCTTAGTGTCTGAGGCGTGTCACATCACACCTTGGCATCTACTTATCAGTTCGCTCCACTTCATTCCGTTTGTTGCACTTTCACTCCATTTCATCTCACTCCCTTGCAAAGCAGATGACAAGGCGGGGCAGCTGTAGACACGCCAAAATTGACGCTATGTTGATCAAATCTCATGTCACTATATTGACGCCCCAAAGTGAACTTCAATACATTCATAATATGAAGTTTTTCTATTTTTGTGTGTGTTTTTTTGATCTTTGCATTTTTATGATTCGCGACCTGAAGAGGGGCGTGTTTTAAAAAGCGACATTATCTAGGGCGTGTTCAAAAGAAAGGACAACCAAATGTCAGGGCGTCAATTCCTGGTATTATCCGGTTTCAAAATAAATTCAAATTATTGATTAACGTCCTTCCTCAGGGCGTGTTTTCAAGTAACGCCTTCATCTCAGGCATTTTCTCATAATTTTTAAATAAAGTAAGTTTTATTGCCAAAATTTAATCCAAGAAGTGACGCCCTTGATCATGGGCGTGTTTTTGAGTAACGTCTTGATGTAGGTCGTCAATTTGTGATTTGACGTCCTTCTGAAGGTCGTGTTTTATCCTTCGGTGTCCTGCTTAAACTCGTTTTTCCTGAGTAGTTCTCTGCCTTTAATGGTCTCCTTGCTCGAATTGGAACTAGTGTCCTGCCTTCTTTTGATCATTGCCCGTTCTTATCCTTCCGAATCTGAGGTTATCTTGGATCTGGAACCCTATATAGGGATGTCTTGATCGACCTCGCGCAAGGTTGGCAGGTTACGAGAGCAGGCTATCGAGATCAGAGTTTTTTTATGCATAGACGCTGAGGCTATCCATCTTCTTCCTATGCGGTCTTTAAAGCTCTCTGCTTCCTTTTTATTCCTGTCAACAGCATCGGTTTCAGTTCCCTTTACTGTCATCAGGGACAGCAGGGTTTTTTCTTGCTTATCTAACTGTTGTTTTTCCGTCGATTATCATACGTTTTTTTCTCCTTTTGCATTAGTTTCATCATATCTTCTCCTTCCCTAACTCTTTAGGGGTTTTAAAACAAAAAAAAGGTGCGCATGTTTTATTCTCTATTCATCATCATATCATCTACTTGGGATTGATACTACATTCACTTGGCTGATCCACTTCTTTTGTTTGTTTGTTTTGTCTTTTTTGCAAGGGTAATCAATAAAGAAAAACCCCCTTCATCGGCCGACCGATTGAAGGAGGAGGAGGAATTCACAATCCAGCCCGCGTTCTATTTTCCACCAGGTATTCGCGATCTTCTTTGTTTCTTCTTGAGGTAACCCCTCTGGCGATCACCCTCCTTAGTAGCACCACGTGCTTCTTTTCTTCATTATTATATCATCTCTCCCCCTTGTGTTTTTCTCATATTTAAACTCTTCTTCATGTGTGGATTTATCACGATCTACAGGCCCCGAAGGCCAAAGCTAAGCAGGCTACACGAGCCAAGTTACGGGAAGCGGGCCGTGGAGGCCGGATTGGGGAAGCATGCTATAAAAGCCAAAGGGAAGTAGGCTGCAAGAGCCAAAGTTGGGAAGCAGGTTGCAAGAGCCGGAATTATGGGGAGCAGGCTACGGAAGCCAAATCAGGGAAGCAGGCTACAAGAGCCAAAATTGGGGTGTAAAATGTGAACGCCCAAATCGGGGAGGTAGACTATAGAAGCCGGAGTTGGGAGATTAACGAGCCATGAGGGCAAGAGGTAGGCCATGGGGGCCAAGATTGGGCTCTACAAGCCAGAGCTGGGAAAGTAGGCTTTGCTAGCCGAAATTGAGTTTATTGTATACACATATTTTTATTATTTTTTATTTTTTTATATTATAATTTTTTTTATTCAAGCATGCAAGCATTCATTAGTAGACATAACATAAATATAAGTAAGGCAGCTCCCTCTATAGGGGATAGGATAGGAACATCGCCCAAAATTCGTAGACACGGTGCGCGCCACGAGGCACAGTTGAGGGGTGATGCACCTGTCAAGAGGATATCGCATGTCTCACATGCATAGTCTAAATTCACGCATTTCACCCGAGATAATTCTCTGTGGCATGGCAGTGCAAATGTGTGAACAAAGAGCCCTAACCATGGGGATATGTAGGTTTTCCTGGTGACACTCGAGGATCACTCTAGCGTCTACACATTAGTTCCAGGCTTTCGACTTTCGGTAGCTTCACACAGCCCCCATCTGTTTACTTTGGTAGTGGATTTCACCGTTCGGCGTGAGTCTCCTCATGTGTCTCAATGGGGATTCCCGGCTACTAGGATTCGTCCTTATTGTGATTCACTTCACCGTTTCGCGCGAGCCTCCTCATGTGTCTCAATGGGGATTCCCGGCTACTCGGATTCACGTTTCTCTCTCTCTTCTCTTTTTTTCCCTTTTTTTTACAGTGGGTGTAGGCAGCTTTTTCCTCACGATTACCTTTCACGCGAGTGTAGGAATTCAAGTCTCCATAGAGTGCTAAGAAGAAATTCGGGCGATCCCTACAGTCAAAGGCTATTGAACACATTAAGTGCTAAGTGTGGGGGCGTTGCCTCAGGTTTATTTTGTGAGTTGGGCTTAGCAATTCAGCCATGACTCTTCCCCTTGACGTGTGCACCCGCCATAATTGGGTTCTCTTCGAGCGAGTGCCGTGACGCGCGTGCATCTGGAATCGGGGTGATATTATTTAGCAAGGAAACACGGTCCTAGAAAATTTCAAGGAGGTGTATTATTCTATATTAAGTAACCATGCAAGCAGGGCAATCATGCATTCTCTTTTTTTTATTTCCATTTTTTTTGTGTTTGTTTTGTTTTGTTTTGTTTTTGTTTTGGGTGTTATTTTTTTTTTTTACATAAGAAAATATTGTTGTTACGTATAAGTGTAGTGGTAGTAAAGGTATTAGGGAAGCAGACCGTAAAAGGGCCGAAAGGATATTAGGGAAGCGGGCTATAGAACCCAAGGGACATTACGGGAGTGAGCCATAAGGGCTAAAAGATGCTGGGGAGCGGGCTGCGGGAGCCAGAATCGGGAGGCGCGGTGGGACGGATGGATTAATTCTGACAGTGGGCCCCGGCCGAAATGGCCCTGCAGAGGGGCGTTGGGTAGCGGGATGTAAGAGTCGGAGAGACGGGTCTCTTTTGTTCTCTGGCCAGGGAAGGATCTGGACCAAAATGGAAGGTTTATTCTTTTGTTCTCTGGCCGGGGAAGGATCCGAACCAAAGCGAGAGGTCTATTTTTTTAACTGGGAAGCTGTCGACTGGGGTGCCAATGATGAGATAGCTGTCGGCTAGGAGCCAATGATGAGGTAGCTGTCGGCTAGGAGCCGATGATTATATAGCTGTCGACCCGAAGGCCGATGAGGGGGTATGTGTCGACCCAAAGGCCGATAACTAAAAAGCTGTCGACCCGAAGGCCGATGAAGGGGTAGTTGTCGACCCAAAGGCCGATAATTAGATAGCTATCAAACCGAAGGCCGATGAAGGGGTAATTGTCGGCTTGAAGCCCCGATGGCTGAAAGTTGGTCAGTTTAGCGCCTCGTCGGCGGAAGGTCTAGTCAGTTTAACGCCCCGTCGGTGGAAGGTTTAGTCGGTTTAACGCCCCGTCGGCAGAAGGTTTAGTCAGTTTAACGCCCCGTCGGCGGAAGGTCTAGTCGGTTTAACACCCCGTCGGCGGAAGGTCTAGTCGGCTCGAAGCCCCGATGGTTGAAGGTCTAGTCGGCTCGAAGCCCCGATGGCTGAATATCTGTCGGCTTGAAGCCCCGATGGCTGGATATCTGTCGGCTTGAAGCCCTGATGGCTGAATATCTGTCTGCTTGAAGCCCCGATGACTGAATATCTGTCGGCTTGAAGCCCCGATGGCTGAATATCTGTCGGCTTGAAGCCCCGATGGCTGAATATCTATCGGCTTGAAGCCCCGATGGCTGAATATCTGTCGGCTTGAAGCCCCGATGGCTGAATATTTTTTGGTTTAACGCCCCGTCGGCGGAATGCTGATTGGTTTCTATTTGTTGGGTGGCTGGAGGGCGGAGGTAAAAGTTTACCTCATAAAGATTTTTTTGAAGAGGCAGGTACAAAGACCATGTTTGCCTCGTTGCTGTTCTTTCTCTTCTTCTCTTCTTTTGTGTGGAGAGGCGGGTGCAAAGACCGTGTTTGCCTCATAATTGCTCTTTTTTCTTCTTCTCTTCTTCTTTTATGGAGAGGCAGGTGCAGAGACCATGTTCGCCTCATGATCGCTCTTTTTCTTCTTCTCTTCTTCTTTTATGGAGAGGCTGGTGCAGGGACCATGTTCGCCTCATGTCTCTTTTTTTCTCTTCTATTCTTCTTTTGTAGAGAGGCAGGTGCAGAGACCATGTTTGCCTCATGATTGCTCTTTCTCTTCTTCTCTTCTTCTTTTATGGAGAGGCAGGTGCAAGGACCATGTTTGCCTCATGATCATTTCTTTCTTTTCTTCTCTTCTTCTTTTGTGTAGAGAGGCGAGTGCAAAGACCGTGTTCGCCTCAAAATTGCTCTTTTTCTTCTTCTCTTCTTCTTTTATGGAGAGGCAGGTGCAAGGACCATGTTCGTCTCATGTGCATTCTTTCTTTCCTTCTCTTCTTTTGTGTGATGAGACGGGCTCGAAGACCACGTCTGCCTCATGTGTCTTCTTTTGGTTCTGCTCTTCTTCTTTTGTGTGAAGAGGCGGGTTCAGGGACCACGTCTGCCTCATGTGTCTTTTCTTCCTCTTCTTCTCTTCTTTTGTGTGATGAGGCGGGCTCGAAAACCACGTCTACCTCGTGACTCTTTTTCTTTCTTTTCTTCTCTTCTTTTATGGGATGAGGCGGGCTCGAAGACCACGTCTGCCTCATGTGCCCCTTTTTTTTCTTTCTTTTCTACTCTTCTTTTCTCATTAACGCTTCCGTGCTGGAGTGTATTTCTCTTAATGTGCTCCCAGGTTGGTATGTAGCTTCATTTGGTGTGCATCCCCCCCTGAGGGGCGTGTTTTGCCTCTTTGCTTCTGTGCCCCCAGGCGGGGTGTATTTTTTGGCTTCTATGTCCCCAGACCAGGGTGTGTTTTTTTTAATGCCCCCGAGGGGGGGTGTAGCTCTCTTCAAATGCCCCCATGGTGGGGTATACTCTTCACGGCTTCTATGCCCCCAGGTGGGGTATGTTTCTTCTTCAAATACCCCTAAGCCAGGGTGGACTTCTCTTCATATGCCCCTGAGCCGGGGCGTGTTCTTTATAGCTTCTAGGCCCTCGAGGTGAGGTATGTTTCTTCTTCATATGCCCCTGGTACGGGGTGTAGCTCTCTTCAAATGCCCCCCCAAGCCGGGGTATACTCTTCACGGCTTCTATGCCCCCAGGTGGGGTATGTTTCTTCTTCAAATATGCCTAAGCCAGGGTGGACTTCTCTTCATATGCCCCTGAGCCGGGGCCTGTTCTTTATAGCTTCTAGGCCCTCGAGGCGAGGTATGTTTCTTCTTCATATGCCCCTGGTACGGGGTGTAGCTCTCTTCAAATGCCCCCCCAAGCCGGGGTATACTCTTCACGGCTTCTATGCCCCCAGGTGGGGTATGTTTCTTCTTCAAATACCCCTAAGCCAGGGTGGACTTCTCTTCATATGCCCCTGTGCCGGGGCGTGTTCTTTATAGCTTCTAGGCCCTCGAGGCGAGGTATGTTTCTTCTTCATATGCCTCTGGTACGGGGTGTAGCTCTCTTCAAATGCCCCCCCAAGCCGGGGGTATACTCTTCACGGCTTCTATGCCCCCCAGGCGGGGTATGTTTCTTCTTCATATGCCCCTAGTACGGGACGTGTCTTTTGTTTCTTATACTCCCCCATGGCGGGGGAGAATTCTGCTCTCTTTCTACCCCTGAAGGCGGAGGAGTGCTTCACTTCATATGCCCCCGGCATGAGGGTGTATCTCTTGCTTCTTATGCCCCCCTGAGGCCGGGGTGTATCTCTTTACGGCTTCTGTGCCCCCCAGGCGGGGTATGTTTCTTTTTCATATGCCCATGGTACGGGGCGTGTCTTTTGATTCTTATACTCCCCCATGGCGGGGGCGAATTCTGCTCTCTTTCTACCCCTGAAGGCGGAGGAGTGCTTCTTTTCATATGTCCCCGGCACGAGGGTGTATCTCTTGCTTCTTATGCCCCCCTGAGGCCGGGTTGTATCTCTTTACGGCTTCTGTGCCCCCGAAGCAGGGTATGTTGTTTCTTCAAATGCCGCTTGGGTGGAGTATATCTTTCTTCTTATGCTCCCAGATTGAGATGTATGTCTCTTCGTTTCTGTGCCCCGGGTCGGGGTAGATGCTTCTGCTTCTTATGCGCCAAGGGTGGAGTCTATTTTTTTGTGCCCCCAGGCTGGGGTAGGTGCTTCTACTTCTTATGCGCCAAGGGCAGAGTATGTCTCTTTCTGTGCCTCCAGACTGGGGCACATTCTTCATGTTTCTTATACCCTTTTCACAGGGCGTATTCTCTTGCTTCTTATGTCCTTGGATCGGGGCGTATGTTTCTTCTTCTGACGCCCCTAGGTCGGGGTATATTCTTTCTTCATGTGCTCCCAGGTCGGGATGTATGTCTCTTTGCTTCTTTACGTCCCCGGATCGGGGTAAATGCTTCTGCTTCTTATGCGCCAAGGGCGGAGTGTACTTCTTTGTGCCCCCTGAGCGGGGTGGATGCTCTGCATGGGTCCCCGGGTCGGGGTGTAGCTTTGTCTCCCATGGAGGGGGTGTGTTATTTCTTCAAAGGCCCCCAGACCAGGGTGTATTCTTCTCTTTCTCATACTCCCGAGGCGGGAGGGGTTCTCTTCATGTGCCCCCGTGGCGGGATGTGCTTCTTTCTTCAAGTGTCCCCAGGCCGGGGTGAATTTCTTCTTCTTCCCAGACATACCGGGGGGAATGTTTGCTTCTTGTGCTCCCAAGGTGGGGTGTATTGCTACTTTTGATGCCCCCAAGGTGGGGCGTATTGCTGCTTCTGATGCCCCAGAGCGAGGTATCCTTTTTTTTCATATGCCCCCGGCACGGGGTGTATTCCGCTTCTAGTGCCCCCAGAGTGGAGTGTATTGCCGCTTTTGATGCGGGGTGTAGTTCTTGCTTTTTATGCACCCGAGGCGGGGTGAATTCTTCTTCTTTGTTTACGTGCCCCCATATCGGGGTGTATTCCTCTCTTCATATGCTTTCCTAAGCCGGGGGATGTTGTTTGTTCTGCTTCAGATGTCCCCCCCGGGGGGGTGCATGTTGCTTCATGGACTCCGAGCCTGGGGTATGCTCCTTCAAAGGTCCCTAAGCCGGGGTGGATTCTCTTTTCTTCTTATGCTCCCAAGGTGGGATGTAGCTTCTTCAAGTACCCCTAAACCGGAGCGTATTCTTTTTGGCTTCTATGTCCCCTGGCGGGGTATGCTTCTTCTTCAAATACCCCTAGGCCGGGGTGGACTTCTCTTCATATGCCCCTGAGTCGGGGCGTGTTCTTTATAGCTTCTAGGCCCTCGAGGCGAGGTATGCTTCTTCTTCAAATACCCCCGAGACGAGGGTGTGTTTCTTGGCTTCATATGCCCCGGACGTGGGGTATATCTTTTGCTTCTTATGCTCCCGAGCCGGGATGTAGCTTCTTGGCCTCATATGCTGCCGAGGCGAGGGGTATGTTGCTTTACGTGCCCCCGGGGGGAATGCATTTTGCCTCTACTGTCCCGTGGTGGGGTATATCTCTTGGCTTCTTACACCCCCAAGGTGGGGTGTGTTTTCTTCTTGTGCCCCCGGGGTGGGGTATATCTTTCGCTTCTTATGCCCCCCCTTAAGGCGGGGTGAAGTCTTTACTTCAAATGCCCCTAAATCGGGGTATAGTTTTGTCTCATATGCCCCTAGAGCAGGGGTGTATTTCTCTTCATGTGCCCCTCAGTCGGGGTGTATCTTTGTTGGTTGTTGTGCCCCCAAAGGGAGGTGTCTTTCTCTTCATGTGCCCCGGGCACCGGGTGTATCTTTGCTCTTTTTTTTTGCCCCCCGAGGGGGGAAATTCTTCTTCTTCTACCCCGACACGCTAGGGAATGTTTGCTTCTTGTGCCCCCAAAGTGGGGTGTATTCTCGATGGCTCCTGTGCCCCCCGTTGGTGGGGTGTATGCTTCTTCTTCAGACTCCCCTAAGGCGAGGTGTATTCTTTATTGCTTCATGTACCCCCGAGTCAGGGTGAACTCTCTTCATGTGCCCCCATGGCGGGGTGTACTCTCTTTATGTGTCCCCAGGAGTGGGGTGTCGTTTGCTTCCTATGCACCCAAGCAGGGTGTATCGCTGCTTGCAATATCCCCCAAGGCGGGGTATCCTTCTTCTTCAAATACCCCTAAGCCGGGGCGTATTCTTTATGGCTTCTATGTCCCTATAGAGGGGTGTGTTTCTTCTTCAAATACCCCTAAGATGGGGTGGAATCTTTTCTTCGTATACTCCCAAGGCAGGATGTAGCTTCTTCATATGCCCCTGAGCCGAGGCGTGTTCTTTACGGCTTCTATGCCCCCAGGCGGGGTATATTTCTTCTTCAAATACCCCTAAGCCGAGGTGTATTCTTGCTACTTCTTATGCTCCCGAGGCGGGATGTGACTTCTTCAAATGCCCTTAAGCCCGGGGCATATTCTTCATGACTTCTGTGTCCCCTGGCGGGGTATGTTTCTTCTTCAAATGCCCCTAAGGTAGGGTGTGTTCTTATGCTTTTTGCACCCCTCAGGGCGAGGTGCATTCCTCTCCATATGCCCCTAGCATGGGGTGTGCTTTTATTTCTTATGCCTCCAGGCCGGGGTACGTTTCTTCTTCATATGCCCCTAAGCTAGGGTGAGTTTCTCTTTTTATGTGTCCCCAGGCCGGGGTGAATTCTTTTCTTCTTATGCCCCCATGGCGGGGTATGTCTTTTGCTTCATGTGCCCCCATATAGGGGTGTATTTCTTCTTCAAATGCCCCTAAGCCAGGGTGCAATTCTATTTCTTTTTATGTCCCTAGGTCAGGGCGGATTCTTCTTCAAATGCCCCGAAGCCGGGGTGTAGCTCTTGCTTTGTATGCCTCCCAGTCGGGGCGGATTCTCTTCATGTGCCCCTGGGAATGGAGTGTACCTCTTTTTTGCCTCCTATACCCCTATAGCAGGGTATATATCTTCTTCTTATCCCCCATGGCGGGGTATGTGCATGCTCTCTTCGGGAGTGGTGGCCGTGCTTGGCCTCATTGCTATAAAGCATTCCACTCAGCGGGCAGCTACTCACCAAGCTACAATTGTGGCTCGCTGGGTCTTTTAACAACCGCTCGGGGGGGGCGTTTTGTGCCGGATAGAGGCAGCAGGAAGGAGGAATGGGCCGAGTCATTGCACCGCGGACTTGGGTCCTCCTAGAGTCAGGCAGGATGCCGGGTTTCTTCTTGCTCTTTTGGTCGACAATGCTTGCCAGCTTTTTCTTATTCTCTTTTTTTATTTCTCTTTATTTCTCTTTTTTGTATGATTGACCAGGGTGGAGGTGCAGGAGAGCGCTCACCCCCTCAGGGAGGGGATGAGTGGTTCACTCCACCGCATCAACCCTGCAATGGTAATCTTAATTCAACGCGGGTCTCGACAGACGTGGGCGTACAACCCTCTCCTCGCCGACTCTTTCTCTTCTTTTTTTGTTTCTTTCTTTTCTTCTTTTATTCTTTTATTCTTTTCTTCTTTTCCTCTTTTCTTCTCTTCTTCTGTTCTTCTTTTATTCTTTTATTCTTTTATTCTTTTCTTCTATTTCTTCTTCAGGAAAAGAGGGGTTTGATTTCCCCTCCCTTCTCTTCTCTTTATCTTCTCCTTTTTTTTTATAACAGCCCCCATGATTCCTGGAAGTTGCATATGCTTCGAAGCAGCGTCCTCGAGGCCGCAAAGGCAACTGCATCAAGTCTGGATTTTCTCCCCATAGGGCTGGCGAAGACAGCACCTGTAATTCATCAAAGCAGGCAAACATCATTTATTAGGGGGCCATGAGGCCCTGAATCCCGGCGAAGAGGTGAAGGGTAGTTTATGTCCCACCGGGCGTGCCAGACTTGTGGGCGCACTAAAATTCGCTCGTTCAGGTAGTTCATCTATTAAGTGCGTGGGCGTGCCAGTCACTGAGTGACAATTTATTCGGGCTCCGAAGAGCCCATGGTGCACTCGATCTGACTCGGTCAGACGATTGTGTGGTTCATGTTGGGACCAAAACCCGCCGTGCCATAAAGGTCACGGCATCATTTACATCCCCCATACGAGGGAACACCCTTGATTAATCGCCGAGATTCAGGGCCTCATGGCCAAGAAATCAATTGCATGGAAGGTCTGTTACGAGGTATTGAAATCCTCGCGCGAGGGCGAGAAGAAAACCATTCGCGGTCATGTCAGTCGTGTACTGACCATTTAATGTTCGGACGAATGTCTGGCTCGAGAAAATCGCGGTTGTCGCGGGAAAACCGGAACGCATGTATGCCGAGGTACGGCAAATTTTTTGTTCGGAAGAGCGGAAAACGTTCGGCTGAGCCTCGGTTGGGGCGGTCAAAAACTAGTAAATCTGTTGGCCCGGTGCAAGAGTAAGCTGCGACCATACTACGGTTGGCCCCCCGCAGTCGAAACAAGACTTGCATGAGCGTCATTAATATTTCCGGTGCCAAGGGGCAACGAGGGAATATCCCTTGAATCGGCTGAAAAGCCCTGTGTCTAGGGAAGCGGATGTTCGAAACGTGTCGGTCATTCGGGAGACCGTTTAATATTCGGACAGGTGTCCGGCATGAGAATATCATAATCGTCGCAGGAGGACCTGGAACATATGTATGCCGTAATACGGCAAATACATTATTCCAAGTCACTGAAAACATTCGGTTAAATCTCGGTTAGTGTAGCAGGAAACTAGCGAATTTATTGGTCTGGTGCAAGATCGAGTCGGGACCATACCGGGGGCGCCTCCCGCGGTCCAAACGGGGCTTGCGTGGGCATCATTAATGTTCCCGGTGCCGGAGGGCAACGGGGAAGAGTCCTGGGACTAGATTCCAAAACTAAAACATGTTCGAAGGAAGCGAGCTATAGGCCAAGGGTGTGGGTCAGACAATGACCATGATCGGGACGAACCCGAGGTCCAAGCACAGCCCACAAAGGCCTTATTGATATTCCCATGTATAGGGTCCAAGGATGACAGGAGCCATCTCGTTCTATTCGTTCCATTCGTTCGTTGTTTTCTTTGCCTTTTGATGTGTTGTTCCATTTACTTGTTGCTTCCTTTTGCCTCTTAACATGTTATTATTTCTGATGAAAATTCGGCAGCATCTCCCCATGACCCGAACAGTAAGGGAGATAAAGGGAACGCGCCCACAGGGAGTGGCGGAACCCGACAACTGGAGGTGGGCGCCCGAGGGCAGCAACACCTTAATAAAACCTCGAAAAATGAGGGGAAAACAATGAGCCGAAGACCTCTAAGACTGGACAGGGTGTACTGGGGGGTTAGCCAAGGCGTGCCGGCCAAGGACGGGCACAGGGCATTTGAGGGTATACCAAGCTAGAGAGAGAGCAGGTGTGCCACTGGGGCAGAAAGGGGAAATGTACCACTGGGGGCTACTATGGGTGTGTCGACCAAGGTGCCATAAGGGTGTGCCGCTAGGGGAAAGTGCAAGCGCACCGAGCAAGGCTCCAAAAGGGTTGGTCTGCTAATGGGGCGGGGTGTTAGACCGATCAAACCCACAGGGACCCCCGGCAGGAGGGGAGAAGGTTAAAAGGGGCAGACACGGGTGAAGGCGTTGGGCCTTACAGGAGGAGGTTCGTGACCTCGAACCATTCAAGATGGCGTCGGATCCGGAGGAAACCGTCGGCATGAGGGATGAACACAAACACCGGAAAGTGAAGGGAAAGACGATCAAACGCACTGTGGTCCAAAACCAACGAGACGAAGAGAAAACCCACTGAGGGGGACGATCTTCATTCATGGGGGAGCAGAGGGCCGTAGCTGTCCATATACATTACAAAGCATGCCCGAGCTAAGGCTACAGGAAAGAAAGAAAACCAAAGAACAAAAGAACGGAGAGGGAGAAAACAAAGAACAAAAGAAGAGGAGGTGTTGGGGATCGAGGCAGGGACGACCGTCCACTGCTCTTTCCCCCACCTTCCCCTACTACATCAAGCCCTCTCTCACTCTTACTCTCTTTTCTTTGCCTGGTGGTTGTCGGAAGACTCCACGCCGGAGCCCTCTCCCTTTTCTTCTCTCTTCTCCTTCTTCTCGTAGGTGGCTTTGTGTCTGTTCGTCTCTTCTCACTGTGTGCCTTTTTTTTTCGTCTGTTCTCTTCGCCGGAATGGGAGTGGTTTTATACTCCCAGCAGTGGGAGCCCTCAAGCACGGCAGTCGGAGGCGAGAAGTGACTGGTCATGATAAGGTTTGACTTCCCCCGTCCTGGATGTCAGGGGAGTAGCCTGCGTGGCCCAACCTCCGGCCGACACCTCGGGCAGCCCACTGCGCGCCAAGGATACGTAGGGCATGGGCGTCATGTCATTTGGCCGTTGAAATGCCTTCACGCTGTGCCATTGGCGAGCTCAAGAAGTGTGCTGCAGGAGGGCCAAAAGGGGGTACCGGTGGGAGGCACGGCGAGCGTGTCGTTGAAGGCCATTGGCGTGCCGCTGAAGGGCCTGAGGGGCGTGCCGTTGAACGGCTGCCAGGGTGTGTCGTTGAAGAGCTCAAGGGCTGTGCCGCTGAAGGGCGTGCCGCTGAGCAGGGCAAAGGGCGTGCCGTTGAACAGCTCAAGGGCGTGCCGCCGAGCAGGGCAGAGGGTGTGACGCTGAAGGGACTGGCAAGTGTACCGCAGAAGCGGGCTCGAGGGCATGCCGGGCAGAGGCTCCACGGAGCGTGCCGCTGGGGGTTCCGCAGGTGTGCCACTGAGCAGGCCTGCCAGCGTGCCGTTGAGAGGCCTGCAGGGCGTGCCGCTGGGGCAGGTTTGGGCCCCCTGTGAGCACGAGTTACGGTCCATTTGATTTTCTTTGGGGCCCATGGGTTATGAGTTTCCCGGGGGTTGGTTTCTCTTCGATGTCGTGACTCCGGGGACGGCTTCACGGCAGTGTGCATATTTGGGGAGTCCGGATGATCACTCTCTCCAGGGCTTCTCCAGTCGGTGCCATTGTTCATGCGAGGCCGAGTAGGATATCTAGACGTGCAATTTTTGGTGTCCACAGGTCCTTACAGGGCCGCTCAATAGATAGACGGTCCAATAAGATCTGCTCTATACAGTGGGCGGTTCTAATCGGTCCGTTCAATTTAATCAACTAGAAATCTACCCAAATGGCTCTGGGCTGCCTCAAGTGGGACAGAACTGAACCAGGGTCCAACCCACATACCACTAGTCAACCTAGGGCTTATTGGGTCGATCCAAACATGATTTGGTCAAAGATAGATCAAGGTTAAATGACCAATATAAATGGCTCTTGGCCAGGGATGCACGGTTCATTATGGGCCGCCCAATGAGATAAACGGTCCTTTTTGGGCCGCGCAATTCTCAGGGGGTCCAAGTCGAGCCGTGACTCACAATACGATAATCCAAGCGATTCGATCGCGTACACAGGTTCAGGCCTTGATGGTACAATCTGCCTGGCATCCTAGTGGGAATCCCAGGCTCGCGGGGGCTTATGGAGGTCCCGTAATGAAGGTCCTAGTCCGACAGAAGGAATATCCGGCGGAGAGTCCCAAACATTACAAGGAATTGAGCTAATAAAATCACGGAAACCAGTATGACGGTCAGTCAATCCTACCGGAGTAGAACGACTGTCAAACAATCCTAATAGCATTTAAGATGTCATGTTTGAATTTACATAATGAAATAACTAAGGCCATGATGAAACAAGATCAAGTAAAAGAAACTAGTAAAATTTGAGATTTATTTACTTCAATATGTTCCAATTATCATGTGGTTGCTAGCTTATCAAATTATTCATCAATTCTGAAGGGTTGGGCGGTTCTGTCAGAGCCGCTCAATCACCTCGGCGGTCTCATGACAGGCCGTTCATCCCTCCTTCAGCCCGAAGGCCTGCTAGGGTTGAGCGGTCTGTAATGTGCCGCTGGGGATCATGCACGGTCTAGAACAGGCCGCTTAAAGAGAAGGGCGGTTAGGTATCTGCCGCTCAAAAATGATCGAAGGTACAACATATGGGCGGTCAACAACTGGCCGTCCATCCATTATGAGCGGTCTATCGCGAGGCCGCGCAAGTCAACATAGTTACAGTACTTAAGCGCCATGCCCACCTCCGGCAGGTTGGCTAGGGTTTCAATAAAGGATTAAATTCTCTAAATGCAACACATGAAAATTGGGGGTTTCAGACTTAAAAGAAAGAGCACGAAAAACTCTACAAGATAACATAAAGAATTTAAGATTTGTGCCTGTAATCCCTACTTAAAAAGAGATGGAACAGGTATAACCCTAGATGTAACATGCTTCCACTAAACGCTAAAATTCTAACAGGATACTAAACAACTTTCAGGGCTTTTGCATTCAAAAGAGAGAGTACTCGATGCTGGTTCTAACCATATAGAGTACTTAAGGTTTGGCTTGCTATAACCTACCTTAAACAAAGGAACAAGGAAGAAGAGGGGATGACGACGCGCTAAGGACACCCTGCCGGTGATCGCAGGAATGCTCCCTCCACCTGAGTTCTCATCGGCCGCCACAGCACCCAAACAAAAATAGGGTTTCTAAGGGTCATTTATATAGGTCACACAAGGTCTAGAGCCTTCTATTCGTGGAGATAGAGTCCAAACAAGTTGGACGTGCGCGAACCGCGCCGATAGGGTTAGCCGCCGCCTTCTAATCCAAAATTTGCTCTCTAGGGTTAGGGTTTCGGGGAAAACTAAGAGGGGAAACGATCCTCTCATCCTAGCCTTTCATTTGGATCCAATCTTAGCCTAAATGATCGGGTAATGGGTTCCAATTCGCGTTTTAAGGTCCAATTAGATTAAGTATGGATTTGGGCCTTAATCAGTTAATTCGGCTTGGTTACAAATTTTATTTGGGCCGGTCGTAGAAGACACTATTATTAAACGTTTTATCCTCTACAAGATTCTAAGTTTTTCAGATTTTTACAAAATGGTCAAAATTTTCACTTATCCTATTTTGTAAGGAATTTCTTATTAATTTTCACATAATTTTTTAGTATTTAATAACTAGGGGTATTACAGGCGTCCTCGAGGTAACCGCGATAGGGCGCGACTTTCAGGATCCGTCGCTTCGATTTCCATAGATTTGATTGAGATGGTAGGAGTCCTCATGCTTCTGGGGACTCTGCTCCCCCTATAAATGGTGGTCTTCGCGGTACCCAGACGACCAGCTTTGCACTAGCGAACCCTTAGGGGTAGCCTTCTCGGATGATGTCATCGGGAGAGTCTGGTACTTCATCAGATGATGAACTTCTACAGGCTCGTCGTCAACCTTTGGTTCTCCGGAGAAACCCAGCGCCGGTACCATGGCGGTCGTGGCCTGCCCCTGGAGAGGGTGGCCCGGCCTCTGAGCAGTACAGGCTCGGGTACCTGGACGGCTGGCAGGAGGCCTTGGAGAAGGTTAATCGCTTATACGCTGGCAGGGGGATCTTGCTTCTTGAGCCGGATAAGTTCCATCCCTGAAGGGATGAGAAGTCTCTGGGTATTGCGGCTTTCCGTCTCTCGGCTAGTTCCTATCGCTTGTCTTTGCGGTATGTAATCGTTGTTTGCTTCCTGCAGGCACTTGGTGAGGTGCTCCCCGTTGCTGGAACATCTTCCTATCTTCTGGTGGGAAGGAGGGTAAGGAAGGGTAGGGAACTGTTTTCCCTTCTTCCACTTTACAGACAACACCATGCGGGTGGATGACGGCGGTGGACTCGTGGTGCACCGGCCGCGGCAAGACAACCTCTCCATCCAAGTTGGGTGTCGGTGGCAGCTAGGGCAGCGGGGTCTTGTTCGCCAGTTTGAAGGCATGGCCAGTACGCCGGAGTAGCCTTCATAATGTGTTGGCCTCGTAGTACCGCTGCCCCTCGTTGGCTTGTGTAGGCCTGCTGGTTCCCTGTAACGGGTGGGTCTTGCTGCTCCACTGGCCCCTGTTCGACCAGGGGTGGCCAGAGTAACCGGCCTAGTTTTCCTAGTGCAGGTTTTCTACCAGTGAAGCCCTTTGTTGGTCTAGGGGGTTTTGTCCCTCTGCTCTGGCATAGGCGGCCTCACTGTTGGCACCCTTCCACAGAACAAAAATGGGTGCTAGGTGTCTGCTTAGAGACTTAGCATGATCGTTGGCGGAGGACAGTGCCCGGGAAGTGAACTGTTGGAGTGGTATCTCACCACGATCGAGCATGTTTGGTCTCTCCACGTACTTTGTATTTAGCTCGTGTGAGGGTTACTTGCCGATTTCTGGCAGCTTGTATTTTGACTAAAGAAATATAAATTCTTTATTTTGAGTCGATGTTGTTGTGTACCTTTTATTGGAAGACTTCTGTGTGTTTCTAGGCGGCTCTCCATGCTCACGCTCCGCAGTGCATGTGTCCTCCGTTCGTTTGCTGCCATCGTTTTCGAGGAGAGCGGTGCTCGCCTCTAGGAAAACCCTTAGGTTACCTCTTCGTTTGCATGGGGAGCAGTGCTCGCCTCTAGGAAAACCCTTAGGTTACCTTCTCATTTTCAAGGGGAGCGGTGTTCGCCTCTAGGAAAACCCTTAGGTTACCTCTACGTTTGCAAGGGGAGCAGTGCTCGCCTCTAGAAAAACCCTTAGGTTACCTCTTCGTTTGCAAGGGGAGCAGTGCTCGCTTCTAGGAAAACCCTTAGGTTACCTCTTTATTTGTAAGGGGAGCAGTGCTCGCCTCTAGGAAACCCTTAGGTTACCTCTTATTTTCAAGGGGAGTGGTGCTCGCCTCTAGGAAACCCTTAGGTACCTCTTCCGTTATTCGTAGGTAACTTACCTTAGTGGAGTACGACTGGTGACGATTTATTGGAAGTATTTTCTGAGGTTGACAGAGTTCCACGTCCTAGGTACCTCTCCCCCCCAGTGTCACTAGCCTGTATGCTTCTTTGCCGAGTGTCTCCGCTACCTTGTACGGGCCTTCCCAGTTTGGTGCGAGTTTTCCTGAGGCTCCCCGTGGGTCATCCACGCTTGCTCGCCGTAGCACTAGATCACGGGGGAAGAAGTATCGCTCCTTAACTCGGGCATTGTAGTATTGGGCCAGTTTCTGCTGATATGCCACGAGTTTTACCTGGGCATTGGCTCTTCCTTCTTCGAGCAGGTCCAAGTTTTCCCGCATTGCTTGGTTGTTCCAGACTTCATCAAAGTGTCCCACTCATAGCGACAGGTTGGATATCTCCACCGGAACCACTGCCTCAGCCCCGTAGGTGAGATGAAGAGGCGTCTCTCTGGTGGCGGCTCTAGCGGTGGTCCGGTGGGCCCATAGAATGCTAGGGATCGAATCAATCCATGAGTCGCCCGCTGGGTCCAGGCGGGTCTTGATGCCGTGGAGGAGAGTTCGGTTGCCATTTTCCACCAACCCATTGGCTTGGGGGTGCCCCACCGAAGTGTAGTGGTTCCATATCCCCAGCTCCGAGCACTTTTCCTGAAAGGCAGTGCTCGCGAACTGTCTGTCGTTGTCGGTTGTGAGAACCCTTGGGATCCCAAATCGGCAAATGATGCTTCACAGCATAAATTTCTAAGCTGCTTCGCTTGTTATCTTCCCCAATGGTTCAGCATCGACCCACTTGGTGAAGTAGTCGATGGTGACTATGAGGAACTTCTTCCTCCCATGTGCTTCAGGGAAGGGTCCCAGTATATCAATTCCCCACCGAGCGAACGGGCGAGGCACCATCAAAGCGTGGAGCTGTGTAGCTGGCTGGTGGTGCAGGTGAGAATATTTCTGGCATTGGGGACACCTCCGAACGTATTCGAGACAGTCTTGCTGCAAGGTGGGCCACCAATACCCTTGCCGGATCAGCGTCCGTGCGAGTGCTCACCCTCCCACATGGCTTCCGCAAAGTCCTTCATGGACTTCTCGGATGGCCTGGTTGGCCTCCGTGGGGAAGAGGCACTTGAGTAGAGGGACTGAGAGGGACCGATGATATAACTATGAGCGACGTCACGCGGTTCGAGAAGCAAAGAAGACGCGGAGCGCGCGGGCTCTTTTTGTTTGCTGCAACATAGAAATAAGAGAAAAGAGAAGGGGCCACCACGGGAGATTGCTCCGGCGGGGCGAGCGGGATAAATGTAATATAGCAAGATATGGGGGTTAAACGGCCATAGCGGGAAGTGACTCGCTGCGGTCTCGGGGGGACGGGAATGGTGCAGAAATCAAATAGCAAGAATTGAAACAGCCATTGGGGAAGTGACTCGCCGCGGCCTCGAGAATATGAGCAGATAAGAATATAACAGAATGTAAGGAGAATATAAAGAATGGGAATTTAAACGGCCATTGGGGAAGTGACTCGCCGCGGCCTCGAGAATATGAATAGATAAGAATATAACAAAATATAAAGAGAATATAAGAACGGGAATTTAAACGGCCATTGGGGAAGTGACTCGCCGCGGCCTCGAGAATATGAGCAGATAAGAATATAACAGAATATAAAGAGAAAATAAGAACGGGAATTTAAGCGGCCATTGGGGAAGTGACTCGCCGCGGCCTCGAGAATATGAGCAGATAAGAATATAACAGAATATAAAGAGAATATAAGAACGGGAATTTAAACGGCCATTGGGGAAGTGACTCGCCGCGGCCTCGAGAACAAGATGTGATCGCCAGGGGTCAAAAGACCCCAAAATAAAGAAAGTGATCACGCCTACCTCAAGAGCGGGAGATGGCGGGTTGCTTCTTCCTCCCCCTTCGGCCGGCCGACGGAGAGGGCTTTCCTTGGGTACCCTTACAAAACAACGACAAACAAGTAACGAGTGGATTAGAAAGATGAAGGTGTAGTATTCAAATCCTTGCGATAAAAATAACGAAATGATGGCAAGACACACACCTGGTTGGTGTTGTCTTTTAAACCCCTCTCGGATACGAGTAGGAGGAAAATACTTATGATGAATGGCGATTATGCCGACGTAGGAATAGAAAAAAGACTCCCTTATAAGGGGGATAGAGGATGCGATATGATGAATGCAAGATAACTATGAAAGAAAAGGAGAGAATGGCTTATTGGATGGCCGATAGTGAGATCCGGCGGAGCTTCGGTAGCGTAGGGACGACGTGGAAGTACGGTGGACGAGGACAGCCTTTCTCCTGCGAGCGCGGGCACCCGAGAAGCCGGCAGAACCTCCACCTACAAAAGACCCCACGGGTTAGAAATGACTCCGGTAGCCTCTGGGCTCCGGCAGCCTATCGGATCTCTTAGAAGCTCCTCCAGAACTGAGGGGGTGGGCCTCTATTTATAGGGCTCCGGAGGGTGGAGGCGTCCAGGACCCTGGACACCTCCATCAGGGCAAAAAAGATATTTTATTCTATTTTTATTTATTTTTTCTGAATAATTTCATGGAGGCGTCCAGGGGAACGGACGCCTCCATAAAGGCCCACCGAATTCTCACCGAAAGCCGCACACAGTTTAGCACGACGCGTGGTTTTGAACGGCGCCCGTGATTTGGAAATGGGCGCGTCCAACCGGCTGGACGTCTCCACAATTTGGATTCTTTCACACACGACAAACCGTCGATCGGTGGGCGGGGCCCCGTGAGTGAGTTGATGGAGGCGTCAGGGGTCTGGACGCCTCCAAGAAAATATACTTTTATTTTTTTTTGTTTTGTTTTTTATGCCAACTAGCATTTTATATTTTTTATTTTTGTTTTCATGGAGGCGTTCAGGGGCCTGGACGCCTCCATTAATATATATATATATTCATTTTTTTGGGTTTGAAAAATAAATAAAAAATAATGGGGGCGTCCAGGAGCCTGGACGCCCCCATGAAGACCCGCCTGGGTCCTCAGACAAGGCGTTGGCAGCCGCCTGGCAGACATCCTTCCTGGTTTCGGAACCTTCCGATGCGTCTGACCAGTGTTGATGCCGTCCGAATGCTGCGACGAGACGATTCCGGATGCTGAAAAAGGTAGAAGAAGACCTAAGAAAAGGAAGCACTCAAGTGATTCAAAATGCGAAGGTCGTCACGGGGCGTCGTATAGTAATATGAGACTTTCCTAGGAGACGTCAGGAATAGCGTGTCTACAGCTGCCCCGCCTTGGCGCCTGCTTTACAAGGGAGCGACACGTAGTGGAATGGTATCGAAGTGGAGTGAAATGAAGTGGGAGCGGACTGATAAGTTGATGCCAAGGTGTGATGAGACACGCTTTTGACGTCACTGTTTGGAATCTTTCCTGAAGTTTCAATGAGGCGACCTTGAAGAAGGTCTTTCAAATATTGACGATTGTCTGGACGGAGATCAAATAAGGGAGGGTGAGATGTGTGCTCAGGCATGAAAAATAAAGGAGACCAACTTCTCGGTGTGGAAGTACCTGGGTCATAAACCCGCAGGTTTCACCTTTGGTGAGCGGTTACCAGCCAATGTGGAAGTGCTGCGGCCAAGGTGGGTCAAACAAGGTAAAAAGTAAAGAAATATCTGAGAGTCTGTCCAAACAAGGGTCTCCTTTGGAAGAGCAGCGTAGGGCCGTTTCAAGGAAACTCAGTATTTCATTCGGAGTGGAATATCTCATATTTGTAAGAATTGAAGCACAGCGGCTTTCGTAATTGAATCACTTGAATGATCTTCCGCAATAAATCAAAGTCATATATGAATGCATGCTGGGCTTAAAGAAAAATTTAAAACAAACTAAAATAGAAAATAGCCAAGGATAATATTGTCAACTTGTTAAGAACGGGTCAGGATACCGATCCGGTGAGCCGACACTGGGCTGGGGCCCGTTTATCCGCGCACCAACTCACTGAATGGAACCGTCGTCTCCATGCTACCACAAGTTAACGGCCTATCTGTACAACCCAAATTTTTCTGGGATCATCACTGTTTTTGTTGAAGGGGAACTCAAATCTCAGATTCGTTCGGGCCGCAAGGTCCTTGACATGTTCTAGTAGCGTAGGTATCATATACTATGATGCATGACATCGTGGGACCAACCATCGAAAGGTGGGACAGGAGATAGGACAAAGACGTCTGTTAGTAAAACCTGCACAGACCAGCATAGGTTAGTAACATCAGAAAGTAGCAGATTTATAACAAAATCACACCACAGTACAAGGGGGTCTAGACAAAACTCTGACGACTGACCACTGTAGCGCCTCTCCTTTCCTACACTTCTTCTCTTGCACCAAGTTGTTTCGAGGCATGCCTTACGAGACTTTGCCCTGAACAGCAGGGAACTACGCCTTGCACGGAGGGATCCTCTCTCCCCCCTTTTTTCTTTTTTCTTCCTTCTTGGGTGCGTCCTGGCGCGAGGACGCGTCTTAATTCTCGAATTCAAATTTAAAGCGTCGGGTGGCCTTTCTTCTCCCGTGCCTTACCCGCAAATGAGCCCGCCTTCCGCCGAAACTCGCTCGCCCGTCTTCGTCTTCTTCCCCTCGATCGATGGAGTTTGGTGGGACGGACCATGGTGAAGGTGGAGAGGGACGTGGGACTCCTCGCCTGAGGAGGGTCACGCAAGAGCACGGAACGGCGTCCATGGAGGAGGAAGGGCCGCTTCGGGCCCCCGAGAGACCCGAGGGGCCCGATGTCGCGGAGGGAGGTGAACACGGTCTGGTAGGTCCTCCGATCTCTTCCTCTTTTGATCCATTTTGAGTTTTGAAGCGAGCCGTGCGAGGGGGGAAAGGGTTCGGCGAGTGTTGCACTCAAATGATGGACGCGTCCTAGACAGGGGACGCGTTCTTTGTTATGATGCGAGGCCCTTCTTTCTTGGTGCAGGACATGGAGAGGACCCTGGGCCTGGCCGATGAGTGGGCGAGTGCAGACGAGCCGAGCCGCGTCAGGAAGGAGAGTCGCGGCAAGGCGAAGCTTGAAGACTGGCGCATACGTCTCCCTGGACAACAAGGGGGCGTACTGGTGCAGGATAGTGCCGACTTCCTGCGGCAACAGAGAGAGAGTTACGTGGGTCTTCCCCAAGCCGGGGATACGCGTGACGTCAACGGCTCGCGTGCCCAATTAGCCGAGGTCAGGCGGCAGCTGGCCGCCACTCAACAGGAACTGTCGCTCCTGATAAGCTAAGTGCTGCATTTTCTATTTTTAAATGTGGAGCTTAGCTGACTGCTGTTGTTTGTTCGTTCCAGCGTGCCCGGCAGACAGCAATGGTGGGAGTGTCTGGCGGTGCATCTTCCAGTTCCTCGGCCCCTTTTCTTGAGATTGCCTCCCTCCGGGAGTAACTTGCCAGTGCGGTGGCTCGGGCTGCCCGGGCGGAAGAGGAGCGTGATGCCTGGGTGGCGACTGTAGCAGAGCTGCGACATCGCGATGAGGAGAGACCTTCTCCAGACATCCTGGAGTTAAGGGTTCTTCTGCAGATGACGAGGAGAGAGGCAGAGAGAGAGAGTCAAGAGAAGGGCCGAGCGTCAGCGGGATCAGACCGAGAGGAGGGCCTTGGAGGCCCAAGTGAGGGAGCTCCAGCTGGGCCTTCAGGCCGTTGTGCAGAGGCTAGGAGGGATGGAGACACGCTACGGGAGAGCGCGAGAGTTCGGGGAGCGACTGCGCCAGTCTGGTCACTTTGTCGCTAGTGGCTTCTTCGCCACGCCAGGGGAGGAGCAGCGAGTCATTACTGTGGAGCCGGTGCCACGAGGCGAGGCGGGTGTTACTGCACGGGGATCTAGGACGCTTTTGAGGGACCCTCACCTCAGGGGAGAGGAGAGGGACGCCTAGAGGGACGAGCATGAAGATAATGGCAAGAGTTGGCGAGCTAGTGGACCCGCCTCATCTCTATGATTGTAGTGTTTATGACAGCTTATGTAGAATTATGAATGGAGTGATTTGATTTTCTGCTGCTTGTTTGTTCTCTTGTGTGTTCCTTCTTCCCTACACTTCTTCTCCTTTGCACTGTTCCCATGTGATGGGTCTGTCGAGATTCCACCCCAAGCGGAGAATCGCGTCTTGTTGTGACCATTTTCCACGGGAATCTGCCGTCGAAGTCGATAATGACGGCCCTAGTCCCTTTTCCCAGATGTTGTGTCAAATTTTGCGAACGTCCTCCAAAACATTATAGGGTATCCCTAGACAACATAGGGGCTAGTCATCATATTCTTCATCCAATCAATCACCCTGTGCGAGCGGTGAAGTGACACACGGGACTGCATGGTAGGTGCCTCATCACGAGGGCTATCATTAAAGGTGATGGAGGCAATCTTGGCCTGCACTCCTTCCATTTCTATAAATTCTTGTCCCTTTTATCCTCCCAGGTATATCGAGAGCTAACTCGAGGAGCACAAGTTCTCACGGGAGAGGAGGAGTTCAAAATTCTGAGAGTTGGATGGAGGGTGAATCTTCCCACTCCTCGAAGAGAAGCAGGTCCAGTGGTAGTAGTTCCAGGAGACTTTCGGACCTCGAAGGCCACTTCAGCAAAAGGGCCCAATCACAACTCGTAAGCTGAGCTTTCCTGCCCTTTTCCCATCCTTTCTTCCTTCCTCTTGACAACACCCTTCTCCATTTCTTGCATGCGTAGAGTGTGATGAAATCACAGATCTCATGGGAGTTGGTAGTGGCAGCATACCGAGGTCTCCCAGATTTTCAGAAGGCGAGGCTAGACGTGATGGGATTTGGCACCTTTCTTCGGATCGAGCCGCTCGAGCTCGACCTGGTCCTGATCCAAGCCTTGTGTGAGAGATGGGACCCAGTGAGTAGGGCATTCCTGATGCCCTAGGGGCACATGGTGCCCAGCTTGGAGGATGTGGTCCGGATCACAAGCTTGAAGGTGGAGGGCGAGGTAGTGACCAGGGTCACTTATGCGGATTACCGAGAAGGTGCTCGGAAGCTACTGGGTTTGGACCTAGATGGTCGGAAAAATAGGTCGGTAGCTAGGGCGTCCCTCATGGATGCATTAGGGCTCACCGACACTCGTCGGCGGGACGACGAATCCTCAGAAGAGTTCATGGAAAGGATGGAAATAGGATGCCGTGCCGTGTACTGCACAAATTTCGGCAACTGGGAAAGATGCAACATAGATTTGAGGAGATTTCTCCTCTTCCTTTCAGGGAGATTGGTACTGAGCTCGAAAGGGGACGGTATCCAATGTCGCTTCCTGGAGCTGCTATCAGACCTTGAAAGAGTAGGGTACTACGCCTGGGGAGCTGCCATGCTGGCACACTTGTTTGCAGGCCTGTTTCAAGAAGCGGATCATGAGATGGCTGTGAGTGATTTTACACCATTCATCCAGGTATTTTTAGTTCTACTTGTTTTGTATTTTTTTTCTTATTTTTGCAAGGTACTGATGACCTGCGCCGAGCAGCTGTGGAGCTATTATTACCTCCCCATGGGGAGAGCTTGGCATTGGCGACCCGTGATGGTGCCGCTAGCCAGGCGGTGGGAACCCATCATGAGTGCGGCACCCCTAACCTACCAACTGATGGTGCTAAGGCGGGAGCTACAGGAGTTCCCTGCATCGATGGTAAACTGGAGACCCTACTCAGACATGGTCGATGCCGACCATCCGTGGGTTCTAGCAAGTCATGCCCGGTTCGGACGGGAATTGTAGATGCACTGCCTGAATGAAATCGAGCCGCTTCGGCTACGATTGGTTATGAGGACCTTAGGACTGTCTCAGGAATGGGTGGATACGGCTGCGCCACCTCGTGTCGGGAGAAAGACGCGGGGACCGACGACCTGCATTGACTGGCGTGTGCGATTCCCCGAACAGTACGAAGACTGGCAACGGGGTGGCATAATCGTGGAATCGCAGGCACGGGATAGCGAGGATTGCCTGCGTCTATACAAGACAAGGTACGTAGAGCGGTTCCAACCCCGGGGACTTGCGGAGGTAGGTCTCCCCTTTTTCTCTTTTCTTCTTTCTCGCTTTTTTGGTTTTCTGGTGGAAATGCTGACTCGTATGGCCGCAGGATATCCGTGATACGATGATAGCGACTTTACGAACTCGCTTGGCAGAGATGGAGTAACGGTTGGGTGATGCCCGCGGAGCTACGAGCGCCTTGGTAGGTGTACAGTGTGTTCCTAATTAAAACCCCAGATTCCAGATGTTGGCTGCTAATTCACGCGATCGTAGCATGCCCAGATTGGCGCGGCTTCCCCAGCGATGGGAGTAGGTGGTGCCTCTTCCAGCTTGTGGATTCCCACCTCAGAACTTGACTTGCTTCCTGAGCAACTTGCTCACGCCACGCAGCGTGCTGCGGAGGCAGAAGGGATGCTCTGTATACATGTAAAAGTTTCAGTGTTGAGTTCTCTTTGTTTACGCCTTATCGCGTATCTGAGATGGTACACTCGGCAGGAAAAGGAGACGGAAGAAGCGCTTGCCCAAGCTGCGTAGAGGGAGGCTGGGATAGCAGAAGTGGAGAGGGAATTGCGGCGTCGTCCTGATGAAGACTCCTCTAGGGATGCCGTGGAACTGAGGATCACTCTCCAGTTGGAGAGGGAAGACCGTGAGAGAGAACGTGCAGAGAGAGAAAGAGACGCAGAGAGAGAAAGAGCCAACAGATTGACTGAAAGGGAGGAACGAAGGGCCATGGAGGCCCAACTATTCGAACTCTAAACCAACCTTGGTCTTGCTGAACAGTGGCTGAGAGATGGTGAGGAGCGCTACCAAAAAGCACGAGAGCATGGCTTTCGTGTTGGTAGCTTCTCTGCTGCTTTCGTGGATCAACGCCGGGGTGTGGGAATAGGAAGGGGAGTACAGAGCGGTGGGAGTACCGCTTTTCGTAGTTGGGTAGCACCTTTGAGAGCGTTTTGCCCGGAGAGTAGTGGGACGAGTAATGCAGAGAGAGAGGGCGGAACTTGATGTAATTTTTTTGGTTTTTTGAATAAAATACAAGGTTCGGTTTATTTGGTTTTCACCTTTGCTTCTGTTGCTTGAATCCCTGCACACATCACTGAAACAAACAAATCAGAATTTCTGTTCTGACTTAGCCCCTTGCTCAATAAGCAAGTGGTCACTGTGACTGTCCTTGATAACTGGTCAAGGGGCCAAGCCTTTATTTAAGGAAGGCGAGAGAAAGATGCAATGATGATAAATGCGACAGGCAAGCACACGAATGCAAGCGGTATTAAAAGTGAGATGTTCCATGCAAATGTAAACATGCGAAATTGAATTATTTTCTTTTTTATATTTGGCATTTTTTTTGTTTTATCATAAAAAAGATTTTTTTTGTTTGCAAATATGTACATTTTCTCTTTTCCATTTTTTGTTGCTTTTATTATAAAAATTTTTTGTTGCTAACGCCTGGCAAGCACCTAAATGGCACCTAACCTACGTGAGAACAGGGGTTTCTTACTAATCTCCCAAGTATCCTAAGTGCACATCTAGGTTGATTTGGGCCTCTAGACCCCTCGAATGATGATCTCGCCGGCTAAGACTTACCCTGATGACAATACTGTCATGCCATGCTTAGGCTCCCAGTCGCTTCCGACCACAGGGATTCACCCAAAAGGTGTTTGAGGTAAGAGATTTGCCCAACCCGGGTCTGTTTCCTCACAACTCTAGATGGTATATGATGGAACACCCTGGAACCCTAACGACCAACCACGCGACGCTGACCCGGAATCAGACGCCGTCGCACCCATAGGTGACGCGCTTGCATTGGCCTAAGCCCGAGGTTAAACAAGAAGACATCAAGGTGGTAAACAGGGGTCTTGACCAGCCAGAAACACGGAGACTCCTTCGTAGCGATAGCTTTTACTTTTCAAAGTAGGCAACCAAATGTGTATATTAAAATAAGGTCGCAGACCCTGGGTAGTTTTCACCCTTCAGAAAGTCCATCGAACCTTCATCTTTAGAGAGAGAAGGAAGAGTGTAGGGGATAAACCTCCTGAGAGGACCGGCAAAGCCGTTAACCCGGCGAGCGAATAAGGGCCCATTAACTCTTTCCTTTCGGACAACTTCGGACCAAATCTCGAGCATTTACATTCCATAGCCCCCCCCCCTTTTGTGGATTCGAACTTTTGCTTTGAGGGGTTCCATTTATCGCATCAGGCACGGTCACGACCAGGCTCTTGATTTTGATTTTATATTTCTTTTTGTAAGGGAGATATAGTCGTTTGACGTTTATGGGCTCCCTTTCGTATGCCTACGGGGACACTGCCCTCTTCTCGTGCTCTGATCGATGCTCGAGGAAATGGATCCTACTCTTGCCTTTGGGGTTTGAGTTTCGGTTTCTCATGCTCAGCGTTTTAAGGGCGCCGACTGTCTCATTTGGTCGAAGAGAAAAGAATAAAGATTACAGCTTCCGGAGATCTTCTGGGTGGGGCCCCACCGTAGGTGATGCTACCGACTTTTTCTTGAATAAAATACATAAGTGAGCACATGTTAGCTTCCTTCGAGCGAGCATAGGCCGACGTGTCCGGACAGGGATATCCACGGTTCTGGCAAACCAAGACCTGGTGCCTACCAAGCCTTAATGGGCCCTATCCTAACATGAAGGTCAGATGCTGTGACTTGACTACATGGTGACCACCAGGCATTGGCATTTTGAATTTCAATATTTTTAGTGGTTTTCAATATTTCTTTGTTTTTGATGTTTTCTATCTTTTCATCATTTTTTTTTGTTTTGTGCTAAGGGTAGTATTTCTTAAGATAAAGCCCATTCCAAGGGTGGGATAACTCGGTCCCTTCGGCGTTGATTAGCTTGTAGACGTTGCCAGGGTACACGGCTTGAATTACATATGGTCCTTCCCAATTGGGTTGGAGCTTAGAACGCGGCCCTTCAGGTTTGACAAAAATTCTTTTGACAACCATCTCACCGACTTTAAATTTTCTCTCAACGAATTTCTTTTGGTAAAAGCGAGCGAGTCTATTTTGATACACACGCGCGTGTTCGGCAGCGGCCAGCCGCTTCTCATCCAAGAGTTCCAACTGGGCGAGGAGTGAATTACGACGATCGTCGAGGGGAAATTCCTCGTCCAATTGTACCCTGAGAGAAGGGATCAGAGTCTCATACGGGACTACCGCTTCCATACCATAAGTAAGGGTAAATGGAGTTTGCCCGGTGGGGGTACGGACTGAAGTGCGATAGGCGCATAGAGCTTCGATAAGCTTTTCTGGCCAGTCTGAAAACTTACTAGACTGGCAGGTTTTTTTGATGATTTTGAGCAATGTTTTATTGGTGGCCTCCGCTTGGCCGTTACCTTGTGGGTAATAAGGCGATGAATGATGCAATGCAATTGCGTACCTTTTGCAGAGGTCGTGTAGGTCCTGAGAAATGAACTGTGGCCCATTGTCGGTGACGATTGTACTTGGGACGCCGAATCTGGCGAGGATGTTCTTCATGATGAACTTGTAGACTGTTGATGCCTTGATTTCCGTGTAAGCTTCGGCTTCGGCCCATTTGGTGAAGTATTCCGTCGCAGTAAGGATGAAAGATTTCTGCTTGGTGAGGGAATTGGGATCACCTAGGGGACCAATGATGTCGAATGCCCACATGGAGAAAGGCCACGGGGAGGATATTGGATGAAGTGAGGAAGATGGTGAATGGATTTTATCGACGTGAAGTTGACACTTGACACACCTACGGACATAGACAGCACAATCCTCTTCCATAGTGGGCCAGTAAAAGCCTTGGCGAATGATTTTCTTGGCGAGCATCTGACTATTCACGTGGCCACCGCACACACCCGAGTGTGTCTCCTCTACACATTTCCAAACCTCATCGTCACCAAGACATCTTAACAGAATACCAGTAAGGCTCCTGCTATAGAGTAGACCTCCAACCAATGTGTATTTCTGAGCCACCCTTCTTATGGCTTTCTTGTCCTCTGTGGAGGCCCCTTCAGGATAAGACTGATCATGGCAGTATTTGACGATTTCATAGAACCATAGTTTCTCTTCATCAGCCAGTTCTTCTTCGGCCTCTGCCAACATGATTTCCCTCTTCTCAAGGATATCTTCCTGCAGGATCTTCCTTGCTATCATGTCTTTGAAATTTACGTAGGAAGCATCCTCGATTGCAGGGGCGTGAAGTTTGTAGATGAAAATGGACTCAAACCATCTTCCTAGAGGGAACCTTATGGATGATGCCAACGAGGCGAGGCCATCGACGAGAATATTCTGATGACAAGGGACATGAACAAAGATCAGTTTGGTGAACAGTTTGACAAAGGCAGCAGTGAGTTCTTGGTATGGCTTGAGTTTGGGATCGCGAGTGCGATATTTAGTGAGCACCTGGCGAAGGATGAGTTGACTATCACCTACGACTCGCAACTTAGTGATACGAAAAGAATGAGCGAGTTCTAGGCCAGCTAGAAGAGCTTCATATTCGGCTATATTGTTGGTAACTGGAAATTTGAGCTGGTATGCCAATGGGAATGTGAGGCCTTCAGGCGATAGGAGGGCGACGCCGATTCCTCTCCCTTGAGAATTCAGAGCTCCATCAAAATATAGCGTCCACATTGGCTCATCTGATTGGTTGACGGACATTAGTTCCTCATCTGGAAACTCTGATTGGACGGGGTCGAACTTGGGAAGAGGATGGTGTACGAGATGCTCAGCTATGGCATAGCCTTTAATCGCCTTTTGCTGGATGTAGGTGATGTCGAACTGAGAGAGAAAACTTTGCCAGCGTGCTAGCCTATCCGTAAGGACGGATTTCTCCAGAAGGAATTTGATAGGATTCATTCGAGCAATCAAGTGGACCTCATGAGCCAAGAAGTAGTGCTTCAATTTCTGCACTACCCAAACGAGGGCAGCACAGGTTTTCTCCATGACGGTGTACTTCTGCTCATAGGGATTGAGAAGTTTGGACAAGTAATAGGTTGCCCGTTCCTTGCCTTCTTCATCAGCTTGTGCGAGGATGGCTCCCACGGAGTCATCCAAGACTGAGACGTAAAGGATCAGAGGTTTTTCTGGTTTGGGTGGAATGAGAACGGGTGGACTAGCCAGATATTCCTTCAACCCTTCAAAAGCTTTCTGACATTTAGAATTCCAGTGGAATTCTACTCCTGGCTTGGTCAACTCGTAGAGAAGTCTAGACCTTTGTGAATGTTGGGACACAAACCGACGAATAAACTGCAACCTCCCGATTAAACATCGGACTTCCCTCAAATTCTTGGGAGGCGGCATATCCCTGATAGCCTTGGCTTTGTCGGGATCTATCTCGATCCCTCTTTCACTCACAATAAAACCCAGCAATTTACCCGACGACACACCAAACACACACTTTTTCGTGTTCATTTTCAATTGGAACTCCCTTGACCTCTGCAAGACCTTAGCCAAAACTTCTGGATGTTCCATCCTGGTCCTTGATTTCACCAACAAGTCATCCACATACACTTCCAGGTATATGTGCATCATGTCATGAAATATGGCCATCATAGCTCTTTGGTAAGTAGCTCCAGCATTCTTTAACCCAAACGGCATGACCACGTAACAATATGTTCCCCAAGGGGTAGTGAATGACGTCTTCTCCTGATCCTCTTCTGCCAAATGAATTTGATTATATCCTGAAAATCCATCCATAAATGAGAGGGTCTCATAACCTGACGTGTTATCGATCAACACATCAATGTGAGGCAAGGGAAAATCATCATTTGGACATGCGCGGTTAAGGTCCCGGAAGTCGATGCAAATCCTGACTTTCCCATCTTTCTTCATGACCGGGACAATGTTCGCCACCCATTGACGATAAAGGATAACTCTAATGAACATGGCTTTGTAGAGCTTATCGACCTCTTCTTTCATTTTCAAAGCCATCTGAGGGTGGAAACGTCTTAACCTTTATTTTACCGAGACGGACTCTGGTTTTAGGGTTAAACGGTGTTCGACCAAGGTTGAATCTAGACCCGGCATATCCTCGTAGCTCCATGCAAACGTGTCCTTATATTCCTTGAGAACTTCAATTAATGCCTTTTCTTCAGAGGGTGGTAGGTTGTCACCTATGAGGATGATCCTAGGGTCTTCCTCAGTTCCCAAGTTGACTTCTTTGGTGGATTCTTCTACGGCGGTTGACGGCTCGTCGAATCTCCTCATTTCACTAGCATATGCGCCAGCCGCGTCCTCATATTCCTCACCCTCATCTTCGGTAGGGTATTCTTCATCCGTGATCTCGTAGACTCCGTACCCTTCATCAAATGCATCGTCGCCTTCACATTCTATTTCCGGTAGCTGGATGGGATTTTCTAGCAACTGGGGGATGGCAAGAAGGGCCTAACACCTAGCGGCTAAATCCAGAAGGAACCGACGAGGGATCTACCTACCCTTGGATTTCTTCCTAGGTACTACCCTTGACCTATCATTCCTAAATTGACTGACAATATTTACAGAAGAATAGGAAGACGAAGAGGATGGTGTAGAATGTACAGGAGAAGACCCCTCAGAGGAGGGGTAGAAAAGGTCGCTCATCGGACCTTGGACGGGTGGTCCGCAGGGCGGTACGCACCCGTGGGAGATGTAGGAGGTTTCCTCAACGAAGATGTGTTGTTGAGGAGTTTGAAAATTGACGTTTTTTTTTCATTTTCATTTTTGATGACAAAACAGTGAAAAGAGATCGGAGGAGAGAGAAAAGTGGTTATGGCTAGAGGATTGCGAGGCTCATAGAGCAGATCATGGTTGAAGACCTGGCGCGGGTTGAAAAGCCCGCGTAGGTATGTAAGCAAAGAAGGGGACCTGGGAAGATCATCAGACAACTGTCTGGCCCAGGAAGAAGATATCAGCAAAGGCTGAGGTGAGTGGATGGAGAAGATGGCGGCTAATGAGCCGTCCACGGCAATGTTGATGACGGATAAAGATCCGTTGGTGACAGAGTCCTTCTGGCGAGGACGCGGATAGTTTGGAATCTTGGCAACGGTGGTGATATTCTCTGGCATTCCGGAGATCAATGGCGGTCCTTCAAGCTGCAGAGACGAGAACATCCTTTCCAGTGCAACGGAAATGTCCCGTATATCGAACCATTTGTCCCACTCGCATTCCGGATCTTTGATCTTGCCTCTTTTGGTGACCCTCGGACATTTTTCAGCCGAATATACAGCATGTGATCCCCCATGTGCTTCTCGCGGGTAATCTCCCATCTGAACAACAGGTCCTTTGTTGAAGTGGTTTGATAGGGTCCATGTGAGGGGCTTCCAATCCTCCTTGAATGGTCCTTTGAAGCCTAGGCCAAACCTGCAGTTCGGCCTAATCTCCTTTGGTGGTTTCAGCCTACCTTGTAGCTGTGCGCCCAGACCTTTGCCCGGTTGATAGCCGATGTTCCTCATAATCTCCCAACCTTTTGAGTGAAAAGGGAGATATGGCGGGGTTGGCTTGACCGGCTTCTTTGGTGCTAGTGGAACATGAGATAGATCACGCACGTCTAGTAATGACAATATGGGCCGATGAGATGGCCAAACAGAGGGCAGAGAGGTGTTGATAGCATCCACTGTGTGAAGGACAGGAGTGCTGACCACTTTAATAATCCTCCCATTGTAAGGAAACTTCAGGCACTGATGGTTGGTGGAAGGCACAGCGTCCATGGCTTCGATGTAAGGGCGACCCAGTATAGCCTTGAATGTGGGGTCCATGTCGAGGACATGGAATTCCGTGGGAATTGACATGGGGCCTAGTTCTGCCTTCAGAATAATCATCCCCTGTGGCGGCCTTTTACTATTGTCATAAGCCGTGACCGTGATCGAGGAAGGTCTTATTTGTTCCTCGTTGACCCCACACAACTGAAGGGTGTCCATGGAGATCACATTTATGGACGCACCCGTGTCCACAAGACACGGGTTTATGGATACCCCATTAATTTTTATTGAAATGAACAATGCATATTTCTGAGCTTCCTTGGAAGCGAGCTCGTAGTTGTGGAACATGATGGCCGGTTGTGTGTCTGTTGGGGTCAGGACGATCGAAATCTTCTCCACGGGGAGGTCTTCATTAACCATGACTTTTTGAAGATATTCCATCAAGGCCGCCTGGTGGGATGTGGATCTTTGAAGTAGCTCCAGGATGGAGATCCAAGCAGGCGTCTTGTCCAAGTGTTTCAATAGATCATACTGTGTTCCAGGGATAGCTCTTTCTGGTTGTTCTCCATCATCCTTCTCTAGCTGAGATTGCTCAGGATTCTGACTGTTGTGGGGGAAAACCCTGTGGAAAATCCTTCCACTCCGGAGCACCATTGCCTGCGGCTTTTGTACCTCTGTGGGGGTAGCAGTGGGTTTTAACAGGGATTTGAGGGGGAGTGGTGGAGGAATGGTTGATGAAGCAGGGGTGATGACGGGAGCAGGGATTCTGATGAGGGGTTTGTTAGGTGGAGGCATGGTGGAGGTAGAGGGGATATCACACGGATTATGGAGGATAAGGGGTCTAGAAGGTGGAGGTGGAGACGAACTAGAAGTGGGTAGGGCTTGAAGCGGGTAATGATTTTGAGGTGGGTGATGGGTAATGAGTGGTTTTGAAGGCATTAGTGGTGATATGGTGGAGAAAGACGGGGTTATGTATGGTTGACGGATGATAAGGGGTTTAGAAGGCGTAGGGGTAAATGTGGTAGAGGTGGATGGTAAAGTGGGGGAGTGAGAGAAGATGAGAGGGTATGAGGGCGTAGTGGAGGGTGTTGACTGATAGGTCATTGGGGTGCGAATGAGGGGGGCGTAATGGCAGTGGAAACGATGGAGGCGGTACTGACGCGGGTTGGTGAGAGAGAGGTGCTACCCGGGCAAGGTGAGGGGGTTGCATGACGATAGGGTTGGAGGAAGAAAGAATAGAGGTACTTTCCGGATGCCACACCTGCTCTCTCCCGACTTCCGGGAAGGAGGAGATGGGGTTGACCTGGTGATTAGGCTGTTGGTGCTTCGGTAATGTATTCTGGATTATGCCCATGTTGGGCTGTTGTTGTGGGACCTGTTGAGGCTGCTGTTGTGGTTGCTGCTACTGCTGCTGTTGTAACTGCTGCTGTTGTAACTACTGCTGTGGCCTATGAGGAGGTCTCCTAGCCTTGAGAGCGGCGACGTATCGTCTCATTTCATCCCAATCTATTTGATGTTCATCATTCATATCGTGGATGTAATCTTTGAAATGGAAGCAGTAATCTACTGTGTGTCCTGGCTGCCTGTGGTAGACGCAGTATTTGAGGCCATGAGGGCGTTTCCCTGGGTAGCACAAGTGTGTTTGAGGCCATGAGGGCGTTGAAAATATCTGCCAGAGTTTCTGGCAACGGTGGATAGTAGGCTCTCTTGGGACCGACCGGCTTCCTTTGTTACTGTTGGGGACCATAATTCCCCGGGGGTGGAACTTGGTTGTACTGAAGCGGTGGTTGTTGTTACAGAGATTGTGGTTGTTGTTGCTGGGGTTGACGTAATGGAGGCATATTATCCTGGGGTGGATTATTTTGGGGTGGAGGACGAAGAGGGAAAGGACCTGGTTGGAGGGGAAGTCGGGGCATTTGTGGAGGCCTTGGGTTGACTGCATAGTTGGCATTGTTGACCGCACCCACTTGCTCATTTGTCACGACCCCTTCTGTGGCTCCGCCCGGGACACCAGCGCCTGTCTTTCTGACCACTTTGGGCTTCGGCGACTCAAACATGTTCATAATGGGGGAGTCTTTTAACTACGTTTGGATGTACCGGGCCCTTTCATAGAGTTCCTCCATTGTAGTAAGTTTATTCATGGCCAGGACGTGTCTGAACTGTGGGGTTGCATTAGACACAATCATCTTCACTTGTTCGGGCTCGGAGAGGGTATCCCTTATTCTTTCCGCCAGAGACCTCCATCTATCAGCATAGCGGACAAAATCCTCGTCGGGCTGGAGTTTGAGATTGTGACGGGAACTGGAATGAGGGTGGTTGTTGGCTCGCTTGTCCTTGAAGCGAGGGAGACTGGATGGCTTGCGCCAATGAAGGAGATGGAATGGCCTGCATGGACTCTTGGAGAGGTGCTATGGCCGGAGTTGATTCCTGGGGCGTGGGGGAAACAGATTTCCCCTTCAGAATGGCCTGGAAGGCCCGGAGCTGTTCAGAGGTAAGCTCCGTATTGGCGAGGACGCCCAGTAAGGAAGAGATATCCTGTGGTGGGGACGTGTCCCCGGCAATAACCTGCACCTCATGCGAGGGCTCATGAGAAGGACCCGAGTCCATAGCATAGACTCGCGGGTCGGCTGACAAACCACGACTAGGGTGGTTCTCCTCAAAAGACTCGTGAGCCATGCTCACAGTTTTCCCAGAACGTAAAAACATACACTAGCAAACAGGTAGCAGAGATTATCAAACAAGTGGATGCCTTTACGCCTTTTTTGTGTTTTGATTTTGATGATTTTTTTGTGTTTTTAGCGAGATCCGAAGTTCACACAAAATAGGGACCCTAGTTTATTTTTGTTTCACCGCCGTGTCAGCTAGGGTCTCTCGTCTCACCACGAATGGGATGACTAACTCCGGGGAACTTCAACGGTACAACCAGCCCAGTGAACGAAGAGGAGATTCTTCGATGTCGGGGACGTACAGAGGTCCCAGTGGAGGAGATTCTAGTCCGTTGAGAGGAATTCTCAAACGGAGAGTCCTTCCTTCACCGGGAAAGGGTGATCCTTAGAAAAAATAAAAAAGGATATAAAAGAGGGATGGATGTATGCAATGGAATGCTGACAGAGATATAGAGTAAGAAAATAACAGAAATAACAAACATATAATAAACACCCAACCAATCACAACTGGCAGTGCTGCCGTAAGCACAACGGGGGCACGCGAGGGCGCCAAGGTGGAGAGGCACGGACGGTGCCGAACTTGCAAGGGTAGCCAAAAAGAAGCAGTAGAGGTCCCACCGTGATCGCCAATCTGTGAGCGATGTCACGCGGTTCGAGGAGCGAAGAAGACGCGGAGCGCGCGGGCTCCTTTTGTTTGCTGCAACACAGAAATAAGAGAAAAGAGAAGGGGCCACCACGGGAGATTACTCCGGCGGGGCGAGCGGGACAAATGTAATATAGCAAGATATGGGGGTTAAACGGCCATAGCGGGAAGTGACTCGCCGCGGCCTCGGGGGGACGGGAATGGTGCAGAAATCAAATAGCAAGAATTGAAACGGCCATTGGGGAAGTGACTCGCCGCGGCCTCGAGAATATGAGCAGATAAGAATATAACAGAATATAAGGAGAATATAAAGAACGGGAATTTAAACGGCCATTGGGGAAGTGACTCGCCGCGGCCTCGAGAATATGAATAGATAAGAATATAACAAAATATAAAGAGAATATAAGAACGGGAATTTAAACGGCCATTGGGGAAGTGACTCGCCGCGGCCTCGAGAATATGAGCAGATAAGAATATAACAGAATATAAAGAGAATATAAGAACGGGAATTTAAATGGCCATTGGGGAAGTGACTCGCCGCGGCCTCGAGAATATGAGCAAATAAGAATATAACAGAATATAAAGAGAATATAAGAACAGGAATTTAAACGGCCATTGGGGAAGTGACTCGCCGCGGCCTCGAGAACAAGATGTGATCGCCAGGGGCCAAAAGACCCCAAAATAAAGAAAGTGATCGCGCCAACCTCAAGAGCGGGAGATGGCGGGTTGCTTCTTCCTCCCCCTTCGGCCGGCCGACGGAGAGGGCTTTCCTTGGGTACCCTTGCAAAACAACGACAAACAAGTAACGAGTGGATTAGAAAAATGAAGGTGTAGTATTCAAATCCTTGCGATAAAAATAATGAAATGATGGCAAGACACACACCTGGTTGGTGTTGTCTTTTAAACCCCTCTCGGATACGAGTAGGAGGAAAATACTTATGATGAATGGCGATTATGCCGACGTAGGAATAGAAAAAAGACTCCCTTATAAGGGGGATAGAGGATGCGATATGATGAATGCAAGATAACTAAGAAAGAAAAGGAGAGAATGACTTATTGGATGGCCGATAGTGAGATCCGGCGGAGCTTCGATAGCGTAGGGACAACGTGGAAGTACGGTGGACGAGGACAGCCTTCCTCCTACGAGTGCGGGCACCCGAGAAGCCGGCAGAACCTCCACCTACAAAAGACCCCACGAGTTAGAAATGACTCCGGTAGCCTATGGGCTCCGGCAGCCTATCGGATCTCTTAGAAGCTCCTCCAGAACTGAGGGGGTGGGCCTCTATTTATAGGGCTCCGGAGGGTGGAGGCGTCCAGGACCCTGGACACCTCCATCAGGGCAAAAAAGATATTTTATTCTATTTTTATTTATTTTTTCCAAATATTTTCATGGAGGCGTCCAGGGGAACGGACGCCTCCATAAAGGCCCACCGAATTCCCACCGAAAGCCGCACGCAGTTTAGCACGACGCGTGGTTTTGAACGGCGCCCGTGATTTGGAAATGGGCGCATCCAGCCGGCTGGACGTCTCCACAATTTGGATTCTTTCACACACGACAAACCATCGATCGGTGGGCGGGGCCCCGTGAGTGAGTTGATGGAGGCGTCCAGGGGTCTGGACACCTCCAAGAAAATATACTTTTATTTTTTTTTGTTTTGTTTTTTATGCCAACTGGCATTTTATATTTTATATTTTTATTTTCATGGAGGCGTCCAGGGGCCTGGACGCCTCCATTAATATATATATATATTCATTTTTTTTGGTTTGAAAAATAAATAAAAAATAATGGGGGCGTCCAGGAGCCTGGACGCCCCCATGAAGACCCGCCTGGGTCCTCAGACAAGGCGTTGGCAGCCGCCCGGCAGACACCCTTCCTGGTTTCGGAACCTTCCGAGGCGTCTGACCATTGTTGATGCCGTCCGAATGCTGCGACGAGACGATTCCGGATGCCGAAAAAGGCAGAAGAAGACCTAAGAAAAGGAAGCACTCAAGTGATTCAAAATGCGAAGGTCGTCGCGGGGCGTCGTATAGTAATATGAGACTTTCTCAGGAGACATCAGGAATGGCGTGTCTACAATAACCGGCCTTCCACCATGGTGAAGTGGGCTGCTCTTGCCCTCGTGCACCGTGCCTCTGCATGGTCGCGTGGGAGTTGTTGCCGAAGGAGGAAATCAAGGAGAGGATCCATCCAGGAGGGTTTGTAGTCGATGGCGTTTACTTGGGGCGTCGGATCATCTATGCTCGGCGCTGATAATTCTTCTATCAAGATTGACCTTAAACTAGAGACTACGGTGGCCGACGCTAGGCGGGAGAGAGCGTCTGCTCGGACGTTCTTTAAGCGTGGGATGTGGATCACCTCAAAGCGGGTGAACTCGCTTGCCGCCGCCTTGGCCTTCTCTAGATACTTCATCATAGAGGGGTCGCGGGCCTCGAACTCTCCTCGGACTTGGTTGGCGATGAGCATGGAGTCGCTATACGCTCACACGCTTGATGCCCCCAAGTATTTTGCCATGCGTAGCCCAGAGAGGAGCGCCTCATACTCGGCCACATTGTTTGTGGTTGGGAAGTTGAAACGCAGGGCATATTGTAGCTCCAACCCCTCTGGCGAGAGTAAAACCAATCCCGCGCCACTGCCCGCAGCGCAGGAAGATCCGTGGATGTACAGCTCCCAGGTGGGTCCCGAGGATTGCCCGGGTGACTCCTCGGAGGGTAGGGTGCACTCAGCGATGAATTCGGCGAGAGCTTGGCTTTTGATCACTGTTCTCGATCGAAACTTGATGTCGAATTCTCCCAACTCGATGGCCCACTTGACCAGCCTTCTGAAAGCATAAGGGTTCTGAAGGATTTATCGAAGGGGCTGATCGGTGAGGACGATGATCAGGTGAGCCAGGAAGTATGGTCGTAGCTTGCGAGCAGCCGTAATCAACGCGAGGGTGAACTTTTCAGTCTGTGAATACCGAGACTCCGGTCCTTGTAGTGCTCGACTCACGTAGTAGACTGGCTTCATGACTCCTGCTTCCTCCCGTGTGAGCACAACGCTCATGGTGCTGGATGTCACGGACAGGTACAGGAGTAGATGCTCTCCCCTTTGGGGTTTGGCAAAGACCGGAGGGGTCATCAGGTAGCGTTTCAACTCTTCGAACGCCTGCTCGCACTTTTGGTCCCAGTCGATTAATCCCCTCTTTTTCGGTGCCAGGTTGGCTTGCTTGATCAGTCGGAAGAAGGGGAGACACCGTTCGGTAGCTCGGGATAGGAACCGAGCCAGGGCGGCGACGCGTCCGGTGTGGCACTGTACGTCCCTCACCCATTTCAGTCGCTCCATCTCTAACACTGCTAGGATCTGGTTGGGGTTGACCTCGATTCCCCGGTGGGTGACGAGGAAACCCAGAAATTTTCCCGACCGTACCCCAACGCACATTTAGCAGGGTTGAGTTTCATGTTGTACCTTCTGAGTGTGGCGAAGGTCTCCGCCAGGTCGCGCAAGTGTTCGGCGGCTCGGAGGCTTTTTACGAGCATGTCGTCGATGTAGACCTCCATGTTGTGGCCAATCTATGAGTCAAACATATGGTTGACTAGGCGTTGATATGTAGCTCCAGCGTTCTTCAGTCTGAACGGCATGTGAGTGTAGCAATATAGGCCATGGTCGGTGACGAACGCAGCCTTGTCTTGGTTGGGATGGTGCATGCTGATCTGGTGGTACCCAGAGTAGGCGTCTAGGAAGCTCAGCATCTCGTGCCCGACCGTAGCGTCGATCAGTTGGTCGATCCGGGGCATGGGGAAGCTATCTTTGGGCGTGGCCTTGTTGAGGTCGGTGTAGTCCACGCTCATCCACCACTTCCCGTTGCTCTTGGGCACCAGGATCATGTTGGCCACCCAGTCTGGATATTGGGTAGGCCGGAGTAGCCCTGATCGCAGCTTTTCTCCTACTTGCTTCCTGATGATGGCCTGTCGCTCGGGGTTGCACCGCCTTCGACGTTGCTGCACCAAGCGACAGGTGGGATCCAATCTGAGTTGGTGCATGATGACCTCCGGAGGGATTCTGGGGAGTTCATCCTCGGACCAGGCGAACATATCCTAGTTGGTCGTGAGGAAGCTTGCGTACGCTTGCTTATCGTGCTCGGTCTGGGTAGCGCCGATCTTCAGTGTTCTGATTGGGTCATCCTCAATATGGATGAGATATAAGTCCTCAGCCGACGCGCTCGTGCTCGGACCTGGGTCATCAGTCCTCGCCTTCTTCTCCGGTGGCACTTCTTCAGGGCATCGATCTCGGGTGGAGATAGGGTAGCACCTTCTAGATTCCCTCTGATCCCCTCGGACTTCCCCTACCCCGCGGGGGGTGGGGAACTTAAGCTTCTGGTGGTAGGAAGAAGGGACACCTCGAAGCGTGCCGAGGATCTCTCGGCCGATGATAGCGTTGTACCCTGTCATTGCATGAACTATGGTAAAATCGGTGAGGAAGGTTACCTCTTTTGGTGCAGTCCCGAACGTGATCGGGAGCGAGATACGCCCTTTCGGGCAGATAGTCGTGCTGGAGGACCCGTACAGCGGCGTGTGCAATGGCGCGAGTAGTGACATATCCACACCCATGAGTATAAGACAGTCGTACGCAATAACATCGGGTCCACTTCCATTATCTATCGAAATGCGGCGCACAGTACATTGGTTGATGGTGGCCGAAACCACCAGAGCATCAGAATGGGGCGTGGTGACGCCTTCCAGATCATCCTTGGAGAAAACGATGGGGTCCCCTAGATGACCCGAGGGGGAGGGCTCCCGTGGGGTGTCGTAGCCATGGTCCACCGTGTTGATGGCCGTTGCGTACCATCGCCTTCTGCTCGCGCTATCACCCCCCGCGGCGGGCCCCCCAGAGATCATCATGATCTCCTTTCCATTGGGCCAGTTGTCGATCGGGGGAGGTGTCTTCTGTCGTCTCTCGGCGGCTTTGGCGAGGAACTTGTCGAGGAGTCCTCGGCAGACGAGGTCCTCGATGGCATCTTTCAAGTTGATGCAATCGGCGGTGTCGTGGCCATGGCCTCCATGGTAGTGGCAGTTGTGGACACGCCAAAATTGACGTTACTGTGAGTACATCTCATATTACCTTGTAATGCCCCAATTTGACCCTCAAATTAGTTCTATTTGAGTGGTTTTTCTCACTTTTCTTGGATTTCTCCCTTTTTTCACCCTTTTCTTATTTTTTCCTATTTTTCTGGATTTTTCTGAATTTTCTAGGCATTTTTCTCTATTTTTCAGAAATAACGACTTGACGTGGGGCGTCTTTTAAATAACGACTTATACATGGGCGTTTCTTAAAAAATTAACGACTACAGTGGAGGGCGTCCATTCTTTCAAATTTCCATTTTTTTTGGATTTTTCTGTGAATTTTTTAGAATTTTTTGAGAATTAACGACTTAACCATGGGCGTTATTTTGAATTCGAAAAGAATAATAAAAAAATTTGAATTCACGCCGTATGCGAGGGCGTGTCTTTCAAATTGAATTTATTATTATTATTTTTTAACCCCTTCCAGAGGCGATTTGGTGGCCTTCCGGGTGTCAAAAAAAATCGCAAAAATAGTCGTTGGAATCAGGGCGACGAGATGCACTTTCACCTAAAAAATGGGAAAATAATATTGAGAAATAAAAAATAACCCTTTTTTAAACTTTTGAATTAACGTCCTAAGCTAAGTCGTGTTTTAAAAGACGCCTTCGGGTAGGTCGTCAATTATATAATTGACGCCCTTACCCAGGTCGTGTTTCACTTTCATTTCTTGCTCGAACGCGGCCTTTCCCCCAAGAGTCCTACTTTGTTTGGTCATTACCCGTTCTTATCTTTCCCCATCATGGACTCTTGCCATGCTTATCTTGACTTGCCTTATTTATAGAGCTCTCTTGGCTCTTTATTGGGGTTGGTTCGGAGGTCCTTCTTCTGTCTTCGGTCTCCCTTCTTCTTCTTCTTCTGTGTGTTTTCTTCTTCTGTCTCCATTCTTCTTCCTCCCTTTCCCCTTCTTCTCTGTTTGCTTTTCTTTTTCTTGTTTTGTGCTTGCAGGTGCTGCTACGTTCGGCTGAAGGAGGAGCTTTCAAGTGCATTTGTCTTCATCTACCGAAGCCTCTCCCCCTTGAATATCAAAGCCACAGCATCGCACAGGCTCCTTCTCATTTTTCTTCTTTTATTTTGGCATCGATTTACACATATACGCATGCATCATCATTTCTCATTGATTTTCATTATTCTTAACGTGTTGAGAAATCTCCCCCACAGTGCAATCCCTTGCACATCTCTCTATTTCATTTACATTCATTCATATCATCATCTCCCACACCCTCTTTGCATAGGGGTTTAAGGGCAACCCCCTTAAGGTGTGTTCTTTTACAATTTTCATGCTCACATATTTCTATCATGAATTGATGCTACACACCATGCTCTAACCATATCTTTTGGTGTTGTTGTCTTTGTTTTGCAAGGGTAATTAATTAAATAGACTCTCTTCGTCGGCAGGCCGATCTTGAAGAGAAAAGGAGTACTCACATCCCCCGCATCTTTTGAGGTATTTTGCGATCATCTCCCCGTATCAATCTCCTCTTTGAGACCCTCGTGTCTCTGGCGATCACAACCTCCTCTTAGCACCTCGTGCTTATTTCATGAGATTTTCATTGCTCATTTTATTATTTCATTTAATTCCTTAAGTGGATTTTAAATCAAATCTACAAATTGGCGATCACGGTGGGACCCTTTCTTGTTTTTTATTTTGATTACCCCTTTCCCCTTGGCACCCACGTGTGCCCTTTCCTATTGGTACCCACGTGTATCCCTCCTTTTGTGCCCCTCGGGCACCCTCCCTTGTGCATTGCACTCTCCCCAAAGTGATCTGTCAATTAGATAGATTTGTTTTAAAACTTTCACTTATTTAAAATCTTGATGAGCATGCTTCTGTGTTAATAATTATATTTGTTGATTGCCTATGTGAGTGCTTCTCTACTTTGATATTGCTGGCCGCGAGGGTTTTCTGGAAGAAGGCAATTAACGCCTCTGACAGAGGCGCTTTTTTTTAGTTAACGCCCTATTGTAGGGCGTCTTTCCCCTGTTTAACGCCTTCTGTCAGGGCGCTTTATATCATATCTTCTTATGCTGTGAATTCACGCCCTCCCACAGGGCGTTTCTTTATTTGGTAGCGCCTCTCTTCAGGGCGCGTTTTCATGATTTGATGCCCCCACCCCTGGGCGTCTCTTTATTTGGTTGAGCATCCTTGATAATTAACGCCCTGCCCTAGGGCGTCTCTTTTATTGGTAGCGCCCTGCCCCAGGGCGTCTTATTCCTGTGTTTTCATCGAACTCCTTTGTTTATCACTGTATCATATTTCTGCTTATATCTTGCATTCATTCATTCATTTTGCATTGGTTTGAGAGGCCTTATCTCTTTATACTAGGAGCCACACACCCCCTTGGTGAAGGAACGACCCTCCATTGAGCATTCCGTCTCTTTGGATTGGAAATTCCTATACCAAGCCTCCATAAGTCCCCTCACCCGTGGATTCCCTCACGGACGCCGGGCAGGTTGTACCCTTTTGGAGTCCCGATATAGTTGGCCTAATGCGTGGTGAGTGAGAGTTCCTAGTTGGCATTGAAGTGAATCATATTGAAACTAGGACTCTCCTTGTGTGAATCTTTCCAAACTTTATTAAAATTCATTAATTCACCAAGGATTAAACAAATCAAAATCACGGTAATCATCCCAACTTGTGTGCTTATTTGCATAATTATTGAGAATTTTGATTATATAATGGCTTACCATGATAGAAACATGTTCAATTCAATTCATGAGGATGCACAACCTAGCACTTCATATCCTCAATTTCAACATGTTAATCAGCATTCTCACCATTCTTTCAAGGGACCATGTCCTTATTCTCATGGTCATGCCCGACCCATGGGCAGTGTCCATTCTTATGGTCCCCTCCTCAATTGCGAACCACTATTCCTCCGGGACCGTCTCCTCCCAATGATGAGAGGGTCTCTCAAATCTTGCATGCATTAGATCATCTCACCCCTCAACAGATCCAAGCCCTTAAGGCTGCCGTTGAGGGTGCATCTCCTTCATCTCCTCCTCCTTCTATTCCTATACGGGTGGCCCATCACCTACCACCTCCTTCCTCTAATCGGGTAGCCCTTTACCCATCTCCTCCTATTCACACTCCTCCTCGGGTGGTCCGACACCCGCCTCCTTCTATTCCTCCTCCAACACGGCACCGAGGCCCTTTTATTCCTTGCAATCCGGTCCGTCCGGGTTCTTCTAAGGGTTATCCCGTTAATTCCCCTCCACGGCCTTCTTATACGGCCCCTCCTTCAATGCCCTGCCAACCCTCTATTGTTCATGTTACGCCCCTCCAGCAGGATATCCTTGATAAGATTGCTTCCATGGAGGAACAATTAAAGAGGGTTACAAGTTCACGGCCCGCTCCTCCTACTCCGATTAATCCTCTCTATGCGGCTTTGGATGACATTACAAGAATGGAGAGAGAATGGAAGGATAGGATGGACGACTACGGCGTTGATATTCCAAGCGAGCAAGAACCGGCAATTGAAGAATCCGAGCCGGTATATGATGATGAAGCTATGCAGGCACCCCTTCCGAGTTTCCTTCGTTTCCCACTTCCCCCGCTTTCATTTGATGAACCCCCTGCTCAGGACGAAGCCATCATCCCTAATCCAACCCTTATTCCCGAGACCTCCTGGTGCTACGACGATGGGTCGATACTTCAATCACCCACGCCGGCGCATTTTGAGTCTCACCCCATTCCTAATACCGCTCGCCCCGCTCGGCGCTTTCTCCGCAATAAGCCTCCACTAATTGTTAAACCTCCGCCAATTGTTACACCTCCACCAATTACACCTTCCCCCATTATGCCTTTAGCCTCCACCTCGGCCTCCACTTCCCCAATTTTCCCACCATTACCCTCCATTATGCCTTTAACCCCAAAACCCATTTTGCCTATACCTCCACCACATAGCCTTTCGCCTTTACCCATGGATAATCCTGAGCAGGATCCACCCCTTTTTGCACTCGAGCCAACCCCGACTGCTTCCGAGCAAAGGGAGAAGCTCGACGTGTTTGAACCTCCGCCTCCACTCACTCATTTGCCAACACCTCCCGTTATACCTCCATCATCCACGGAGCCTTCCGCCTCCGCCTCACCTCCCTTTACTACTCGGAAGGGGAGCGCTGCTACAAGTACTCGTGCCGAAGATGATCAAAAGCCGGGCAAGAAGACTTTGGCCACGACTGTGCCATTCAAGATTCAAGAATTCATTTTTCGGATGCCAATCCGGGTTATTATGCCGAGCACGATTGAAGAGGCCAAGTCGCCGCCATTGCTCAGAGAATGCCAAGCGTTGACGCCATTTGAGGGCCGGGCAGGGCACCCCTTGTTCAAACTTTCCAATCCAGAATTCATTATTCCATACAAGGGGCGATTGCCCTATTTGCTTAACACTCCATATACACCACATTCAATGGGCAACTCAATGCTTCCCGTTCCAACTCTACAACTCCCCCACATTATTGATCTTTGCTTTCCAAAGGAGTTGTCTTTTACTATTGAAGCTTTTTTTATTGGGCCAATTGGTCGTACATGTTCACTGCCGTGGAGGGGCAGTTATCTTGGCGCTAAGGGGCCATCTCCTATTTGTTCCATCTTCTATTCATCCATTTCCATCACCTTCTCTTCATGGGCCACTCCAAGGGGAAAGAGGAGGATCTCCCCCTCTCACCCTTCATATTCTTCATCTTCTTTAAATTTCATGCATTTTTCATTCATTTATTCATTCCATTCATTGCACACATCACATCCATCATTTTGCATACATCTGCACCTCCTGATTCCCGGGTTTTCAAACCCGTATCTCCACCATCTTCCGGCACCGCCGGACATTCCGCAATTCTCATCTTGTTCATCTTCATCCACTTTAATCGGGCATGACGCCCTTTTCCATCTCGTTCCTCCGGAACCTCCGGATTCTCCACTTGATTTTCTCCACTTTTTCCCGGGGCACCGCGCCCCTTTCCACTTTGTTCTTCCGGATCCTCCGGACTCTCCCCTTGGGCATTGTGCCCCTTTTCATTATCTTCCTCCGGAATCTCCGGACCTTTTCCTCGGGCACAACGCCCCTTTCCATTCTCTTATTCCCCCGGAACCTCCGGATTCTCATTCCCTTCCTGATTTTATTCCTCCGGAATCTCCGGACCTTTCCCCCGGGCATCGCGCCCCTTTCCATTGCATTCCTCCGAAACCTCCGGATTTTCCTTCTAATCCTCCTTCATTCCTTTCTCTGTTCCTTGGGCATCGTGCCCCTCTCCATTTGCTACCTCCGGAACCTCCGGACTTTCCCCTCGGGCATCGCGCCCCTTTCCATTCTCCTCCTCCGGAACCTCCGGACCTTTCTCTCGGGCATCGCGTCCCTTTCCACCTCCTCTCTCCGGAACCTCCGGATTCTCCACCTGATTGTCTCCGTCTTTTCCTAGGGCATCGCGCCCCTTTCTATATTCTTCCTCTGGAACCTCCAGATTCTCCACCTGATATTCTCTATCTTTTCCCCGGGCACGACGCCCCTTGCCATCTTCTCCTTCCTGATCTCATCCCTCCGGAACCTCCGGACTTTTCCCTCGGGCATGACGCCCCTTTCCATCTTAATCCACCGAAACCTCCGGATTCTATTTCCCTCTTCTTTGGGCATCGCGTCCCTTCCCTTCTCATTCCTCCGGAACCTCCGGATTTTTCCCTCGGGCACGACGCACCTTTCCACCTTCTCCTTCCAGATTTCATTCCTCCGGAACCTCCGGATTTTTCTCTCCTCCCTGGGCATCGCGTCCCTCGGCATTTGCTTCCTCCGGAACCTCCGGACCCTCCATCTTTCTTCCGATTCATCTTTCTAATCTTCCTGAACATCACATCCTTCATTTTTTTCTTCCTTTTCCATCATCTTTTTCCCTATTTCGTCTCAGGGCATCGCGTCCCTTCTTTTGTCATCCCTCCGGAGCCTCCGGATTCCTCCTATCATGATTCTCCTCCACCACCTCCGGAACCTCCGGATCCGCCTCTTTCCATTTACCAATTTCTTCTTCTGATTCCTCCCGATCTCGGGTCTGACCCGACTTCTTCCGCATCCACTGCTTTGGGCATTTGCCCTTTCTCCCACTGCTTTCGAGGCTTTAGTCCTCACTCCTCCTTCTAATTCCCGCTTCTCCTGTATATCTTTCATGTGATCAGGGTCTCCACACCTTAGTGAGGGAGTTCTAGCCCTCGCCTCTTTTCCTTTTCTCCTTATTCGTCTGAGTCTGGTCTTGATACCACTCCTTCTTGTTAAGCTACTTTCGATCCTTTGCTGCCAATCCTTTTAACTGCCAAAGAGGACAAATCCCACGATGATCAACCTCGCCTCTGACAGCTGCTTCAAGAAAGGTTGCAAGGTAAAATATTGGCATAAGTACGCATTTTTATGATATCATTTCCTCATTACTTCACGCATGATTTTCAAAATGAAGTGCTTCTTAACAAGATTTAAAAGTGGTGTTTTAGACCTTTATCTTAGGCTTTTGTTTAATTAAATCATTCTCAAAAGAGTCTTTAGGCTTGCTATGCAGCACCTTTGGTTAATAAGAACCCCGCGCTGGGAATTCGACATTCTCTCCCCGCTTGTTAAGAGCAACCCTTAGCTGGGCATTCCACACACTTCACGGCGTCCTTAGCCGGCTCCTTTGGTTAAACACCGTCTCTACTTTGGCCATGCCATGAGTATTCCTGAAAGTCCTTTTCTCTTCTTCACTCAGCCGAATGCAGGGGCAAGAGATTGACGGATAAGATAACCCAACCTCGGTAATCCCCAATACGAGAGGAGTCTCAAATAGGGGCAGTGTTGACCCAAAATCAATATGAGTTTCATGATATATATCTCGCCAAAAGGGCTATTATGAAAATCAAGTCGAAATTTTAATAAATTCAAAATTGTGAATTATGGCATGACAAGAGTGGCAAAGTCCCCGCAGGAAAAACCCTGGTCGTATGCATGTCAATGGTCTAAAAAAAAAAAAAATCAAAGGCACAAAGCCCCGGCACAACAGACTACCTCTTTGAGGGTTAATACCTTGGAAGGAATTCAAGTCCCGACATCTCCCATCATGTATAAAGCTTATCTCCAATTATTCTTCTCTTCTCCCTCCAAGACCGAATGTTTCTCGGGTATGGCCTTGGTAGGGGCACCGTTGATCAAAGACGATCGGTTATAGGGCGCCACCCTTCAATGCACGCCCAGCTTTGGACAGTTTTAGCGAAAGGGGAAGGAACGAGGACCCCTAGCCAGTGGTTTAAGACACCCTTTGATGCTGCTTTAGTAATGTCTAACCAAAATCAAACAAAAAAAAATTGAATATTTCTTGTCCAAAATCCATAAAAATTTGAATATCTTTCTCAAAACTTCATAAAAATTTGAATATCTTTTCCTAAAACCCACAAAAATTTGCATATTGATAAAATTCATAAAAATTTGAATATCTTTTTTTCAAAACTCATAAAAATTTGCATATTTCAAAATCCAAAAAAAAATTGCATTGTATTGTCTGATGGTGTTCTGCAGGAACAACTTTGTAAGGACCAAGAGCACGGGATGAGTCCTCTCTCTACTTATTGCTATCAATCTATTGATTCTTCCCTATATTCTCATGACATGCCATCCTGGGCATTTTTGATTATCATCTCCTCATATCTTTTTTAGTTATATCTCCTGATTATCATTCTGATTATTCATCTCGAGATCTTTCACTCAACTCCTGCTGATTTCTCTTAATTAATTCTGCCACTGGGCATTATATCACTCTGATCATTCAACTCCAAATCTTGATTAGCCAAGATTGTCATCCTCATGACGAAACAACAAACAATGATAATTTACAATGCCATGATTTAATTCGTGCTATTCATGCCATATACATACTATTGATGCTTTGATTCATGCGATGCTTAAATGCCTTATTCATTGCTTGTTATCTTTTATATCTTGGCTGATGAATTTTTGAGCGCAGGAAGAAGCTCTTGGTCCCACCGACTGGGCGTCATCATCCAAGTCCCACGGTGCTTGCACCTCATTTCTCGGTTCCCCCATGTGCTTATTGCTATCACCACCTCTCCCTGTATGCATTCTACTATATGTTACATACGCTACTAGATTATATCAAGGACCTTGTGGCTTTGGTAAATCTGGAATTTGAGTTCCCCTTCATCAAAAACGATGACGATTCCAGAGGCATCTTAGTCACACGGATATGCCGTTGAGCCGTTCAAGACTGGGGACGATGGTTCCCTTTTGCGAGTTGGTGCGCGGATAAACGGGCTTCGGCTTAGTATCAGCTCACAAAATGGTTTTCTTGACTCAGTCTGGATAGCTTAACAATATTATCCTTGATTATCTTATATTTTCATTTGTTTTAATTTTTCCTTTTAAACCCAGCATGCATTCATATAGGAATTTGAAACAATTGTTGAAAAATCATTCTGATAAGCTGATTTTGAGAGTCAAATTGATCTTAATTTTTCAAGATATGAGATATTCATTGTTGATGGAATCCTCAGTTCGCCTTGTTGCTGTTTTGGATCATTTTTCTCGAAAGCTCCTTGTTTGGATTTCTATCATCTTATTTTAATCATTTTTCCCTTGCTCCACCTTGGCTGCAGCACGTCCACATTAGCTGGTAACCGCTCCCCAATGGTGAAACCTACAGGTTTGTGACCTGCGGTACTTCCACCGCGCTGGAAGTTGATCATTCTCCTTCGTGCCCTCGTGCACATCTCCCCATTTTATCCAAACATCGTTGGTTTCATTGAATTTCGCGAGATTGCTTCCTCTCGTGCTTCTGATTTCAATTCTCATCAAGTGATGTCGATTGCGTGTCTCATCACACCTTGGCATCTACTTTTCAGTTTGCTCTGCTCCCTTGCAAAGCAGACGTCAAGGCGGGGCAGCTGTAGACACGCCAAAATTGACGTTACTGTGAGTACATCTCATATTGCCTTGTAATGCCCCAATTTGACCCTCAAATTAGTTCTATTTGAGTGGTTTTTCTCACTTTTCTTGGATTTCTCCCTTTTTTCACCCTTTTCTTATTTTTTCCTATTTTTATGGATTTTTCTAGATTTTTCTGAATTTTCTGGGCATTTTTCTCTATTTTTCAGAAATAACGACTTGACGTGGGGCGTCTTTTAAATAACGACTTATACATGGGCGTTTCTTAAAAAATTAACGACTACAGTGGAGGGCGTCCATTCTTTCAAATTTCCATTTTTTCTGGATTTTTCTGAGAATTTTTCGGAATTTTTTGAGAATTAACGACTTAACCATGGGCGTTATTTTGAATTCGAAAAGAATAAAAAAAAAATTTGAATTCACGCCGTACGTGAGGGCGTGTCTTTCAAATTGAATTTATTATTATTATTTTTTAACCCCTTCCAGAGGCGATTTGGTGGCCTTCCGGGTGTCAGAAAAATTCGCAAAAATAGTCGTTGGAATCAGGGCAACGAGATGCACTTTCACCTAAAAAATGGGAAAATAATATTGAGAAATAAAAAATAGCCCTTTTTTGAACTTTTGAATTAACGTCCTAAGCTAAGTCGTGTTTTAAAAGACGCCTTCGGGTAGGTCGTCAATTATATAATTGACGCCCTTACTCAGGTCGTGTTTCACTTTCGTTTCTTGCTCGAACGCGGCCTTTCCCCCAAGAGTCCTACTTTGTTTGGTCATTACCCGTTCTTATCTTTCCCCATCATGGACTCTTGCCATGCTTATCTTGACTTGCCTTATTTATAGAGCTCTCTTGGCTCTTTATTGGGGTTGGTTCGGAGGTCCTTCTTCTGTCTTCGGTCTCCCTTCTTCTTCTTCTTCTTCTTCTGTGTGTTTTCTTCTTCTGTCTCCATTCTTCTTCCTCCCTTTCCCCTTCTTCTCTGTTTGCTTTTCTTTTTCTTGTTTTGTGCTTGCAGGTGCTGCTACGTTCGGCTGAAGGAGGAGCTTTCAAGTGCATTTGTCTTCATCTACCGAAGCCTCTCCCCCTTGAATATCAAAGCCACAGCATCGCACAGGCTCCTTCTCGTTTTTCTTCTTTTATTTTGGCATCGATTTACACATATACGCATGCATCATCATTTCTCATTGATTTTCATTATTCTTAACGTGTTGAGAAATCTCCCCCATAGTGCAATCCCTTGCACATCTCTCTATTTCATTTACATTCATTCATATCATCATCTCCCACACCCTCTTTGCATAGGGGTTTAAGGGCAACCCCCTTAAGGTGTGTTCTTTTACAATTTTCATGCTCACATATTTCTATCATGAATTGATGCTATACACCATGCTCTAACCATATCTTTTGGTGTTGTTGTCTTTGTTTTGCAAGGGTAATTAATTAAAAAGACTCTCTTCGTCGGCCGGCCGATCTTGAAGAGAAAAGGAGTACTCACATCCCCCGCATTTTTTGAGGTATTTTGCGATCATCTCCCCGTATCAATCTCCTCTTTGAGACCCTCGTGTCTCTGGCGATCACAACCTCCACATTAGCACCTCGTGCTATTTTATTGCTTTCATCATATCTATTGCTCTTTATATTTAAGTGTGGATTTTAAATAGATCTACAGCAGTACTTCTTCTTGTTTCTTGAGTTCGGGTCCGACTTCATCCGCGGGGGCCACTTGAGGAATGGTTCCTCGCGGATCTCCATCAAGATCTGGTCGGGTGGAGCCGTCAGGGGCGTATAGTGGCGGTAGCCACCCCTCTCCTCTCCTTCTCGGAGCGGTCGCGGCGGTCCTCGTCGCGTCACTCCCGTTTACTCCGACCCTCTCTTGGTTGGTCGGCGGCTCTCTTTCGATCGGGCTGGTCAGTTCCGGTTGCACGGTGCAAGGCCGCGGTGTTCTCCTCGCAGTGTGTGTGCTTCTGGGCCAGCGTGAGGAGGTTTGAAAGGGTTGTCGGGGCTTCGACTCCGAGCGTGCGCCTGAGGATGTGATCCCGCGTCCCTTGGGTGAGTGCCGTGGGGGCGATGCCGACGTCGAGGTGGGGGATGCGGAGTGTCTCTGCGCGGAAACGGGAGACGAAGTCCCACAACGTCTCTTCTTTCCCCTGCCTGAGAGCAAGCAGGGTTACACCAGACTTGGCTACCTTTCGGCAGCCCACAAAGTTCTCCTTGAATAGCTTCTTGAGATGTTGGAAGGAGGAGACCGTCCCGGCCGGTAGGGACTCAAACCATGCTCGGGCGTTTTCCCGAAGGGTCGTGACGAACGCCAAGCATTTTACGGTATCTGAAGCCCGGTGAAACACCAAGTGGGACTCGAAGCCGTGCAAGTGGTCGGCCGGGTCGGTGGTGCCATCGTAGGAGGCGAATGACGGCAGCTGGAGTTTTGGCAGAATGGGGGCTTCCATGATTTCCCTATAAAAGGGAGCGTGGAAGTCCATGTCGTCGTCGAAGAGGCCGCGATTATTGGCAGCCAGGAGGATGTCATCAAGGTATCGGACCTTGTCCTCTATCTCGTCGAACCGTTGGAGCCGGTGGTCCATATCTGGGTTGGAATGGAGTGCGCTGCGTACCTTTGGTGCAGGTACACTATGTGACCGCCAGGACCTTGCGACGGAGGCATGGGATGCCTCCCGTACTTGCCAGAGGTTTTCTCCAGTCTGGTCCCTTTTGCCCTCCCGTCATTCGGGTGGGGCGTACTGGGGCCTAATCCTCTGGTCCCAAAGCTCTCGGCAGAATTCTGCCAGGGCCCGGACCTCTTGGCGGAGCTCCTCTAGGTCACCTGGGGTGACCTCTTGTCGGGGGTGAGCGGAGGAAGCTTCCTGCGATCCCCTGTGAGAATTGGGTCCCTGGTGGGAGCCCCGCCCCCGGTTGCTGGGGTTGTGGAGGCTTCCACGGGGCGCCATAGCCTTTTGCTCTGCTTCCCACAGACAACGCCAAGAAGTGTAGCGGTAGGAAAATGGTTCCTAGCCCATGTACCACCTTCTTTATTTATTTTTTGGGGAAGTCGTCTCGCGCTCGTGGAGGCCTGCAAACACCAAGAAACCAAAGATGCATCAGAAGAAGTCCCGGGTGTTACCTCAGGGGACAACCCTCCGATACTTAAGTCAGTAAGGGATCAACGAGCAATAGAGAAGAGCGAAGTGAGAGAGGAGTAGAGTTCGTAGTAGATGATCCTGTTGTGACCCCTCTGTGTTGATGATGTTGACAATAAGTTTTACTTCATTGGCAACAGCTTGTTTTGATTGATTGGCAACTGTTATTATTTTGATGAAATTGTTTTTATTAGGTTGTCTGTGTATAAAATGCAGTCAGAGTCTATATATTGTTATGAACACACTCACAGGTCTACACAGTGCATTGCAGCATGAACATAGAGTCTATACCTTTCCTTGTTTAAACTGGACAGTAGTGGGTCGACCCTCTTCTAAGATGAGTCGACGCCCCCAGAGTGAAGTCTATACATTGTCTGTCTGTCTTGTGTCTCATGCAGCGTCTTAGGCATTTGGTTAAAGTCTATACAGTGCAGCTCACATGAACACTCAAGTCCATACATCGTGAAGTCTACACAGTGTGGCACCCAATGTCTATACATTGCTCATTCGTTCATTCAGCATTGTCATGTCTAAACATTGGTCGGTGCCAAGTTTGTACAGCGAGCGTCTCATTGGTGAAGTCTGTACACTTACCAGTTGAACTTCAAAGTCCATATATTGGACTGTAGCTTGCACGAAGCTAAGCCCATACATCGCTCAAGTCTGTACAGAGTCTAGCCTCTTAGTTAGTGTCTCATGCATTCGAGCAAAGTCTGTACATCGGTCTTTCAGCAAGTCTGAACATCGTCTGTCTCAGTTAGCGTCTCAGGCATTGAGCAAAGTCTATACATCAGACTGTTACAGCAAGTCTGTACATTGTCCGTCTCAGTCACTAAGTCTGTACATCCTCTAGGCGCTCACCAAGTCTATACAACCGACTGTTCAGCTTGTGACCAAGGCTGTACAGCCAGGGCGACTGTTAAGTCTATACATTGATCATTACCTACGTTCTGAACTGAACTGAGTAAGTCTATACATTCCGCATATCTTTTACCTACACTCAGTTCAGTAAGTCTGTACATTGGTTGCTTTACCAACGTTGCCTTGACAAAGTCTACACATTGGAAGTCTGTACATCTTTCGTGAAGACTGAACAACGAGCAAGTGTATACATTGGACGAGTCTGCATCGTGCATCAGTCCTGAAGTCTATACATCGTCTGTCTTCATTCGAGTCTCATGAAGTCTGTACATCGTGCATCAGTCCTGAAGTCTATACATCGACTGTCTTCATTAGAGTCTCATGGAGTCTGTACATTGCACTCGCCTTCACATAGTCTATACACTGAAGTCTGTACATTGCATTCACGTTTCACAAAGGCTATACATCATGAAGTCTACACAAGACATTTCATCTTATAAAGTCTGTACAGAGTTCTTCACTTAACCTGATAATCTGATACTCTGTCTGACAGGGATTCGTTACTGAGATTGCTGACATGGCTCGTGATCCCAGGAGGACGAGGTGATCAGATGCTGCCACGTGGATGAAAGCACCTCGGATCTGGCGAATTCCTTGGGCGGGAAAACGTGGAAGCCACGCGCCCTTATCCAATCTGCTGCTGATATATATAGAAGTCTTCATCTTCTGTTGTAGTGTGATCGAGCAGTGGCAAGTCTATACAGTGAGACAAACCTGAGGCAGCAGAGAGCCACCGAGATCCAAAGAGAAGAAAAGCAGAGAAGGAGAAAATGAGAGAAGAAGAAAGTGAGAGAGATGAGTTGAGCGAGTTATATGAGAGCTTGTGAACCAGTCTCTTGGTTCAGATATCAGAGCTGATATTGATCAATTTGAGCTACAGTCGTTTTGGTTTTCATTCCATTCGATTCTGCGTTTCTTGCTTTTCAGTCTTTGTTATTTGTCCTTTGAAAACTCTTGTTCGGTCAAGCTGTGAGGCAGCGGTGTGTAGAGGTGTTACCTCTGGTCGGCTAAGCTATAGAGCCCAGCAGAGCAAGCTGTGAAGCTCAGCTGTTGCAGAGGAGGTTCCTCTGGTCGGGATAAGCTGTAAGCCCCAGTCGTTGTTGGCAAGCTGTAGTGCCCAGCAGATTGAAGCTGTGTATCAGCAGTAATCCACATTCGAGTTGAATGTGGGGTGGACATAGGTCGGATTGACTGAACCACCTAAAATTCTTTGTGCCTTTCGTGTGGTTGCTTGTCTGTCTAGCAGATCTTATCTCTATTATCCGGTGCATTGACTGTGTTTGATCAGTGATCTTTTAATTCCGCATCTGAATCTAGGCATAATTTTTTATTGGCCAGCTGATCTATTCACCCCCCCTCTAGATCCACATTCTGTGGTGAAAGAGCCTTCCATCTGATTTCAACATTTGGTATCAGAGCCTAACTCTTTTGCAGGGACTTACAGCCCGAAGAGGAAGGTACAGATGGACGGAAGAGGGATGATAGCTGAAGGACACTCCACATCCAAGCCCCCGTACTTCGATGGATCCAACTACGCATACTGGAAGAACCGTATGCAGGTTTTTTTTAGGGCTAAAGATTATGAGATCTGGAAGGTCATTAGCAAGGGACCTTTCAAGATGTCCCCTAATGAAGATGTATGGACCAAGGAGGAAATTAGAAGGTCCACGCTCAACTGGAGTGCAATCAATGCAAGCCAGTGTTCTCTGCATCCCACCGAGTTCTCACGAGTATCTGCCTGCTCTTCAGCGAAGGAAATGTGGGATGCACTTGAAGTTATCTACGAGGGGACTTCACAAGTTAGAGAGACCAAGACTAATCTACTGGTTTCAGAATACGAGGCCTTCAAGATGAAGCCAAACGAGACAATCAAAGAAATGTATGCTCGATTGACTATTATCACGAATAGTCTCAGAGGTTTTGGTAAGAAGTATTCTGAGTATGATATAGTCAGAAAGATCTTGCGATCCTTGACTCCAATTTGGCACACCAAGGCCACTGTTATGGAAGAGTCAAGAGATCTGCACAATACAAGGGCAGATGAGCTTATCGGATCTCTAATGGCATATGAGATGAATCTGCCGAAGATAGATGAGGCTGATAGAAAGAGGAAGCCAATAGCTCTGAAGGCTGGTGCTAGCAAATCCAGTCGATCCAGCCCCAACGGATCATCAATCGAAGAGAGCTTGTCTGAAGAAGAAATGGCAAATGATGATATTGCTATGATTACTAGGGAATTCCGGCGTTTTCTTAAGAAAGAAGGAAGAAGATTCAGCCGAAGAAATCCCAGTGGTGGCCGCCGAGACACAAGGTACAAATCAAACCCTGTAAAGAAAGCTGAGACTAATGTTTGCTATCAATGCAAGAAGGCTGGTCACTTTAAAGCTGAATGTTCGACAAATCAGAACCTCAAGGACAAGTCCAAGAAAAAGAACACAAGAGGGAAAGCTATGGTGAGTACCTGGAGTGATGAGGACGAGGGATCCTTGAGCAACACTTCGGACAGTGAAGTTGAAGCTGAGAAGACAATCTATCTCATGGCAACCAGCTCAGAAGATAGAGAGAAAGAATCTGATGAGGTATCCTCTCGTTTTGAAAACTTTACTATTGCTGATTGGATGGATGCTTATAATGAACTTGCTGATAGAGTAGATGATGTCAGAAAGGAAAATAGGCATCTACGAAGAAAAATTAACATCATGCAAAATGATACTTCATTGTCTGATAAAATTGCATGCTTAGAGAATGAGAACAGTAAGCTGAAACTCACATGTTCTGAATTTGAAGAAATCAAGAAAGAACTGAAAATCTCTAAGGAAGAAAATGTGAGATTAGACAATGAAATTGATGCCTGGAAATTAAAAATTCAGAATTATGAAAGTGAGATAAAAATTACTTCTAAAAAATATGAAGCTGTCCTCAATGTAAATAATAAATTGAAAAAGTCTATTGATGAAATTCAGAAAGACAATGAGGATAAGCTGAAAACCATTGAGAAAATGACTCAAGGATCTAAAAATTTAGATGCATTATTGGGGTCAAAGGTTAATTTCAGGAGAGAGGGCCTAGGATTCAACTCTAGTGCAACTAAGAGCTTTGGAATGAAAACTATTTCCTTTGTTGCACAAAAGGAGAGAGGACCTCTGATTAATATGAATTCTAATAATGCTGTGAAAACAAATGTGAATCTGAAAAGGCCCAATGCAGAGGAGAAGGGCAAACAGAAAGTTGGTGAGCCTAGTAGAATTGGCACTTCCAAACCTAGCTCTAGTGCTCAATCCAAGGCTAGGGGTCAGCCTGCTCAGGTAAACAAACCCCATGTCAATCCCAAAAAGTCTTCAGCACCACCATCACAGAAAAAGACCCAACAAAAACCTATGAACAGGTTAGCAGGGTCAAGGGTGCAAGGAAGACAAAATGTTTTCAGGAGTCAGCCCAACAAATTCAATCCACCTAGAGTCCAGTCCTACTACCCCACACAGTCAATCTATCCTAATGGGTTTGGGTGGACTAGAACTCAAGGGATGCATACAGGGTACGTTCATCAACCTACACAATTTTACAGACCCTATGTCAGAAATTGGGGTAATGGGTATGGTAGTCGAACAACTAGAAACTTCCAATTTTTCAGCCAACCCAAATATCACCTTGACCAAAACTTTATGAATGCAACCTGGCCGAAGCATTGGCACAACAACAGCAATTCTGTGAATAACTCTGTTGGTGCAAATAAAAAGAAAAACAATAAAAAGAAGAGAAAGAATAACAGAAGGAAATCTGCAAAATCCACTGAACAAAGTTTCTTTAAACAAATGTGGATTCCCAAAGCCATGCTTTCTTCCTTTACTTGTACTTCATCTGCATTGGAGCCCAAACAGACTTGGGTTCCAAACTTTTTGCTCTAATTGTGTGTGCAGGTATGCCTGGCAGCCAAGAGCAACTTGTGGTACTTGGATAGTGGCTGCTCCAGGCATATGACAGGAGATAAGGCCAAGTTCTGCATGCTGACTGAGAAGCTAGGAGGCCTTGTCACTTTTGGAAGCAACACAAAGGGTAGGATCATTCGATCAGGTAAGGTAGGTTAGTGTTCTACCTGCTGCATTGATGATGTTATGCTGGTTGAAGGGTTAGCTTATAATTTACTCAGTATCAGCCAGTTGTGTGATAAAGGACATAAAGTCTTATTTGATTCTCAATGCTGCAAGTTTTTGAACCTGATTCTGAAATTGTCATATTCTCTGAAAAAAGAATAAATAACACATACATGATAGATTTAGATGATATTCAGCATTCTAACCTATGTCTTACTGCCATTAAATAAGATTTAGAATTTTTATGGCATCGTAGGTTAGGCCATGCGAGTTATACTATTTTGCATAAACTAAACAAGCATAGCATGGTTAGAGGACTCCCTGAAGTCTCTTTTAAAAAGGACAATAAATTTTGTAATGCATGCATTCAGTCCAAGTTGACTAGAAAATCATTCAAATCTAGGACAGAAAACCTATCCACTAAACCTTATGAATTGATACACATGGACCTATTTGGGCCAACCAGGTCTGTCAGTTTATCAGGGAAGAGGTATGTGTTTGTCTTAGTAGATGATTTTTCTAGGTATACTTGGGTATATTTTCTATCACACAAGAATGATGCATTTTCAGAATTTCAGGAGTTCTGTATTAGAATAAATCAGAAAATTGAAAATATTTTGACTGATCATGGAGGTGAGTTTGAAAACTCACACTTTGAAGAATTTTGCAGGTCTAGTGGGATTCATCATAAGTTCTCCTCACCCAGGACACCTGAGCAGAATGGTGTTGTCGAGAGGAGGAACAAAACTCTAGTGGAGATGGGCCGAACACTTCTAGTTGAAGGTGAACTGCCAAGAAAATTCTGGGCTGAAGCAGTCAACACAGCCTGTTATGTAATTAACAGGGCAATGGTAAGACCTTCTACCCAGAAAATCCCCTATGAAATTTTGAAAGGTAAGAAACCTTCAATTGCCCATTTCAAGGTCTTTGGTTGTAAATTTTTTATACATATAAATGATAAGAGGGACCTTGATAAATTTGAGCCAAAAAGTGAACCAGGAATTTTTCTTGGTTATTCTGAAAACACCCGAGCTTATAGAGTGTTCAACTTAAACACAAAAATTGTTGAAGAATCTCCACACATTATCTTTGATGAATCCTTGATGGAAACTAACCATGGTCATTGCAGGAATGAAGATGGGAACATTTTAAAAGATGATAACTCTGCAGACCAGTCTGATGGTGAGGAAGAAAAAGAAGAGCAGAATGAAGAAGAATCTGAAGTTCAGGGGGAGGTAAGTGAAATTCCTGAAACTCAGATTGTTAATATCAGATATCTTAAAGATCACCCTGTGAATAATGTCATTGGCAATCTGAATGATCCCCCTAGGACTAGAGGTCACTTTAGAATTCAGGATGAATTAAATACATATGCTCTTGTCTCTCAAATTGAACCTAAGTCCATTGACTGTGCCCTCAAGGATGTGCATTGGACTAATGCAATGCATGAGGAGCTTAATCTGTTCGACAGGAACAAGGTGTGGCACTTGGTCTCACCTCCTGATCATGGAACAGTCATAGGGACTAAGTGGGTATTCAGGAATAAATCTGATGAATTAGGGAATATTGTTAAAAATAAAGCCAGACTTGTTGCTCAGGGGTATAACCAGGAGTTTGGTATTGACTTTGAAGAGTCATTTGCCCCTGTAGCTAGATTAGAAGCTGTTAGGGTTTTATTGGCTTATGCATGCTCCCTAGGAATAATCCTCCAGCAGATGGATGTAAAATCTGCATTCTTGAATGGGAAAATTAGTGAGGATGTCTATGTAAGACAGCCCCCTGGGTTTGAATGTCTAGATTTCCCTAATCATGTTTACAAATTAAATAAAGCTCTCTATGGTCTTAAGCAAGCTCCCAGAGCTTGGTATGACACGTTGAGCAAGTTCCTTACTGATCAAAATTTCACTAGAGGAGTAGTTGATCAGACCTTGTTTACAAAGGTGAGTCATTTTGACATTCTTATTGTACAAATTTATGTGGATGACATTATTTTTGGGTCAACTAACCCCAAATTGTGTGAGGAATTTTCTAAAATAATGACTAATGAGTTTGAAATGAGCTCAATGGGTGAGCTCAAATTGTTTCTTGGAATGCATGTTACACAAACAAAGGATGGAATGTTTATCACTCAGTCTAAGTACACAAGGGATCTACTCAAGAAATACAAGATGGACAACCTCAATGAGATAGCTGCTCCAATGGGTACCTCTACAAGCTTGGATGAAGACACTAACGGTAAACCTGTTGATCAAAAGCTATACAGAGGTATGATCGGATCCATTCTCTACTTAACAGCATCTAGGCCTGATATTCAATTTGCTGTAGGATTATGTGCTAGATTTCAGACCAGTCCTAAAGAAACTCATCTTAAAGCAGTAAAAAGGATTTTTAGATATCTGCTAGGCACCCAAGAGCTAGGATTATGGTATCCTGCTAGGTGTGAGTTAGAGCTTCTAGCTTACACTGATGCTGATTATGCTGGGTGTCGAGTAGATAGAAAAAGTACTAGTGACTATTGTCAATTCCTTGGTGGCTGTCTAGTATCTTGGGCATCTAAGAAGCAACACACTGTAGCCTTGTCTACAGCTGAGGCTGAATATGTTGCAGCAGGTAATTGTGCTGCCCAAGTACTATGGATCAAGCACCAACTAGATGATTATCAGATAAAACTGGAATGTATTCCAATTTTATGTGATAATACTAGTGCCATATGCCTTGCTAAAAATCATGTTCATCATTCTAGGACTAAACACATAGAGATAAAACACCATTTTCTTAGAGATGCTGTGAATAAAAAGGAAATCGAACTGAATTTCATTGAAACTGAAAAACAAATTGCTGATATCTTCACTAAGCCTCTTGGGAATGAAAGGTTTAAATTTCTTAGAAGAGAACTTGGCTTGTGTAAGTTTCAGCATGATGAATAAAATTTTCAGCTGTTTTGAATAAAATTTTTGATTTGGACTTGCATTTGATAGCTTGTATAAAACTCTGTGAAGGTTGAATGGTGCAACAGACTCATGATCATGCATGACACTCATATTGTTTTCTCATGATCATCATTGCATATCATTTAGTCATGAATGTGTCTAAAATCACATGCATATAGAACTGTTTTGCACTACATTTCTCTGCATAACCCTGGTGGTTATATTGCATGATAGTGTAGTCTGAATAAGCATGAACTTAAAAATCATTTGTTCAGTATTCATTTGCAAAACTGCATGCATATAGTCAGGGGGAGTCTTGTCAGAAATTCAGGGTGAACTACTACGTCGACGCTGCTCTACTGTGGCGTTGACGCAGTGAACTAGATCTGTGAATGCCTCTGCTTCTTATTCTGATGAGTTGACGCTGCAATAGCGTGGAGTCGACGCACTGATATTATCTCAGTGTTTTATATTGTTGCCTCTTCAACTGATGCGTGGACGCCTTGAACTCCCAGCGTCGACTCTGTTCATTCATCCTTTGACTCTGAATGATTGAGGTCTGACTGTATGGCAATCTTTTAGTCAGTTCTAATATTAAGCAATAGAAAATAGACTTCTTCCCTCATAAGAACTTTAATTGCTTAAAGACTGACTTAATGGTTTAAATTTTATAATCTTTAGAGTTGAAAGACTACAATCAGTAAATAAGGATGCTGAAAATTGATAAAGCACTCAACCCTCATCTTATTTCATGTCAGACAAAGCCGATTATATCTGAAATCTGAAAACTCATCTGAAATCATGTTAGAGAAACTAAGTATGTGTATTGTCCTTAAACAAGTCATTATGAAACAAATAAAGGACAGCTAAGAAAGATATTGAAAAAAAAACATTGAAAATTAATTGAAAAATAGCATTGGCAGAGCAATGACTGGTAAATCAGTGAGAAACTGAGTGATCCATCAAAGAAGTGGACAACACTCATGTCATGAGGTGTATCAGCTATCTCTGTATAAAATGATCAAAACAGTAGGTTGGTTTCACTGAGTACCTGGGGGTAACTAGCGTCTGATAAACATGTACCCTCACACAAAAAGGTGTAAATCAGTTCTATTGAGTTTGATCATAGGCAAAATGGTCCATCATGTTGAGTATCTAGGGGTATTGGCGTCTGATAAACGTATACCCTTACGCAAAAAGACTTATGGTACCTGAATGCCCTAAATGAAATAATATTGAAAATGCTGTTCCTTCAAAAGAATTTTCATGGATGTCAATTTGTTTAATTTCAATACATGAACTGGTATCTCTTAGCACATTCTACTGAGTCTATGAAAGTAAGATATTCTGAAACTGAATCTCTCATGTAAATATGATTCTGGTTTACTGTTTTATCATGCACAGCTACCTTATCCAATGAATGTAGTGCATGAACTCTCATTTTTATAACCTTTAAACCAGAACTTCACTTTCTAAGCAGTTTCTAAATTCATATGACTGCAGATTCTGTGCTTTAGCTGCTTAATTTCTGAACTACTTACTAAGAATGCCAGTCAGCTGATTCTTCTTGTTCCTTCCCTTGCATCTTATTTCCCTCCTCTTTGTTGATGGCAAAGGGGGAGAATATATTGTCTATTTGATGAATTCATTCCAGGGAAGTGTATGCATCATGTCTATGGCAAAGGGGGAGATCTTGTGAGCAGAGAGTTGTGTTCATGTCTCAGCATGTCATACATAGCATCTGCATGACAAATCTGAACAAAACATGTCCTTCATCAAAAATGAATCTGCACAACAGGATGTTGCTATTCTATATAATAGGGTGTTGCCATCATCAAAAAGGGGGAGATTTTTGTGACCCCTCTGTGTTGATGATGTTGACAATAAGTTTTACTTCATTGGCAACAGCTTGTTTTGATTGATTGGCAACTGTTATTATTTTGATGAAATTATTTTTATCAGGTTGTCTGTGTATAAAATGCAGTCAGAGTCTATATATTGTTATGAACACACTCACAGGTCTACACAGTGCATTGCAGCATGAACATAGAGTCTATACCTTTCCTTGCTTAAACTGGACAGTAGTGGGTCGACCCTCTTCTAAGATGAGTCGACGCCCCCAGAGTGAAGTCTATACACTGTCTGTCTGTCTTGTGTCTCAAGCAGCGTCTTAGGCATTTTGTTAAAGTCTATACAGTGCAGCTCACACGAACACTCAAGTCCATACATCGTGAAGTCTGCACAGTGTGGCACCCAATGTCTATACATTGCTCATTCGTTCATTCAGCATTGTCAAGTCTAAACATTGGTCGGTGCCAAGTCTGTACAGCGAGCGTCTCATTGGTGAAGTCTGTACACTCACCAGTTGAACTTCAAAGTCCATATATTGGACTGTAGCTTGCACGAAGCTAAGCCCATACATCGCTCAAGTCTGTACAGAGTCCAGCCTCTTAGTTAGTGTCTCATGCATTCGAGCAAAGTCTGTACATCGGTCTTTCAGCAAGTCTGAACATCGTCTGTCTCTGTTAGCGTCTCAGGCATTGGGCAAAGTCTATACATCGGACTGTTACAGCAAGTCTGTACATTGTCCGTCTCAGTCACTAAGTCTGTACATCCTCTAGGCACTCACCAAGTCTATACAACCGACTATTCAGCTTGTGACCAAGTCTGTACAGCCAGGGCGACTGTTAAGTCTATACATTGATCATTACCTACGTTCTGAACTGAACTGAGTAAGCCTATACATTCCTCATATCTTTTACCTACACTCAGTTCAGTAAGTCTGTACATTGGTTGCTTTACCAACGTTGCCTTGACAAAGTCTACACATTGGAAGTCTGTACATCTTTCGTGAAGACTGAACAACGAGCAAGTGTATACATTGGACGAGTCTGCATCGTGCATCAGTCCTGAAGTCTATACATCGTCTGTCTTCATTCGAGTCTCATGAAGTCTGTACATCGTGCATCAGTCCTGAAGTCTATACATCGATTGTCTTCATTAGAGTCTCATGGAGTCTGTACATTGCACTCGCCTTCACATAGTCTATACACTGAAGTCTGTACATTGCATTCACGTTTCACAAAGGCTATACATCATGAAGTCTACACAAGGCATTTCATCTTATAAAGTCTGTACAGAGTTCTTCACTTAACCTGATAATCTGATACTCTGTCTGACAGGGATTCGTTACTAAGATTGCTGACATGGCTTGTGATCCCAGGAGGACGAGGTGATCAGATGCTGCCACGTGGATGAAAGCACCTCGGATCTGGCGAATTCCTTGGGCGGGAAAACGTGGAAGCCACGCGCCCTTATCCAATCTGCTGCTGATATATATAGAAGTCTTCATCTTCTGTTGTAGTGTGATCGAGCAGTGGCAAGTCTATACAGTGAGACAAACCTGAGGCAGCAGAGAGCCACCGAGATCCAAAGAGAAGAAAAGCAGAGAAGGAGAAAATGAGAGAAGAAGAAAGTGAGAGAGATGAGTTGAGCGAGTTATATGAGAGCTTGTGAATCAGTCTCTTGGTTCAGATACCAGAGCTGATATTGCTTAATTTGAGCTACAGTCGTTTTGGTTTTCATTCCATTCGATTCTACATTTCTTGCTTTTTAGTCTTTGTTATTTATCCTTTGAAAACTCTTGTTCGGTCAAGCTATGAGGCAGCGGTGTACAGAGGTGTTACATCTGGTCGGCTAAGCTGTAGAGCCCAGCAGAGCAAGCTGTGAAGCTCAGCTATTGTAGAGGAGGTTCCTCTGGTCGGGATAAGCTGTAAGCCCCAGCCGTTGTTGGCAAGCTGTAGTGCCCAGCAGATTGAAGTTGTGTATCAGCAGTAATCCACATTCGAGTTGAATGTGGGGTGGACGTAGGTCGGATTGACTGAACCACCTAAAATTCTTTGTGCCTTTCATGTGGTTGCTTGTCTGTCTAGCAGATCTTATCTCTATTATCCGGTGCATTGACTGTGTTTGATCAGTGATCTTTTAATTCCGCATCTGAATCTAGGTATAATTTTTTATTGGCCAGCTGATCTATTCACCCCCCCTCTAGATCCACATTCTGTGGTGAAAGAGCCTTCCATCTGATTTCAACAGATCCGAGAGGCATGTAGGTCCTCTGCACGCGTGCTCGCCGCTCCCAGCGGGTACTTGGAGAGTGCTCACTAGGTGGTAAGGCCGGGCAAGAGGAGGATTCTCTCTGGGCGTTGCGAGTAGCCTCTCTGTTGTCGTAGTAGGTCTGATTGCTCTATTCTCAGTATGAAGCTCTTATGGCAGAAGTATCCACTGTCCCCTTCTCTTCTATCGATGTCCCTTTTATATGGGTTGTCTTGGAGCGAGGGGCCTCATCCCTTGAGAGGAAAGGGTCCCCTGAGTAGAGTAACGTTCCCCCGCTATATCGGCGGGAGTTTCCCGTTGGGGGGAGATAACCTCGGCGCCGGCCGATCCCTGGGCGAGTCTTATGGCGCTCATGGGGCGTGCTCGCCCGTTACGGGGTCAAGGCCGACGTCGTGGGGGCAACGGTCGGTCATCGGAGTGTTCTCCGGCGAGAACCACGCTTCCCCTTACTGTAGAATCCAAGGTTGGGTCGGATTGGGCCGCATCTATCGGTTTACGCACTTATCGAAAGCTTGTGGGCGTGGGCCGATCGTTACTGGGCCAAATATGGGCCAAACTGTATTTACCCTCCTCAGTATCTTTTAGTACTTAAAAATGATAACTTTAATTAGACAAGAGCATCTTTATATTTAAGCATCCTTATATTTATCCTTATCCTTATATATATCCTTTCTTTAATAAAATTCATTTCCTTTAAATAAAAAAAACTTTCGTCCATTTAACTCTTCGAAGGATACTGAAAAATCTATTTTGTGCCTTACAGGATACATCAATCTAATATATAAGGATACACCAATCTTTAGTAAAGATACAACATTAAAAATTTATTCCTAAATATCAAATAATTTTCAAAGACGTAAAAAATTGGTAGGATGGAGCAAGGTTTGTAGTACCGGCTGTATCGGTCACGGTCCGGTATGGGACGGTACGGTCGATACGGGCAGCGTGTCTGTACGGATATCAACAGGACATGATTTTTTTATTTTTATTTTTTTTAAATTTAAAATTTTATAATTTTTTTTAAAAATAAAATTCTAATAATAGTTCATTTAAGTTGTAAAATAATATATGCATTGAAAAATAATAGAATGTTAGTTTTTTTAATGATCATAGATGCATACTAAGTTACATAGGATTTATTTTACTGACTCTTCCAACTATTATTAAGATACAAACAGTGAGTGACTACACATTAGTAAATTTATTATGTAACAACAAATAATTATATATATATAATTATTAATACATTATCTATTGAAATAACCTATTACACCTCTCAATTAAACATCTTATTTAAAAAGACAAAAAAGATATGTTAATCCGTTAAAGTGAACATATACATAATTCATGACATCATTCAACTCCACTCATAAAGTACAAAATGTCGAAACTCACTCATCTGACTCATTTCTGAATCTCGAATCCCAATCAGAATAAGATACATGAGACTCATGACTCGTATAATCTAACTCTATCCTAGTGGGTGGACGTGCATGTGGGTGAGTCTGAAAATATGTAACCATCTGCACAAATAATGGGTCATGTGCAACGGTGGAGAGTACACAAAATTCTCTAAAAAAAGCTCTAACTAAATCTATACATGCATGTCTATCATCTGGTACTGGTAGGACTGGTGTTGGTGGTGCTCGAACTCTGGACGTGGAGGAAGATCTTGATCCACCCGGTGCTGACGGTGGGGGTCCCCTAGACGTGGAAGATGATGTCCCGACTATGCTGCGAGAAACATATCCCTCCCGTAACTGTGTCCGAAAGTAATCTCGAACATCCTCTGAATCTAAGGAGCATGGACGGTAATCCCATCCCACTCCCGCAAGGTGCTCTGCAAATCTGTGTATGCCGATGACGCGATGTCCGCAATATCTAGAGTGAACATGTCGATCACCCTCAACAGTGTACACATGCTCCCACGCAGGGTGACGTCGTCCGTCCATGATGATGTGCAAATGTTAAAATTTTTTGCATGAGTAACTTGAATGGCAAGTGAAAAACTTAAGATATGAAGAAATTTATGATTAATTTATAGTTGTGTATAAATATAAACAAATGATACATACTCCTAATCATATGGGCCCAAACTTGGCCACATCCCATCTCCAAACAATCTGACATGATGCGTGCTCTACAGATAGGACAAATATTCTTCATAACGCATGGAACCTACATAGTGCTCCCAGTACATGCGTACGTAGTATTCATACTATTGGGAACACTGTGAGTACACGACTGGCAGTGGCGCAGCTGAGAGATGACTGTATCCTTCGGTATATTGCGGCATTGAAGCATGGGCATGAGGATATGGATAGGATGGGAAGAATGACTACTGCTCTCAGAATCGTCATGGTATCTGGGCTGCTGCTGCCATGACTGTCCATACTCACTTCTAGATCCTTGAGAGTCATGTGTGCTCATCCTCTCAAAATCAGACAGTATGTCTTGATAGCTGGTACTCTCTGCAACAGAACTTCCATAGTAGGGATCCCAATAATCAGTTGCCCGCCTCGCCCCTGGTGGTGGAGCATCATGGTCCTCATCTTGCGTGGCATGTGCGAAGTGCTGCTCCTCTGTCGATATCACACCTTCGTGGCCCCCATGTCCTCTGCCTTGACCACTGCTATACTCTCGGCCACCAGCACTAGTATCCCCATGATGACTCTGTTGACCACCCCGAGAACCACCACGACTATGGGACGAAGACCTTGTCGGTGTACTATCATCATCAGAGTCATAACTCCCACTTATGCGGGGCTCAATGACGTGGGCGGCAGCGTGGAAGCGATCGCCGGCACTCCGATAACACGAATGAGATGGTGGGTAGCACGGGAAGGGGGGTAGATACTGCCTCGCGCAGCTCGGCCTCTCGTCGGACGGTCTCTCACCGAACGACCTATCGCCGGTCAATCACTCGAATCTCACGGGGAGTTTGGAGAGAAGGGAAGCAACAATAGAAAGCTCTCATTCATTCATAGTTTTTCAGTCATTCCTTGAACAAAATGATACAACTAGCCTCCCTTATATAAAGGTTGGCCAAAATACACTAGGACATAAATACCCCTAGATAATTCAACTAATTACCTCCATATCCTTTGACTATTGGCCTAATAGGACAAAAGCCCACTAAAGGACTAATGAACTAATGGGCCTAAAAGACAAAGGCCTAATAAGCTAAATAGTAAATGGCCCAATACAACCACAATGGGCTTAAAGACACTAAATCACACATATGGCCCAATACACACAATACAATCAAATGGGCTGAAATAAGATACATAGAAAAATGGAAATGGGCCTCAGGACGCCGAGTCTCCTAGCCACAAGCTTGGTGGTGTCGGGGCGGGGCGGCATTGGCTATGTGTGACTGGTCTGGTGTCCCCACCAACCCTCTCGGGGTAGCTGGGACTCAACTCCGTCGAGTATGGGGGGACACCGCTCTGGTAGTGCTCTAGCGGATCTGGATCGAGACGCTGTAGATCTTCCCGACTGATCCAGGAATCATCGAAAGGTGGGCGGTCCCGCCAGCGGACAAGGTAGCGCTGGTAAACCCGACTCCATGTAGCTGTCATCTGCTCATCCAGTATCCTCTCAATTTGCTCGCGCGATGCTCTCGAGGCTGGTGGACGCACAGGGGTGGGCTCACTATCAATGGGAGGAGAAGGCTCGAAAGGGTCACTAGGAATCACTGTGGGTTCCTTGTAGGCTACTAGATCTGCCACATTAAATGTAGAGATAATCCCATATTCGGGAGGTGAGTCCACAACATATGCATTGGAGCCAATCTTCTGTAGGATTTGGAAGAGACTACCACTACGGGCTTGCAACTTTTTAACGGCTCCCGAGGGGAATCGTTCGGGTCGAACCCATACCATAACCAAGTCACCTTCTTGAAACTCGTGGTGACGCCTATATGAATCAACTAAACATTTGTAGGTCTCATTACTGAGACTTATTTGCTTGCTAATTGACTCATGCAGACTTTTGACATGATGTACAAACTCTTCGGCTGATTTGGAAGTTCTGGACTCGAGAGGAAGGGGAATGAGATCCACATGTTTTCTAGGTTTGTATTCATGCATAACCTCAAATGGACTCATACCTATGGATCTATTGATAGAGCTATTATATGTAAATTCTACTTTGGTCAAAAGAAGATCCCAAGTGACAGAATGATCCCCTACAAGACACCTCAAAAGGTTCTCTAAACTCCTATTGACGACCTCTATTTGCCCATCAGTTTGTGGGTGATAGGCAGTGGAGAATTTGAGCTTAGTGCCAACTAGGTGCCAAAGTGTCTTCCAAAAATAACTAGTGAACCGGACATCACAGTCAGACACTATGGTTTGAGGGAGACCATGCAGACGCACGACTTCATCAAAGAAAAGGTGGGCTACTCTAAATGCATCAGATGTTTTGGAACATGCAATGAAATGGGCTATCTTAGAGAACCGATCAACGACAACAAAGACGGAGTCATGCTTGTGAGCAGTACGAGGTAAACCAAGGATGAAATCTATGCTCACATCAACCCAAGGTCTATCAGGAATGGGGAGAGGAGTGTAGAGACCAGTGTTTTGCTTGACTTGTTTGGCCATTGTGCATGTCCGACACTGGGCCACAATCTTGGCCACATCTTTCTTCAGGCCAGGCAAATAAAAGTGCTCCTCAACAGAATGGATGGTCTTGTTTCTCCCAAAATGATCAGCAAGCCCTTTAGCACGTATTTCCCAGATCAGAAAGTCCCGTACAGAAGTCTTCGGGACACAAAGTTGCTATCCTCGAAAGAGAAAATCATCTTGGAGTAGATAGTCAGCAAATGCTGTCGAGGATCCAACAGACAGGGCAGACTAGGTAGGGCCAAAATATGGACACTCCCCATAGAGTGCCTTCATACGGTCAAATTCGGTGACCTCTATCCGAACAGTGGAAAGAAGGGAGACCCTTCGACGCAAGGCGTCGGTCACCTTATTCTCACTTCCAGCCTTATGTTTCAGGACAAAGGTGAAGGACTGGTGGAATTCTACCCATCGATCGAGCCTAGGGTTTAGGCCTTTCTGAGAGTTAAGGAATTTCAAGGCCTCGTGATCAGAGTATAAGCCAAACTCTTCAGGTAAGAGATAATATCTCCAGTGTTTTAGAGCTTGGACCATGGCATAAAACTCCTTATCGTAGGTAGAGTATTGAAGCTTTGCATCAGAAAGCTTCTCACTGAAATAAGTCATAGGGTGGCTTTCTTGAGTAAGCACTCCTCCTATACCTACGCCAGATGCATCACAGGATATCTCAAAGACTTTGGAAAAATCTGGCAGGCGGAGGACATGGGCTTTGGTCATTAGCTCCTTTATGACAATAAAAGCCTAGGAGGCGGCTTTAGTCCACTCAAAATTTTCCTTACAGATGCAATCCGTAATGGGTGCCATAATGGTGCTAAAACCCTTAATGAATCATCTGTAGAAAGTGGCTAGCCCATGGAAACTGTAAATGTCATGGACATTCTGGGGTTCTGGCCAGTCTACTAAGGCTTGGACCTTAGATTGGTCCACAGACACTCCTTGACTAGAGACCACAAATCTGAGGAAAGTGACCCGGTCTGGCATGCACTCACACTTCTTTAGGTTGGCATACAAGGTTTCTTTCCTCAAAGTCTCGTAGACTTCCCTCAAATGCTGGACGTGGTCATGAGGGTTGTGGCTATAGATCAAAATGTCGTCAAAGTAGACGATAACAAAGCGACCAATGAGGGGGCGGAGGACTTCAGTCATGAGCCTCATGAATGTGCCGAGGGCATTGGATAGCCCAAATGGCATGACGAGCCACTCATATAGACCTTCTTTTATTTTGAAGGATGTCTTCCATTCATCCCCTGGTCGGATCGTGACTTGGTGGTAGCCACTTTTCAAGTTAATCTTAGAGAACATGGTGGCTCACTCATCATGTCAAGCATATCATTGAGATGAGGAATTGGAAACTTATACTTGACAGTGATTTTGTTGATGACGCGACTATCAACACACATCCGCCAGGTGCCATCTTTTTTTGGTGTGAGCAAGGTAGGAACAACACATGGACTCTTGCTTACCCTGAGGAAACCCTTTTGAATAAGGTCCTCAACAATTCTTTGGAGCTCAGCATGCTCCTTGGGGTTCAGTCTGTAATGGGGAAGGTTGGGTAGGGTAGGGACAAGGTCAATGGCGTGTTGTACATCACGCATGGGAGGGAGTCTAGAGGGCAAGTCCTCAGGGAAGATGTCTTGAAAATCTTGCAGGAGTGCTTGGACTTCAGTTGGGACTGAGACTTGGGACTCCTCGGGTGCGATGGTAACAACAATAGCCCAAATAGGGGCACACTCTGCAACCTCTCTATTTAGCTCACGGACATCTATGAAGTTAAGGCACCTAACTAGGTCTTATGAGTCTTAGGAATGGGTGTGATAGGTGCATGAGAAGAGGGAATGGGAGGTTTCCCTTCAGTGGGAGTTTGGGGATTATCCTGAACCTTGGGGGTTCCCATGGGGGTGGGGGTGGAGCTCCTACCCGGGGTCACTCTTGGGCGTGCCGGGTACAATTGAATCTTCTTTCCGTTGTGGGAGAAAGAACATTGATTGGATCGACCAAATGTAGTAAGGTCTACATCATAGATCCATGGTCGTCCTAAGATGATGCTCCCGACCTTCATAGGTACTACGTCACATAAGATCTGTCCTTGGTAGGACTGAAATTGAATGGGAATGACGCATGTAGTGGTGATTGGGATAGACGTGTCATCAACCCATGCCACGTTGTATGGCTTTGGATGTGCGTGCATAGGTAGACCTAGACGGGAGACAAAATCTGAAGAGACTACGTTGATACAGCTCCCGTTGTCAAAGATCACCTTGCAGGGTTGAGATTTTACCATGATGTAAGTTTGAAAGATGGAGGTTCGACACCAGTCATCCTCCTGGGGGTGTGCTAAGATGCAGCGAACCACACCTAGCCTTCCCTGGCTAGAGCTCTCGGTAATATCTCCAACATGTACGTACTCGACATGCGTTCCATCAAATCCTGCGTCCATTTCCTCAAACTGGGCGATGAGGTTAGGATCGGCCTCATATCTCTCGATGGCTTCTTCTTCCTGAGGTGGAAGCTCCACAGGCTGGGGGTCATTGATGACCAAGGCTCGGGTGGGACAATTGGTGGCAACATGCCCTAAGTTATGGCACCTAAAGCAGCGAACTCCCAATGTAGGGACTGGTTGGGAGGTGCTAGGGATGGCTCCCTTTCCCTTGTCATCCCTCTTATCGGTTGACGGAGTGTACTCCAGTCTGGGCACAGTAGTAGGTGCAGGTAAGGGGTTCCTTGTGAAAGGAACAGCAGGGGTGGCAGCCCGAAGTGGGATGGCAGTAGGGACATATGAAGTAGAGGGGCCAGGCCTCTTAGGGTAGCGAAGCATGGGGTTTCGGGGTTTGTTGGGATCAGTGCGATGGATTTAGAGGGGGGTGAATGAATCCCTCTTTTAAAATTTCGCTCACTTGACACTTAAAGCAATCAGAGATGCAGAATTGAAACAAACTAAGTTCTATCGAGTCTGTAGGACTGGTGTATGTTTTATCAAACGAAGAACGTGCAATCAATTGGCTCACTGAAAATGAAGCACAGATCGTGCCTACGCATTCATCTAACGGAAGCAAAACAATAAGCATTCAAACCACTGCACAGATGATTTTTAAGGTGGTTCGGTCCTCCAGACCTACGTCCACCCCACACTCAAACCAGAGTGTGGATTCCGCTGATACACAGCTTAAACCGCTGGGCCTCACAGCTTGCCTACAACTAGCTGAGCATCACAGCTTGCTTCCGCTGGGCAATACAGCTTAGCCGACCAGAGGAATCCTCCTCTGCAACTGCTGGGGATTACAGCTTAACCCGTCCAGAGGAATCCTCCTCTGCAACGCTGAGCTATATAGCTTAGCTCTGCTGACTAACAGCTTGAAATAGAGTTCAAAAGAAAAATAGGAAATGGGAAATCACAGCGATAGAAAGCTGTATACGATAAAGCACAAAACAGCTCTCAAGGAGCAAGTTGGTCTAGATCTGATCCAAGAGCCAACAGATAACACATCTTTAAAGAAGTCTTCTCTCTTCTTTTTCACGAACTCTCTATCTCTCTTTTCACTTTCCTTTTTCTTCTTCTGCTGATCTCTCTTTCTCTTTTTCTTCTTCTTTCTTTCTCTTCTTCTGGATCGTGCAGGCTCTCTCTCTCTCTGCTTCTGCTCTTTCAGATGGGCTCCCCTACTTTGATCACTCTGCTCACGATCGCCATGCTCCTCTGGAAGAAGCTTCTTATTTATAGAGCAATGAACAGATAGGGCGTGCGCTCTCCACGATTCCCGCCCAAGAGCCTAGACCACGTGGCAACATTTCAGCTCACTGCATTACACGTGTCACGATCCTGAGCCATCTTTATTCTTGGATCACGTGCCCTTATTAAGCTCCTCGAGCAGCAGTCCTGTCAGATTAGGCTTGTTATCAGTGTGAATTAATCTGAAAGGAAAGAAAGGATGCATCGAGTAAGTTTGATATTTGAACTGAGCCTGTACAGACTTGATGCACAAAATGCAGTATGCATATAAGAAAGTATGTACAACGAGAATGAATGCACGAACATGTCATCCACGAGTGTACAGACTTTGAATGCATGTAATGCATTTTGCATATGGAGAAGTATGCACATTGAAAGTGAATGTACAGACATGTCATCAACGAGTGTACAGACTTTGTGTACAATGTACAAACGATATACAGACTTTCTGTGCCTAACGCTTAAGCCTGAATGCATCATGCACAAACTATGCGTGTGCATGTGTGGACTTTGAGTGCATGACATTGCCTTACGTATGTATGCAACATGTTGTATAGACTTTGAATGTATGGTAAAGAGTGTACAGACTTTGTCATGAAAGATGCACAAATGCATATAGGAAAATATGCACATTGAAGAGAAATGCTCAGGCATGCTATCAAAGAGTGTACAGACTTCGCGTGCATGCGACAAGACGATGTACAGACTTGCTAAAATGATGCATGGGCATATCAGCAGAGAATGTGCAGACTTTGTATATGCATGAGACAACCGAATGCACTGACTATTCTCATGAATGTATAGACTTATTAAGTCATCAAAGCAACCGTGTGCAGACTTGGTGTATGTGCGAGATAAAACAATGCATTGACTATGTATATGCATGAAGAGAACTGGCTGTACTGACTAGTTGAGTGAAACAACGGAGGTTGTACAAACTTGTCATCAACGAATGTACAGACTTGAGTTGATGTAGTCTAGGCAAAACTCTGTACAGACTTTATTCCTTGAACATGCATGAGTCTAGGCATTCACTAACTTATGGCCACCATGAAAAATAGTTATGAAATGCACACGCCTAGACAATTAACCCTGCACTTACTATGTATGCATAATGAACACGTATCGACTTCGAAATAAAGCACCTGATGAATGCACCGATGCAGTGTATGCATATGGCAGATATTGAACTGATGCAATGTATGCAGGAGAACTAACAGTGCAGTCTATTTACCAGATCATGCATCGACTATATGACGTGCAACAACAGTTAATGTACCGATGCAAACTACACTTGTTATGTAGGAACTAGAGTTGCACCAATGCAGAGACAGACAATGCAATGAGATGAATGTGCCCACTCTAAAATCAATCAATCAATCATGCTCATAGTGCTTGCTGACATCAAAACAATTCATGCTCATAGTGCTTGCTGACATCAAAACCATAGGGGCACAACAGGGTTCAGGTTGACGGTATGTGGAAACTCAAAGTGGGGCCACCCTTTGAAACCGCTCTACGTCTCGAGCAACCTGATAGGCTTGCTTGAGGTTATTAACATCTCACAAAAATAGCTCCCGCTGAATGCTCTCATGTAAGCCAGCTCTAAATCACGAGAGGCTGATAGAGGCATCCTCCACGACATGACTCTGAAGGAAGAATTTGTCGAATTTGACGATGTATTCATGTACGGACTTCCCATCTTGGGTGAGTTTCTCCCATTGGTTTAAAAGACGCTGATGGTAGGAGGGTGGTAGATACTTCTCCCTCAGTTTCTCCTTCATTTCTTCCCACATGTGTATGCGCTACTCTCGTCTCCTTGCTAGGAGATTCTCAACATTGCACCAGTAGGTCTTGGCTTGACCTAGGAGCTTCATCTTGGCAAACCTCACCCTTGTAGCAAGGGTCATGCAATAATGCCAATCAAAATATTGGTCTATCCCGGTGTCCCAATCAAGGTATGTGGCGGGATTTAGGGACCCATCAAAACTAGGAGCGTCTATCTTGACGTTCCTCAGGATGATCTCCTCATCTTCGTGGTCTCTTCCTAGAGGCGCATGATCATCTTGCTCTCTACCTCGAGGAGCCTGATTCCGACAGGCTCGGTCTCTCTCTTCTCCATGGTTGGCGACGGGATCTCCGCGACCATTCAATCTTCCTTCCTCTCTCCTCACATCATCCTCTAAGGCTCGGATCCTATCATCTAGCTCCGCTCGCAATTGGCCTATAGATGCTTCAAATTGGGCCGTAAGATTCTGCTCGAGCTAGGCTAACATGGCATTCACGCTATCCTGATCTATGGGTTGTTGTAGTGTTGAAACACGCTCTAGACGGCCCGATGAATTCCTAGACCAATGTTGCATGCATGAGCTCGGACCTAATTGATGCAATCTTGGTACCGAAGATTAGCAAGGTGTAGACCTATTTGTTGGCTAATACTCAAAGGGTCAATTTGACTTGCGAAGGGACTGCCTAGGTAGAGTTGCTCGCCCGTAGGCGAAGTAGTTATGGAACTACCTCCTGACAATTACGGTGCCCTAATGTGACTGTTCTAAGGCTTAAGGATAGGGTCATACAAGCTCTCTCTTTCTCTGTCCATAGCGATGCACTCAGGAGACAGGTTGCATGGATTGGGCTCTCTCTCTCACTTCGTCGCGCGGTAATTGATAAAGATACTAAATGAGCAAGTGAGTGGAGCACGCACCTAGCTAGACTGAAAAGTCTAGCTCCGACCGGAGATGAAGGCGAGCGGGGATGTGCGTGTCCGCACAGCGTCGACGAAGCTTGAATGGTTACAACAAATTCATTCCACGCAGTGAGTCTTTAATTATTACAAAATCACTTAATCATATTTCCCACGTAAGGGCACAAACCAATTCAGAATTTCTCCATGCAGGGAGACTCAGGATCACTCACGCTCTTCCCATCTTCATTATCCAAATTTTCTTCCGTAAATCACGGACTACCCGTCGACGACCACACGACGCTTGTGCTGGTCGAGCCGTCGTAGTAGACTCGAGTGAAACAAATTAACAATTCAATCAAATGATATATATATATATATATAGATATATTATATTGTATATATATATCCATCATACTATATATATATAATACTATTTCTTTTCTAAACACTGTAACACATTTTCAAACTTCTCCGGGTCTTCCTGCCTATTCTCCTGCACAAATCACGCAGCCAATGCTGTGCTCGAGACACTTTCATTGACTTCACCATACAGGCGTGGGTGTGGATGATGAGGCCAAAGCGGCCCTCTCTCCTCCACTTTCGTTCCCACCCAGGGTCAACCCACGCGGTAGGAGGAGGGCGTCCAAAGGCATCGAAGGCTCACGCGGTCGGTGCCGCGTGTCTCACCCGGGCGCGGGCGACGAGGCACTGGACGCGGGCGGCCGTGTGGGCGAGGGCGTCAACTCGGGAGGCTCACACGGGGCGCAGGTGGGCGAGGGCGTCAACGCGGGCGAGGCGAGCGCATCCGGGCGACGGGGCGGGTGCACGCGACGGGGCGGGCGCACGCGGTCGAGCGCTAGGGGGCACGGGTGACGAGGAGCTGAGGCGCTGGAGGCATTGGTCAACGCGGGCACGCGGCACGAGGGCGCGGGCGACGAAGGCGCGAGGGAGCGTTGGCGGGCGCACACAGGGGGGGAAGGCCGTTGCGGCCGTGGGGAAGTTTGAAGGGGGCACCTGTAACGACCCGAGAATCTGATTATCGGAAAGGTCCGATAACCCGAGACTCGAACCGCCGCCCACGAGCCGGGAGGCTCGGAAGGGCTAAAAGGAGTGTGGAGGCAGAAATAAATAGGAAATAAAGCAGGACAATCAACAATAAAAAGTTGAAAGAAAGAACAACTACAGCTACAACAGAGTCCAGTCCAACAAAAAGTACACTCAAAAGCAGTAAAAACATACCACATGCCGAGTGAACACTCGGCCCGACGAGCTGGCAACTGAGAACCTCCGAACAGCAACCTCGAACCTCGAGGAAGAACCGCCACACCTGAAAGGCAGGGAGTGAGTCTCCAAAATAGAGACTCAGCAGGGATCCCGCGGAACCCTACCAAGAACCTTACGGCGGCACAGAAAACTGTAACTACGAGAGCAACAGTAACAGTAGGAACAGTAAACCCGGTGGCCGGTTGAAACACGGCACTACAACTACTCCTACTGTACCAGAAGACACACCTCGAGCTTGTAGACACGCTAAAATTGATGCTACGTTGAGTAAATCTCATGTCACCATGTGACGCCCCAAGCAGACTTCAATATTGGCCTAATATAAAGTTTTTTCTATTTTTCATAAGTTAATTATGATTTATTGGCATTTTTATTTGACGAATGGAATTAACACCTTAAGTAGGGGCGTCATTTAATTAACGGCGAATCCAAGGGCGCGTCTTAATAAACCGACGGCTGTGCCTAGAGGCGTCATTTTCTGTATTTTTACGAATCCTAAACAAAGTGCAAATTCAAAGAATTGACGTCCCAAGGAAGGGCGTCTCTTATTTAACGCCCATAACCAAAGGCGTCATTTCTGAATTTTTAATAAGGAAAGTATTTTGTTGCCATAATTAAATCCAGGAATTGACGCCCCTGTTCACGTCGTCATTTTAATTAACGCCCTTGGTGAAGTCGTCATTTTTAATTGACGCCCTTCGGCAGGTCATCATTTCCATTTCCAACTCCGTTTCGCCTGCTTCTTTCCAGTAATGATCATTGCCCCATTTTGCACCTTGTGATCGATTGGGGAGAGGGTTTTTTATTAAAGGGTCATTACCTAGTTTTAATCCCTGTTTTGCAAGGATCTTTGGCCCTATAAATACCCCTTGTTGTGCCCCTCGCGCGAGAGAGAAGAAGAGAATAACGCTGCGATAGCAGAGAACTACTGTGAGTTTTCTTAACGGAAGAGAGAGTTTTGGTTTTTTTGCAGGTTCTGTTCTCAGGCAACTCTCCTTCCTGATGCTAATCTCCTCTCACGGTGGTCATCATCAGCATTCAACAATTTCATTATTTCTCTCCTTTACTGCTGCACACACAGCAGAAGGATTCTCCTCTCCCTTTAGTGTTTGTTTTCATTAGAGATTAACTCACACACTCTTTTCTATTAGCTATCTTTCTAAAAGCAAGTCATCACGTATTTTGCTTTGCATATCATTACCTTCATATTCTCCATACCCATTGATACTCCTCTTAAGGGGTTAAAAAAATCAAAACACACAAGGTGTGTTCATGCCCAATTTGTTTGATTTCATACCTTTAGAGCATTGATACTAGACACTTTTGGCTAATCAATCTTTTCAGTTGTCTTGTGTATTTTGCAAGGGTAATCAAGCTATAAACACCCTTCATCGGCCGGTCGGTGGAAGGAGGAAGGAAAAGCTCACAATCTCTCACACTCAACACAAGGTACATGCGATCACTTTTATTCTTTTTGAGGTAACCCCTCTGGCGATCACACTTCCCATTTAGCACCAACGTGCTTCTTTTTCTTTATTATTTTTCTTTATTTTCATTAAGTGGATTTTCCATAATCTACGAATTGGCGATCATTGTGGGACGCCTTTTGTTTTTAGTTTGATTACCCGTCCATTGTGCTCCACGTAGCACCCTCCCATTGACACCCTCGCGTGTCCCTCCTTTGGTACCCTCGCGTACCCCTCCATTGTGCTCCACGTAGCACCTTCCCATTGACACCCTCGTGTGTCCCTCCTTTGGTACCCTCGTGTACCCCTCCATTGTGCTCCACATAGCACCCTTCCCCTTGTGCACCACATGCACCCTCCCACTGATTAGCCTTTTTTCTGATTTCCATCTGATTTCTATTTGATTGCCATGGCCTTCGGTTCTCTGAACTGAATAGCGCCTTCCACACTGCCGTCATTTATTCATACAGCGACCGTGGCCAGAGGCGCCGTTTCAGTCATTTTCCCTGCATTTGTGTCATTTTTATAATTCGCGCCCCTCACAGAGGCGTCATTTCATCATTCGACACCTTCCAGCAAGGCGTCATTTCGTTGATCACTATCATTTTCCCTTTATCCCATTACTGTTTACAGTGTTTTGACGCCCCCTTTCAGAGGCGTCAGTTCATCATTTGACGCCTCACACGGAAGCGTCTTTCACTGATTCAGCGTCTTATTGCAAGGCGTCACTTTATTGTCATTCTTATATTGTGAGTGCTGTTCATTGCTATTTGACGCCCCTGCCCAGAGGCGTTTTTCATAGAATCAGCGCCTTGCTCCAAGGCGTCATTTACTTCTGTGCCCACAGAAGCACTGATTATTGGTGTTTACTTGCTTGAGCTATTTTGATATCACCTGCTTGATATTGCTTGCATTAGATTGCATTCAGGGCATACGGTTTGGGAGACCTCCTCTGATGCGGGACAAGACACGGACACGACAAGCTCGCGATCGTCCCTTAACGAGGGAAGCGTCAGACGTGCGCGGTTGAGAAACCGGCAAGAGCTAGGGTGGTCGGCTCGCACTTTCGTGCCCGGATCGGGTCACGGGACGGCTTCACTCTCTCTCGCAGCAGCAGTGATATGAAAATATATCTAGCTAGATATCCTTACACATGCTCTCTAGCAGCGGCATAAACAAGCATATATGAAATAAGCGAAATGCCAAGTGTAGGAGCGAAGACGATACCTCCACGCGCTCAGCGTGGGGAAGACGGACCCGGCCGAAGTCGTACTCCCGGAACAATTATACACGGATATTACAGAAATACAACTCACTGCCCACTCCACGCAGGGAGGTAAAGGGCAACACAATGGGGTCCGGGACGACCGAATTCGGGTTGACGGGCAGCTTCTCGCGTTGATTCGGCAACTCCCGAACACGTGACGGTGGGGCCCACGTGCTGTCCGGAGAGTCCGTGTGGGACCCGGTGGCACCGCTGTAGTGGTGGATGTCCGGAGGGTCGCTCCTTGGGATGGCGGCACGCTGGTTCGCCGGCCGGAGGCCCGGCGGCTCCGTTCGGCACCGGTCGGAAAACCCGATCGAAAATCTGCCGGTTCTGTATTTCGGCGCGCGCTCCGGCGAGAATGGGCGCTGCGATCAGCCCCGATGTCGGATCGACACAAGACTGATGCCGTTGGAAAGCTAGCTTGAAGTTCTTCAACCTAGGCCCAAAGATCTGGCCTGGATCTGCTCGGATATTGACTTATGGAATTTTCAATCGCCTATTGTACAGTAACTAAAGACTCAGACCTGCAGAGAACTTGACTGTGGATTGCCTTTGACCGCGAAGTAGACGTTCGAATCTGGGGTTGTGTTCTTCAGCAACGTTATGGGAAATTGCGTTGGGAAGACAGAAAAATTGGTTTGGATACGTTTAGATGTGTCTATGATTTTCTGTGATTTGTGCACTGGACGAAGGTCGGATCTGGGATCTGACTGAAAGTACTGTAGCTCTGGTAGAACATGAATTTTTAAAAATAAGTAGAAGGATGATAAAAATTTAAGAAAAATTTTGGTGGTAGGGGACGATGGACAGAACACCTAGTTAAATCGGGAGGTCTAAAAAAATTCAAAAGGGTGGTCGAAGGTGGAGAACTCAAGGCTACTATCACTGTAGATAGTGACAGAACAGATCTGAGATTGAGAGTTGAACGAAATGGTAAAGATATGAAACGGTGGCTTTTGAACCTGGATTTTTTTGTGGAGAATGGGATAGAAGATAGGAACCAACTCTCAAAATTTCAAATCGATCTAAGCTCGTGGCTGGCTTCAGGAATTCACGAACTGCACCTCTGTCCAGCAGGACAGAAAATCTAAGACGATCCCGTGACGGCTCGAAGGCAGCACGAACGGCGGCGGCGGCGACACAAACGATCACCGGAGGTTGAGAGGGAAGGAAGGAGATAGAATCCACTCTAGATCTGGGGTTGGGGAAGGAAGAACAGCAAGGGAGGAGAGAGGGGCGCACCAAGCTTCAAGGCATTCACAAAAATTCTGATTTTTCCATTCAATTTCTCATGAAAAATATAACATTATATAGGCTAGGTCTCTAACTAATTCTAGACCCTTGGATCAAGGGTTGATGAATGAAGGGCTGGGATGTGGTTTGAACAACCACAATAAAAGCCTAATAAACTATATGGTTCACCCCCCCCTTTAAGAGGACAAATTTGATTTGTCTTCTTTAATTAAATCTAGGTCCAAGTCCAAGGTTGGACCATGGACCAGCCCCCTTGGGCCCGGAAGTCCAAGTGGACCAATAAGGAGGAGGGAGGGGGCCCCTGCAGGGCCTACATGCACTTTTGTAAAAATACCCAACGGCCCTTTGCAAATAAACCCCCTAAGACCTACTATTGTGTACCCATATATCACAAGGGTATACATACAAATATAAAAGGACGGAAATGCAAACACAATGTGAGCGGGCTATCGTTGATGTCCCCATCAATTCTCCCCGGGTGGGAGGAACTCGACCCCGTCGAGTAAGGGATGCTGCTGCTCAGGTACATCGGCGGATCTGTCTCCGTGCCAAATAACGCGGGTATGCCCCACTCCAAATGATCGGCACCTGCTCAAACACACCATAAAAATTTCAAGCCAAGAAGAAGCCGTGGCTAACAGCAGGATTTTCGTGAAGGCACCTCTGTCCAGCAGGACAGAAAACCGAAGACTATTCCGCGGCAGCTCGAAGGCGGCACGAACGGCGGCGGCGGCGGCGGCGGCACCAATGAAGATCAGAGGTTGAGAGGGGGAGATAGAAGATGGATACACTCTAGAACTTGAGGTTTGAGGAGAAGAACACCAGGGGGAGAGAGGAACAAGGGCACACCCTTCAATGGCTCAAGCCAATTTTACATGTGTTTTTTTGTGTGGTTTGTTTGTGTGGTGTGTTTTGAGTCGATTATTGTGTGGTTTGCATTCGTGTGTTAGTGCATGGTGAGTCTGCATGTGTCGTGTGTAAGCTCGTTGTCGTTCTCTTATGAGTAAGAGGTGAAGACTCACTAGGAATCACCGCTGAGTCCCTATAGGTGACTGATCCGGGTATAGATGTAGAATCGGTCCCATACTCATCGGGTGAGTCCAAACACCTCTTACTCATAAGAGAACGACAACGAGCTTACACACGACACATGCAGACTCACCATGCACTAACACACGAATGCAAACCACACAACAATCGACTCAAAACACACCACACAAACAAACCACATAAGAAAAAAATTGTAAAATTGGCTTGAGCCATTGAAGGGTGTGCCCTTGTTCCTCTCTCCCCCTGGTGTTCTTCTCCTCAAACCTCAAGTTCTAGAGTGTATCCATCTTCTATCTCCCCCTCTCAACCTCTGATCTTCATTGGTGCCACCGCCGCCGCCGTTCGTGCCGCCTTCGAGCCGCCGCGGAATCGTCTTCGATTTTCTGTCCTACTGGACAGAGGTGCCTTCACGAAAATCCTGCTGTTAGCCACGGCTTCTTCTTGGCTTGAACGTGTGGGACCCGGTGGCACCTTCGACCACCCTTTAAGAAAAATTGTGGTGGTAGGGGACGATGGACAGAACACCCAGTTAAATTGGGAGGTCTAAAAAAATTCAAAAGGGTGGTCGAAGGTGGAGAACTCAAGGCTACTGTCACTGTAGACAGTGACAGAACAGATCTGAGATTGAGAGTTGAACGAAATGGTAAAGATATGAAACGGTGGCTTTTGAACCTGGATTTTTTTGTGGAGAATGGGATAGAAGATAGGAACCAACTCTCAAAATTTCAAATCGATCTGAGCTCATGGCTGGCTTCAGGAATTCATGAACTGCACCTCTGTCCAGCAGGACAGAAAACCGAAGACGATCCCATGGCGGCTCGAAGGCGGCACGAACGGCGGCGGCGGCGGCACAAACGATCACCGGAGGTTGAGAGGGGAGGAAGGAGATAGAATCCACTCTAGATCTGGGGTTGGGGAAGGAAGAACAGCAAGGGAGGAGAGAGGGGCGCACCAAGCTTCAAGGCATTCACAAAAATTCTGATTTTTCCATTCAATTTCTCATGAAAAATACAACATTATATAGGCTAGGTCTCTAACTAATTCTAGACCCTTGGATCAAGGGTTGATGAATGAAGGGCTGGGATGTGGTTTGAACAACCACAATAAAAGCCTAATAAACTATATGGTTCGCCCCCCCCCCTTTAAGAGGACAAATTTGATTTGTCTTCTTTAATTAAATCTAGGTCCAAGTCCAAGGTTGGACCATGGACCAGCCCCCTTGGGCTCGGGAGTCCAAGTGGACCAATAAGGAGGAGGGAGGGGGCCCCTGCAGGGCCTACATGCTCTTTTGTAAAAATACCCAATGGCCCTTTGCAAATAAACCCACTAAGACCTACTATTGTGTACCCATATATCACAAGGGTATACATACAAATATAAAAGGACGGAAATGCAAACACAATGTGAGCGGGCTGTCGTTGATGTCCCCATCAATTCTCCCCGGGTGGGAGGAACTCGACCCCGTCGAGTAAGGGATGCTGCTGCTCAGGTACATCGGCGGATCTGTCTCCGTGCCAAGTAACGCGGGTACGCCCCACTCTAAATGATCGACACCTGCTCATTCCATATATACTCGATATGCGAACTGCTATGGCTAAAGGTGGTCACTCCGAAGGGGCACTCTCAAAAGGAAGGAAACAGCTCAAAGACTCACTAGGAATCACCGCTGAGTCTCTATAGGTGACTGATCCGGGTATAGATGTAGAACCGGTCCCATACTCATCGGGTGAGTCCAATCACCTCTTACTCATAAGAGAACGACAACGAGCTTACACACGACACATGCAGACTCACCATGCACTAACACACGAATGCAAACCACACAACAATCGACTCAAAACACACCACACAAACAAACCACACAAGAAAACACCCTGACTCAACTATGACCCTAGACACACCTAATGTTAGTCCGACCCGTACATGGGTGACGGCGGACCAGGACACCCAAATATGTGCCATGCATGCATGTTGTGCAACTGGGAATGGATGCCATGGGGAACACCTATACGTCGGGTGTGGTTATGCGTGGACGACTTTTCGAATGTGGGCGACTCGGGTGGTTTAGAAGGGCCGGGTGTAGGTGGGTCGGGATTGGTGGATGTAGATGGCCCATCCCGAGGGGAAGGGGCGTAAAAGTGGGCTTCCTTGAAGAAGGGGAGTACGGGTGGTAACTCGGGAAGCCTAATAGTGAAGGGGTCAAAAGGGTCAAAGAAGGTATGACCCCTTGTGGTGGGTTCCAACATGACATGGTCCCAATCGTGAAATTCTTGAAGAGGTGAATGGTCACCTTCATCCGCCATAGTGAACGGGACGATGGTCATGTGAAGAAAATAAACTTCCTCCCTTGGGCAAAAGGGAATGAAGTCGGACTCGGTCGGCATCGGGAGGAGTAGAAGAATCTTCGTGGTGACACATCCCACGGTGCACATGGAGGTAATGGATCCTAAGGCCGGATGGGTGAAGCTAAGACTAGCGGGTTGGTCAAAGCCTCGGGCCAAAAGATGCGTCAACTCCCATTGTGAATCTAATCCCATAATAAGGTCATCCAAAGTATCGACATGGTGACTAGACCGAAAAGTTGTGTGGTAGGAGTTGACGGACACCAAAGGTAGGGTAGGGTCCATGGATGGAAAGGGATGTGGGACCAAGCCATCCTTGAGCCAACTAAAAAGCGGCTCGGTGATGTATAATGTACCCGTTAGAAATATGGGTGGCTCGGGCCTTGGTGGCTCCAAATGAGATAGTTCTGAATCATGTTCGGACATAGAGAGTGATGACATTGGAGCTCTCATAGGTGAGGAAGGAATGTCCCTCTCATGGTGAAGGGGTCCTTGGGGTGGTTCCGGGAACAACCAATCTACCCCGATATACCGATCTAGGCTAGTACTAAACCGATCTAGGCTTGTACTAAACCTTTGCACTTTTCCCAGCATGGCTTGGAACATTGCGCCCACTTCATCTGGACTATAGGCTCGAGATGTGGCCATGGTGGCCAAGATGGGGTTGGGTCCCCTAGGAATGGATATGCAAGGCCATTTGGACAAAACACTAGACACGACCCTAAGTAATGCAAAATTGGAATGTGACTCGACGACAACCTAGACACAACCAAGACTCGGTACGTGGCGGAGATAAGCGATCCGAAGATCACTCGCGCAAGTGTGCGTCCTTCCCGATAGGCGTAGCCTAACGTTCGGACAACACCTTTTGATATACCGAGTAAAGGGATGCGATGCAAAAGACACTTTTTTTGTTTGTTTTAAAACAATGATGACCCTAAACATGACTTAGACAATGACTAATGACTAGACGTAAATGACACTCTTTTTTTTTCTTTTGGACACCCTAGACTCAAACTGGCTCTGATACCAAATTGATGCGGGACGAGACATGGACACGATAAGCTCGCGATCGTCCCTTAACGAGGGAAGCGTCGGACGTGCGCGGTTGAGAAACCGGCAAGAGCTAGGGTGGTCGGCTCGCACTTTCGTGCCCGGATCGGGTCACGGGACGGCTTCACTCTCTCTCGCAGCAGCGGTGATATGAAAATATATCGAGCTAGATATCCTTACACATGCTCTCTAGCAGCGGCATAAACAAGCATATATGAAATAAGCGAAATGCCAAGTGTAGGAGCGAAGACGATACCTCCACGCGCTCGGCGTGGGGAAGACGGACCCGGCCGAAGTCGTACTCCCGGAACAATTATACACGGACATTACAGAAATGCAACTCGCTGCCCACTCCACGCAGGGAGGTAAAGGGCTACACAATGGGGTCCGGGACGACCGAATTCGGGTTGACGGGCGGCTTCTCGCGTTGATTCGGCAACTCCCGAACACGTGACGGTGGGGCCCACGTGCTGTCCGGAGGGTCCGTGTGGGACCCGGTGGCACCGCTGTAGTGGTGGATGCCCGGAGGGTCGCTCCTTGGGATGGCGGCATGCTGGTTCGCCGGCCGGAGGCCCGGCGGCTCCGTTCGGCACCGGTCAGAAAACCCGATCAGAAATCTGCTGGTTCTGTATTTCGGCACGCGCTCCGGCGAGAATGGGCGCTGCGATCAGCCCCGATGTCGGATCGACACGAGACTAGTGCCGTTGGAAAGCTAGCTTGAAGTTCTTCAACCTAGGCCCAAAGATCTGGCCTGGATCTGCTCGGATCTTGACTTATGAAATTTTCAATCTCCTGTTGTACAGTAACCGAAGACTCAGACCTGCAGAGAACTTGACTGTGGATTGCCTTTGACCGTGAGGTAGACGTTCGAATCTGGGGTTGTGTTCTTCAGCAACGTTATGGGAAATTGCGTTGGGAAGACAGAAAAATTGGTTTGGATACGTTTGGATGTGTTTATGATTTTCTGTGATTTGTGTACTGGACAAAGGTCAGATCTGGGATCTGACTAAAAGTACTATAGCTCTGGTAGAACATGAATTTTTAAAAATAGGTAGAAGGATGATAAAAATTTAAAAACAATTGTGGTGGTAGGGGACGATGGAAAGAATACCCAGTTAAATTGGGAGGTCTAAAAAAATTGAAAAGGGTGGTCGAAGGTGGAGAACTCAAGGCTACTGTCACTGTAGACAGTGACAGAACAGATCTGAGATTGAGAGTTGAACGAAATGGTAAAGATATGAAACGGTGGCTTTTGAACCTGGATTTGTTTGTGGAGAATGGGATAGAAGATAGGAACCAACCCTCAAAATTTCAAATTGATCTGAGCTTGTGGCTGGCTTCAGGAATTCACGAACTGCACCTCTGTCCAGCAGGACAGAAAACCGAAGACGATCCCGTGGCGGCTCGAAGGCGGCACGAACGGCGGCGGTGGTGGCACAAACGATCACCGGAGGTTGAGAGGGGAGGAAGGAGATAGAATCCACTCTAGATCTGGGGTTGGGGAAGGAAGAACAGCAAGGGAGGAGAGAGGGGCGCACCAAGCTTCAAGGCATTCATAAAAATTCTGATTTTTCCATTCAATTTCTCATGAAAAATACAACATTATATAGGCTAGGTCTCTAACTAATTCTAGACCCTTGGATCAAGGGTTGATGAATGAAGGGCTGGGATGTGGTTTGAACAACCACAATAAAAGCCTAATAAACTATATGGTTCGCCCCCCCCCCCCCCCCTTTAAGAGGACAAATTTGATTTGTCTTCTTTAATTAAATCTAGGTCCAAGTCCAAGGTTGGACCATGGACCAGCCCCCTTGGGCCCGGGAGTCCAAGTGGACCAATAAGGAGGAAGGAGGGGGCCCCTGCAAGGCCTACATGCACTTTTGTAAAAATACCCAATGGCCCTTTGCAAATAAACCCACTAAGACCTACTATTGTGTACCCATATATCACAAGGGTATACATACAAATATAAAAGGACGAAAATGCAAACACAATGTGAGCGGGTTGTCGTTGATGTCCCCATCATCCTCTCCCCACACTTTTTAGGAGCTACACCCCTCTTGGTGAAGGAAGGACCCTCCTTTGAGCATTCCGTCTCATTGGACCGGAAATTCCTAAGCCAAGCCTCCGTAAGTCCTCGCACCCGTGGATTCCCTCACGGACGCCAGGCAGGTTGTACCTTTGAAGTACCCGGAGTATAGTTGACCCATACGTTGGAAAGGAGAGAGAAAAATCTAGATATCCAGAGATTATACCCAAATATTCAACCAGGATCAACCTTCAAAAGAGAGAACCTAATATTGAACTCATCCTAATCTTCAAGAAATATCTTAAAATTTTTTGGGGCTCATTATAACTTGTGTGCTTCTCTTGGTTGAAAAGGTGATAGTAATTGATTATATCTCATTGTTGGAAATTTATTTCTTTTTCCTTAAGTATGAAATTGCGTTCAGGTAAAATTATCAATATGGCCAACTACGGGTACACTTATGACAGTTATGAGGAGGGTCACTCTGACCCGTTCTATGAGATTCCCTCTCAGGATCCTGTCTATTACGAGAGAAACTACAATTCTTCTTCCACTCAGGTCCACATGGTGGACACCACCACTACTGCTTTGGAGGTTGAGCCTTCTTCCCAAGCTCAACCTACTACTCAAAATACTCCAGGGGACACTTCCCCTTCTCTCAATTTCAATGAATTTCTCAAGGTTCTTGCTCAGCTGGATGACTCCCAGCGCCAGGTAGCTCAAGCCGCCCTCCTAAAGGGAAAGTCTATCCCGTCATCTTCTAACCCTCCCCAGGTCATGGGTGGCCACTCTGTTAATTCCCCCAACGACCCGGCGGTCGCCCCTAGGGTGCCCTCGCGCCCATCAACTCCTGTTATGACTATGCCGGCCCAACTGGCAAGTCACTCCATTGCTAGGCCTCAACAACCTCCCGTTTCTCAAATTTTGAGAAGGCCTATGACAAACCAACACTCTTTTCGTCAGGCCCCAGCCGAGTCTGATAGCCATGCTCTACTCCTCCAAAAGATGGCTAGTATGGAGGAACAACTTAAGAGGGTTACAGCATCCAAGATCGCTCCCGAAATTATGCTTCCCCCTATGCCGATTTTTCATCTACCACCGTCTGAAATGCCGAATTTCCGGCAGTATAATGGCACGGGCAACCCGAACATTCATTTGAAGGATTTTATGTATGAAGCATCATTCTGGCAGGATAATAAGAATGCGTTGACTTATCTCTTTAGGCGGTCTTTGGATGGCCCAGCACTGGAATGGTTTTATTCTTTGGAGCCGGCTGATGCCGGCGACTTTGATATAGTTCAGCGGAAGTTCGTGCAGAAATATAAGGACCGTGTCGGTCCCTCCTTGTCTGTTACTGATTTGGTTGCTGAGAAGATGAAGCCTGAGGAGGACTTCGTCTCATTTGCTGATAGATGGAGGGCTATGGCCGAGAAGTTAAAGATACATTGTCGGAGACAGAACAAGTCAAGATGATAATATCAAACTCCACTCCGCAATTCCGTCACATTTTGGTCATGAACAAATTAAGCACTATGGAGGAGCTCTATGAAAGAGCTAGATATATACAAACTCAAATGAAAGATTTGCCCATTATGGGCATGTTCGAGCCACGGCCGAAGGTGATAAGGAAGAATGTTAATACCAGTAATACTGGCCCAACTACTGAAGGCACTGTTATCAATGAGCAGGTGAGCGCATTCGGCAACTCCACGCCTTTCCGTCACCCTCCAAACCCAAGGCCACCACAACAGCCCGCCTTCCAGAACCAAGTCCACCAGCCAAATGATAACCCTCCTCAGACCCTAAGGCCTCCTCCACCTCTACAACAACAACAACTCCCCTTTGCTCCACAAAACCAATATCACCAAGTGCCCCCCCAGCTAATTATCAACCGCAACAATCGCAACAATTGAGAAGGCCGATGGGTCCACGAAGAGCCCAACACCCTCCGCTACCTGAGAGTTTGTCAGACATTTTTAATGCCCTCATGGCTGCTAACCTGCTTACATTGCCTAAAGAAAGGGCAGTATGGCCGCAAAATGTGGACACCTCCCAGTATTGCGTCTTCCATCGGCAGCCGGGGCACAACATTGATTATTGTTTTCGCTTTAAGGATTACATACATGACATGAATGATCAAGGTGATATTAATTGGGATGAGATGAGGAGGGTCATCGCTACTTTGAAGGCTCGAAGGCCTCCTCAGCAACCACAACAAGGTCAGCAACAGGTTCCACAGCAACAGCAGGCTCCTGCACCCCAGCCAAATATGGGGATTGTTAATAACCCACTACCGGAGCACCCGGTTCAGAATCAACAAGTGAACCTTGTCACCTCAATCCATGAAGTGAAAAGGGGGCAGGTTTGGCATAATGAAAACGCCTCTGTCGGGGCCCTTAATTCCAATCAACCACAACTACCACAACTGATAAGAAGGCCTCAACCTGTATCTCTTTCCCAGCCACAACGCACCCTTATACACTCCATCACTCCTTCGCAGCCTCTTCTTTTACGCCAAACCCTGAACTCCCCTCCACACCAAAACCTTCCACCAAATAGACCTCTTCATATCCGCCGCTCACCGGCAGCCATCACTCCCCCTACTCCACCTCCACCTACCACTACCATGATTCCAAGGCCTCTCCTTGTCACCCGGCCTCCGCCTCCGCCTTCTGATAATCCCCAGGCAGCGAGGTCCCTTACAAGAACTCCTCCCCCTGCCATTCCAGCACCCAATACCACTATTCCCTCTACCTCCTCTACCCCTTTACCTACTCCAGGCCCGACAGAGGCGCCCAGAACTATGGTGCTCCGTAGTGGACGGATGTTCCACCGAGTGTTTCCCCAACGGGAGCAGGAGTCGATACAAGAACAAGGAGAACAGGAACAAGAATCTACACTGGGCACGGAGTATGATTTATTGAAGCATTTGGACAGAACGCCAGCCCGAATTTCTATTTTAGAACTGATTAAAAGATCAACCACACATCAGCTGGCCTTAAAACAGTACTTGCAAAAGGTAATGGTCAATGGGGACATTCCTGCTGAACAAGTCACTACAGTTTTGAATCCGGCCAACAATCAACCGGCTATTACTTTTTATGAACATGAATTGGCTCCACAGCCGGCTAGAAAATATGCATTGTGTATCACTATTGACATCAATAAGATAGCTGTAAAGCAATGTCTGGTTGACACCGGGGCATCCATTAATGTTATGCCACCGAGCACCTTGAAGATGTGCGGTATTCCAGAAAGTCAAATTCGGCCATCTACAATTACCATCACAGCTTATGATAATACTAAGAAGCCGCCATTGGGAATGATCACTCTGAGAGTTGGTTTGGGTCCAGTTACTGTTACAGCGGATTTCCACATTTTAGACATGGATCCAACATTCAACGGCATCTTGGGCCGTCCCTATATTCAAGAACTTGATGATGTGCCCTCCACAAACCATCAATGCATAAAGTTTCCACACAAAGGGCGCATTATCAAGGTCACTAGCATGCCCATCCTGCCGACAGAAGACATACATTCAGCAACTTCAGTGCCTTCCATGTGTCCTTCCAATAGGCCTTTACTTTCAGTCTTGGATGTTACCGATCCGCGGCGAGATTTGCTAAGGCCCCCACTCACTAAACCAGCTTCACCCCTAATGACACCCCTGCCTCCCCAAGGAAAGAAAAATAAGAACATGATGAACACTCTTGGATGGAATATCTTACTAAAGATGGGATATAAAACTGGTAAAGCCTTGGGGGTCAATCTCCAAGGCCGCGTTAAGCCAATCAGGCACCAAAAGATGATTCTCCGGGGTGGCCTAGGGTATAAAGGGCCGAGCAAAAGCAAAGATGAAGATGGGCCATGGGCCGTCATGACTTCCACTCTTAAGACAGACCGACAGCCTCTTACATGGACCTTGCAAACACATTTTATAAAGGGGGAACTCATAATGATGATCAAACCACGCTCGTTACTTCCATGCTGGATTGTCAAGATATACATGCACGGCAGTTTGCTCGTCACATAGCCCCACTGGCCACCTACAAGGCCCTGGAATCCTTGCGGCCAGATAAGAGAAGAAAAATGGATGACCCTGAATGTGATTGGTATAGATGGTTTGATATGAATGACATTGCCATCGCTCTAAGCCGACTGTTTATGCCAACTGATCCAGAATGGCCGCCGTTGATTCATGAGCTAATTGAGAAGCCGGCAGTGATCACAGACAAGAGGCAGTTGCTAAGTAATTATACAGACACCAGAGAGCCTGATGTGCCGTTCGAGCAGGGTTTCAATATAGACAGGCTGTGGGTCGGCCTCTTCCTTACCAAGTCCGTTCACCCAACGGCTGTTGTCCATTTGATCAATCAACTATTTTTCTCAGATATCCCTAGACCGCCCGCGGTCTTAATAACTGTTTCTCCAAATTTATCTCCAGTTTCTCCAATAATTCCTCCCTTGCCCCTAGAGCAATTTTCCAAACTCTCCATCACGCCCCCGTGCAGGCAGTCATTAATCCAATATTTTGCCAATCTTTCAATTTCAACTCCACCTCCCATTCCCCCCTCGCATTGCCTCCTCCTTGAAAATGAAAATAAAAATGAAAATTAAAATGAAAATGAAAAAAATGTCAAAATTCCAATTTTTCAATCCTCTATCTCCGTGAGGAAACCTCCTATCTCCTTTCTGAGTGTGTCCCGACACCGGGGCCGCTCTCCCAGGATTCATTGATAGATCTTTTTTACCCCTCTGGCGAGGGGTCTTCATTTGTATCCCCTTCTGTACCCGCTTCTTCCCCTCCGTTCTCTTCTTCATCAGGTTTTAGTGAGCAAGCTAGTTGTTCTTATTCCCCTGATATTAAGACTCATGGGTTAGTTTCACATAAGAAATCCAAGGGCAAGCAGATTCCCCGTAGATTCCTTAGAGAATTAGCTGTCAGATGTCAAGTTTGTTTAGCCATCCCCGAATTTGTGGAGAATCCGATTATCCTGCCAGAAATAGAATATGAGGATACTTGTGCTTTTAATGAGGGTTTTGGTGTTTATGAGATTATGAATGATGAAGACCCTATTAAGGAGGGGATGAAAGTTACGAAGAATATGAGGACGAGGTTGATGCTTTTGCCAGTGGCATGAGGAGATTTGATGAACCATCAGCCTCAGTAGAAGAGCCTACCAAAGAAATAAATCTGGGTATGGAGGAAGACCCTAGGATTGTCCTCATTTCAAAGAACTTGCCGCCTGATGAAGAGGAGGCGCTTATTTTGGTTCTTCAAGAATATAAGGACACGTTCGTGTGGAGCTATGAAGATATGCCTGGACTAGACCCTGCGCTCGTTGAACATCGACTTACACTTAAGCCAGGGTCTGTTCCGGTCAAACAGTGGTTGAGATGTTCCCACCCTAATATGGCATTAAAGATGAAAGAAGAGGTCGATAAGCTGCATAATGCTAGATTTGTTAGAGTTGTCCTCTATCCTAATTGGGTGACTAACATCGTCCCGGTCATGAAGAAGGACGAAAAGGTTCGAATTTGTATAGACTTTTGGGACCTCAACCGCGCGTGTCCTAAAGATGACTTCCCCCTCCCTCATATTGATGTTCTAATTAACAACACGGCAGGGTATGAGACTCTCTCCTTTATGGATGGCTTTTCATGTTACAATCAGATTCGCCTGGCTGAGGAAGATCAAGAGAAAACATCGTTCACTACACCATGGGGGACCTATTGTTACGTGGTCATGCCTTTTGGACTTAAGAATGCTGGAGCCACCTATCAAAGGGCTATGATGGCAATTTTTCATGATATGATCCACATCTACATTGAGGTGTATGTTGACGATCTGGTAGTGAAATCAAGGACAAGGATTGAGCATCCCAGGGTTCTAACCAAAGTCTTGCAAAGGGCACGGGAGTATCAATTAAAGATGAACCCTAAGAAGTGCGTGTTTGGTGTTTCATCAGGGAAATTACTTGGATTCATCGTGAGTAAGAGGGGTATTGAGATTGATCCCAACAAGGCGAAGGCCATAAGAGAAATGCTTCCTCCCAGGAATCTGAAAGAAGTTCGAGGCTTGATCGGGAGGTTGCAATTTATTCGCCGCTTTGTCTCCCAACATTCACAAAGATGTAGGCCGTTCTACGAGCTTACTAAGTCGGGAGTCAAGTTTGTTTGGGATGACAAGTGTCAGGCAACTTTTGACGGATTGAAGGATTATCTCTCAAATCCTCTTGTCCTGAGGCCGCCAGTTCCAGGCAGACCGCTTGTTCTTTATATTTTCATCCTGGATGACTCCGTAGGCGCTGTCCTAGCCCAAGTTAATGAAGAAGGAAAAGAGAGGGCAGCCTACTATTTGTCAAAGCTTCTCAACCCCTGTGAGCAGAGGTACTTAGCTATAGAGAAGACTTGTACTACTTTAGTCTGGGTAGTTCAGAAACTTAAACAGTATTTCTTAGCTCACGAGGTTCACCTCATCGCTTGTATGAATCCAATTAAGTTCCTTCTTGAAAAATATATCCTCACCGATCGATTGGCACGATGGCAAAGCTTCCTTTCTCAATTTGACATTATCTATATTCAGCAAAAAGTGATTAAAGGCTATGCCATAGCAGAACATCTTGCTCACCATCCCCTCCCTAGATTTGACCCCGTTTGTTCAGAGTTTCCAGATGAGGAACTGATGTCCATCAATCAGACCGATTCAATGTGGACGTTACATTTTGATGGAGCTTTGAATTCAAAAGGGAAAGGGATTGGTGTTGTTCTTCTATCACCAGAGGGTATCACTATTCCACTCGCCTCTCAGCTTGCATTTCCAGTTACAAATAATATAGCTGAGTATGAGGCTCTTCTGGCCGGACTAGAGGCCGCTCATCAATTTGGTGTTACCCATTTACGGATTGTAGGTGATAGTCAGCTTATTCTTCGCCAGGTGCTCACCAAGTGCCGCACGCTTAATCCTAAGCTCAAACCCCACCAAGAATTGACTTCTGCGTATACCAAGCTTTTCACCAAATTAATTTTCATCCATGTTCCTCGTGATCATAATATCTTAGCTGATGCTCTCGCTTCTCTTGCTTCCTCCTTGGCTTTCCCTCCCGAAAGGGATTCCCATTCTATCATTGTTCACAAGCAGCTCACTCCAGCTATTAAGGATCCAGCTTTCCTTAGTGTTAAGGAGGAGGTGCTTAGGAAGGTGAAGCAAGAAGGAATCATTGAGAATAAGGAAGTCATGCTATTGGACTTGGAGGAAGAATTGGACGATGAAGAAAAGCCGTGGTATTACGAGATTGCTAAGTATTGCCAGGATCAATCCTATCCTGAAGAAGCCACGGCTAAAGATAAGAAAGCCATTCGAAGAGTTGCTCAGCGATACACTTTGGTTGGAGGTGTGCTCTACAGAAGAGGTCTTACCGGTGTTCTGCTAAGATGCCTTGATGATGATGAATCTTGGAAGGTTGTGGAAGAGGTGCATTCCGGAGTGTGTGGTGGTCATGTCAATAGCCAGATGCAAGCTAAGAAGATCCTTAGGCTAGGTTTCTATTGGCCCACTCTAGAAGAGGACTGTTCTATCTATGTTCGAAGGTGTGTTAAGTGCCAACTGCACGCCGACAAAATTCATTCTCCTACTTCTTCACTCTATCCTATATCTTCCCCATGGCCTTTCTCCATGTGGGCTTTCGATATCATTGGACCTCTTGGTGATCCGACCCTCCTCACAAAACCAAAGTCATTCATACTCACGGCGATGGAGTACTTCACCAAGTGGGTGGAAGCGGAAGCATATGTGGAGAGAAAAGCGTCAACCGTTTGCAAATTCATAAAGAACATCATCACAAGGTTCGGCATCCCGAGTACCATCGTCACCGACAATGGGCCATAGTTCATCTCTCAGGAGCTTCAGGACCTTTGCAACAGGTATAACATTACATTGCATCATTCATCTCCTTATTATCCGCAGGGCAATGGTCAAGCAGAGGTAACTAATAAAACTTTGATTAAAATTATCAAGAAAACGTGCAAGGCTAATAAATTTGCGGATTGGCCGTAAAAATTAATTGAAGCTCTTTGGGCTTATCGCACCTCCATTCGTACCCCTACTGGGCAAACCCCTTTCGCCCTCACTTATGGAATGGAGGCGGTAGTTCCTTATGAGATTCTTATTACTTCTCTACGAGTACAATTGGACAAGGAGCTCCCCATTGATGAGCGTCGCGAGTCTCTCCTTGCCCAGTTGGAACTCCTAGACGAGAAGCGTTTGGCCGCCGCTGAACATGCGCGTGTTTATCAAAACAGGCTTTCACGTTTTTATCAAAAGAAAGTGATTGAGAGAAAATTTAAAATTGGTGAAATGGTAATTAAAAGAATCTTTGTAAAACCTGGTGGACCGCGTTCAAAACTCTAACCTAATTGGGAAGGTCCTTTTGTTATAAAAGATGTTTATCCTGGCAACGCTTACAAATTAATTAATGCTGAAGGTGAAGAGCTAACTCATCCTTGGAATGGTCTTTATTTAAAGAAATACTACCCCTAAAAGCAAAAAATAATAATAATAAGCAAAATAGTAAAAAAGCAAAAGAAGAAAAACTTCTGAAAATCAAAAGCAGATATGGCACATCAGCCACAAGCCCGAAAAATCAAAATCCTTAATTCATTCTTCAGTCTCGATGGTTTAACTTTGGGGTCAACTCCCGCACACACTACACGCTCTACTTTTAAACTCAAGCAGCCCGGAATTCAAGGAAAGTCTGACTCAAACTAAGAGTGTAAAAATCTTACCTATTCTCTTCTCTTCGGCTCACGAAAGGGAGTACGAGTCAACTACTAACCAAAACTGCCCGCCGCCCTAGTAGGTGGAAGTCAGGGCCCAAAAGGGAACAAAATACTTAAAGCCCAAGTACAATTAGGTCTTTATTTTTGAAAGAAAAGGAAGAAAAAGAAAAGAAAGTCATAAAGAAAGCATGTCAAGAGGGTAAAGTCCCTGCAGGGAAAACCCTGGTCGTAAGTGTGAGCGACGTCACGCAGTTCGGGGAAGCGGAGAGGACGCGGAGCGCGCGGGCTCCTTCTTTTTTGTTTGCTGCAATACAGAAATAAGAGAAAAGAGAAGGGGCCACCACGGGAGATTGCTCCGGTGGGGCGAGCGGGACAAACGTAATATAGCAAGATATGGGGGTTAAACGGCTATAGCGGGAAGTGACTCGCCGCAACCTCGGGGGACAGGAATGGTGCAGAAAGTAAATAGCAAGAATTGAAACGGCCATTGGGGAAGTGACTCGCCGCGGCCTCGAGAATATGAGCAGATAAGAAGATAGCAGAATATAAAGAGAATATAAAGAGCGGAAATTTAAACGGCCATTGGGGAAGTGACTCGCCGCGGCCTCGAGAATATGAATAGATAAGAATATAACAGAATACAAAGAGAATTTAAACGGCCATTGGGAAAGTGACTCGCCGCGGCCTCGAGGATATGAATAGATAAGAATATAACATATAAGAACGAGAATTTAAACGGCCATTGGGGAAGTGACTCGCCGCGGCCTCGAGAATATGAGCAGAATATAACAGAATATAAAGAGAATATAAGAATGGAAATTTAAACGGCCATTGGGGAAGTGACTCACCGCGGCCTCGAGAACAAGATGTGATCGCCAGGGGCTAAAAGACCCCAAAAATAAAGAAAGTGATCGAGCCTACCTCAAGAGCGGGAGATGGCGGGTTGCTTCTTCCTCCCCCTTCGGTCGGTCGACGGAGAGGGCTTTCCTTAGGTACCCTTACAAAACAACGATAAACAAGTAACGAGTGGATTAGAAAGATGAAGGTGTAGTATTCAAATCCTTGCGATAAAAATAACAAAATGATGGTAAGACACACACCTGGTTGGTGTTGTCTTTTAAACCCCTCTCGGACTCGAGTAGGAGGAAAATGAGATGATGGATGCAAGAAGTATATAAGAAGAGGCGCCCTTATGAAGGGGGATAGATGATGCGAGATGATGAATGCAAAAGAACTAAGAAGAAAATGAAAGGATTGGCTTATTGGATGTGCCGATGGTGAAATCCGGCGGAGCTCCGGCAGCGTAGGGATGGCGTGGAAGCGCGGTGGCTGAAGACGACCTTCCTCTCGCGAGCGTGGGCACCCGAGAAGCCGGCAGAACCTCCACCTACAAAAGACCCCACGGGTTAGAAAATGACTCCGGTAGCCTCTGGGCTCCGGCAGCCTATCGGATCTCTTCCAAGCTCCTCTCAGAACTGAGGGGGTGGGCCTCTATTTATAGGGCTCCAGAGGGTGGAGGCGTCCAGGACTCTGGACACCTCCATCAGGGCCGAACTAATATTTTATTCTATTTTTATTAATTTTTTCGGAATATTTTTGTGGAGGCGTCCAGGGCCCCGGACGCCTCCAACAGGTCCACCGAACACCACCGGCGGCCGCACGCGGTTTGACACAACGCGTGGTTTTGTGAGCGACGCTTCATGATTTTAAAATGGGCGCATCCAGAGGGCTGGACGTCTCCATAATTTAGCTTTTTTCACACACGACAGACCGTCGTTCGGTGGGCGGTGCCCGTGAGGGAGTTGATGGAGGCGTCCAGGGGCCTGGACGCCTCCATTAATATATCATTTTTATTTTTGTTTTGTCTTTTTATGCCAAAGCTGGCATTATATATTTTTTATTTTTGTTTTTATGGAGGCGTCCAGGGGCAGGGACGCCTCCATTAATATATCATTTTTTTTATTTTGTTTTGTCTTTTTATGCCAACTGGCATATATATATATATATATATATTTTATATTTGTTTTTATGGAGGCGTCCAGGGGCCTGGACGCCTCCATTAATATATTATTTTTTATTTGTGTTTTGGGTTTTGAAAAATCAAAAGAAAATAAATTAAAAGAATGGGGGTGTCCAGGGGCCTGGACGCCCCCATCAAGACCCACCCGGGTCCTCGGACAAGCGTTGGCGGCCGCCCGGTAGACACCCTTCTTGGTTCCGGAACCTCCTGATGCGTCTGACTGGTGTTGATGCCATCCGAATGTCGTGACGAGACGATTCCAGATGCCGAAAAGGGCGGAAGAAGACTCAAGAAAAGGAAGCACTCGAGCGATTCAAAATGCGTAAGCCGTTGCGGGGCGTTGTATAGTAATATGAGACTTTCTCGGGAGACGTCAGGAATGGCGTGTCTACAGCTGTCCCGCCTTGGCGTCTGCTTTGTAAGGGAGCGACACGTAGTGGAATGGTATCGAAGTGGAGTGAAATGAAGTGGGAGCGGACTGATAAGTTGATGCCAAGGTGTGATGAGACACGCTTTTGACGTTACTGTCTGGAATTTTTCCTGGAGTTTCAATGAGGCAACCTTTGAAGAAGGTCTTTCAAATATTGACGATTGCTTGGACGGAGATCAAATAAGGGAGGGTGAGATGTGCGCTCAGGCACGAAAAAGAGACCAACTTCTCGGTGTGGAAGTACCTGGGTCATAAACCGGAGGTTTCACCTTTGGGGAGCGGTTACCAGCCAATGTGGAAGTGCTACGGCCAAGGTGGGTCAAACAAGGTAAAAAGTAAAGGAATATCTGAGGGTCTGTCCAAACAAGGGTCTCCTTTGGAAGAGCAGTGTAGGGCCGTTTCAAGGAAACTCAGTATTTTATTCTGAGTGGAACATCTCATATTTGTAAGAATTGAAGCACAACGGCTTTCGCAATCGAATCACTTGAATAATCATCCGCAATAAATCAAAGTCCTATATGAATGCATGCTGGGCTTAAAGAAAAATATAAAACAAAAAAAAATAGAAAATAGCCAAGGATAATATTGTCAACTTGTTAAGAACGGGTCAGGATACCAATCCGGTGAGCTGATACTAGGCTGGGGCCCGTTTATCCGCGCACCAACTCACTGAATGGAACCGTCGTCCCCATGCTATCACAAGTTAACGGCCTATCCGTACAACCCAAATTCTTCCGGGATCATCACTGTTTTTGTTGAAGGGGAACTCAAATCCCAGATTTGTTCGGGTCGCAAGGTCCTTGACATGTTCTAGTAGCGTAGGTATCGTATACTATGATGCATGACATGGTGGGACCAACCATTGAGAGGTGGGATAGGAGACAGGACAAAGACGTCCGTTAGTAAAACCTGCACAGACTAACAAAGGTTAGCAACATCAGAAAGTAGCAGAATCACAGTAGAATCGCACCACAGTACAAAGGAGATCCAGACAAAATCTTGACCACTGATGTGACATGTTCCGTCCTGTAGCGATCTTCCCTTCCTATGAGAACTCCCCTTAGGCTAGTTCATTCAAATGCACCAAGGTGGGTTTTGGAAGCTCAGGAGAGGAAAGAGAGGAGAATCTAGAGATTTTCAGGATGGAAGGAGAGTCTTCCCGCGTTATGAAGAGGAGCAGGCCTAGCAGCGAGATCAGGCGACTCTCCGACCTCGAGGGTCATTTGAGTGGGACGATCATGTCGCATATGGTAAGCTGATTCATTTCAAATTTCTCCACGTGAACCTTCTTCTTACTACCTTCCTTTCTTCTTCTTTCTTTTCTCTTCCAGCCATATCCACTCTTCCCAGGCCCGAGGAAGTTTTCCAAACTACCATGGCTTTCAAAGCTAACTTCCAACATCTCCATCGGCATGAGGGCCATACTCTCGAAATGGCATCTGCAGGGGCTACTTATTCATGCCAAACACTATGAGAAGATTCGTATGGACTGGGCGGCTATGGGCGCACTAGTGGAGATCTGGCATCCCCAGACCCACACTTTTATCTTCCCGACCTTCGAGGTGACCATCCTCCTCGAGGAGGTGGAACTTCTGCTCGGATTGAAGAAATTCAAGAGTGACGGGAAGGTGAAGGCTATGCGGATGCAGACACGGGGGACTTCCGAAAGCGTCCTTGGAAGCTTCATGCCGCCCGACGCAGCCAGAAAGGTCCGTACTCAAAAGGGGATCGATCTCCAAAAGCTTGCGGAGTGGGTCATGGACGCCCTGAGAGGGTCACCAGACGATGACTATTTGGAGGGAATCATGAAGGGGTTCACCATTTGTCTGGCGGGTGCTCTCTTATTTCCTTATACCGACAACATGGTGGAGGAAGACCAACTGAGTGCTATCTGCGGGATCTGGCGTGGAAAGAGGGTGGGACCCGCTGTCCTCGCCTACCTGTATAGTGGCCTTACTGCCTCGAGCATGGGTAAGCCTCCTTTTGGTTGCGCACTTGTCCTGAGTTGCTGGCTGGATTTGCATTTCAAGTTTGATCACCGTGAGGGAATGCCAACCGCTTCGAAGCTCTTCCAACAAAGCCCTCTTCATCACATAGCCGACGTGTTAGGGTTCGGTGGTACTGTAGTGAACCGCGTTCCGTGGCTGAAGAAACGTGAAGACTGGCGGTCTCACTTCCGCACCGTGACACAAGGCTTCTTTACTTGCGCACCGGCATGTTTACTTTCGCTTGATCTCCTTATGAGGCCTTCCCCCGAAGTTGATCTTCAATTGATCGGCGCGACCGAGTTTGTCCTTTATAATGCGCATCTATGCTGCCTCCAGGTCGGCATTCCACGCCATTCGTTCCCACTATCGACTGGCATCGTTCCTTTGAAGAAGAGAGAGTTGGGTACTGAAGCGGATGTGAAGGAAGCGAAGGCCGTCAAAGCACCCTGGAAGACAAGTGTCGCGGGAAAGGCCTTAGCGCACGTGGGGGAAGAATGTGAGCTGTGGAGGGCTTATGTAACCGAACTGGGGAAGTTAAGGCCTAAGCGCCTAAGCCCCTGATGTAGTTCATTCTGCTTTTCTGATGGAATAAAATCTGGCATTTGGCAGTTTTGGACCAGTTCCCTTAATTATTATTATCTTTTTTATGGTTTTTCTTTTTCTTTGTATTTTTTCTTTTTTGTTTGGATTATATACATACTCTTATCTTTTTTACTTTTGTTATATATATATATATATATATATATATATATATATATATATTTTGAAATTTTTATTATGGGGGCGTCCAGGGGCCTGGACGCCCCTACCAAATTTTATTAATTATTTTTTTTGGTTTTTTTGTTTTGGGGGCGTCCAGGCGCCTGGAAGCCCCTAATTTTTGAATTTTGAAAAAAATAAAAAAAAGGTGGGGGCGTCCAGGCGACTGGACGCCCCAATAAGAGTGGTTTCTATATATATGGGGGGCCTCACCCCCTGCTCACTTGTACTGTTCATTCTGACGACCCCGTCACCCCAGACGACCCATTCTTAGTCCCAATGGAGCGAGGAGGATCGAGCCAAAGTCCAGAGAAGCGGAAACGACGGGCTCGCCGTCCAAGGAGGCTGAGGGATGATGCCGAGGTGGCCGCAGCAGAGGAGATTGTTGCGGAGGAGGGGATGGAGGTGCCTCTTCTGGCCGCGGAGGCCGCTGCGGGCGTTGGCGACGTGGGAGAGGACGATCACGACCCGATAAGCCCTTCAGAACTCTCACTCTGTGGTTCAATAGGCTAAACGGACGGGCGAGAGGCTGTGAGAGAAGGCCGGGGAGTGAGGGAAAGGAGGCGTCCAGGGCCCTGGACGCCTCCACTTTTTCTTTTTCTTTTTGTTTATTTGTTTATTTACGTAAATAATAAAATAGGATTAAAAATAAGGAGGCGTCCAGGACCTGGGATGCCTCCATAATAATATATATATTATTAATATATTTTTTGTTTTGGGTTTTTCCATAAAGAAAATAAGGAAAATAGAGAGGAGGCGTCCAATGTACTGGACGCCTCCATAAAAATCCTAAAATTTTTTAAAGATAAGATAACATAAAATAAATAAGTAGAATATATAGTGTTATTGCTTAATATTATTCATGATGCTGATGTATTTTTTTATTGGTTTTGTGGTGTGCAGGGTGTGATGAAAGGACGGATCAGCTGATCCCTAGTAGTGGCAGCATACCGTGGGCTGTCGGACTTCCAGAGGGCGCGTGTGGACGCCATGGGCTTTGGAGCTTTCCTTAGGATCGAGCCCTTCCGGCTCGACCTTCCTCTTATCCAGGCATTGAGGGAGAGGTGGCACGCGCCGAGCCGGGCGTTTCTGATGCCCTGGGGGCACATGGTGCCGACACTCGAGGACGTGGCTCGGATCACCGGGCTACGGGTTGACGGAGAGGCGGTGAGCGGGGTCACCTACCCCGACTACCGAGAGAGTGCCCTGGACCTGCTGTGGTTAGAGACGAGCGTGACTGATAGAGACAGCAGGGTAGTCGGCCGAGTGGAGATTATGGAGGCGCTCGGATTCGTCGACCCGCGCCAGCGGGTTAGCGAGACTGGAGCGGAGTTTCTGACACGACTGGAGGGAGATGCCCGTGCAGCTTTCACCCAGGACCCGAGCGAGCGGGAGCTGGTGGATCTAGACCTCCGGAGGTTTCTTTTCTTCTTCCTGGGCCGCCTTCTGCTGGGGACGAAGGGGGATGGCATCCACTGCCGCTTCCTCGGGATTCTGGCGGACCTTGACAGAGTGGGGCACTACGCGTGGGGGGCGGCTCTGCTTGCCCATTTGATTGCTGATCTCTCCCAGACTTCGGAGAAGGAGACGAGAGTCAGTGGCTTCGCACCTTTTCTCCAGGTAAACATTTTATTTATGCATTCCCACAGTTAAATATGCAATTATTGTACTAATGATGTATGATGGATGCAGGTGTGGAGCTATTACTATTTCCCGATGGTGAGGGCTAGGCATGGGAACAGGAGGGCCGTGCCTCTGGCACGGCGGTGGAGGCCGGTCGTGGTTGCAGCACCCCACGGCTACCAGCTGGCATCACTTCGTCGGGAGCTGAGCGAGTATTCCGAGGCCATGGTATGATGCGTATGGTTTTTTGTGTTTTCTTATGTGACTGAATGGCAACTAATATGATGTATGTATGATGATGTAGGTGGTGTGGAGACCCTACCTGGGCATGGGAGACACTGGCCAGCCTTGGGTTGTAGCGGGTCTTCCTCGTTTCAAGCGGGACGTGTGGGTCCATTGCCTGAACGAGATCGAGCCGCTTCGGCTGAGGCTGGTTATGAGGACGTTGGGGCTAGCCCAGGAGTGGGTTGATGTAGAAGAGCCGGCCCGCATCGGGCGGAAGACCAAGGGGAAGGTGAAGATTGTGGACTGGCGTACGCGCTTCCCAGCACAGTACCAGGACTGGCAGTAGGGCGGGGTCCCAGTGGTATCCCATGTACAGGACAGCACAGATTACATGAGACGATATCGAGCTACGTATGGGGACCGCCTCTCCTTGGGTGGTATGGCAGGGGTAAGTGAAATGAAACTGCTTCACCCTTCTATATGTATATGCATGTGGCAATAACTTATGTGAAATGCAGGATGCTCGTGACAACATGATTGCCGACCTGCGGGCCCAGCTGGCAGACGCCAGGCGACAGTTAGTGGCCATCCGACAGGAGTTGGAGATCCTGGTGAGTCTATGCAATGCATTTTTGTGACCTAGATTTTTGATGCTTAGCCTTTGACTGACGTTTGCCCCGTGTTCCAGCGGGCCCACCAGACAGCGGTAGCCGGGACGGCTGGTGGACCGGGTTCCAGTTCGCGGGGCCCTCCTCCGGAGGTTTCTGCCCTCCAGGAGCAGCTGGTGTATGCGGTGGCTCGGGCTGAGGAGGCCGAGCGTGACCACGAGGCTCGAGTGAGTGCTTGCTTGGCCCTGACCCTCTTCTAGCTACTTTCCTTCTATCACTGCTCTCTTACGGTGCATGCGTGCTTTGATAGGTGGCCGAGATTCGGGAGGCCCTGGCCCATGCTGTTCGTGCTGAGCAGGAGCGCGATGCCTGGGTGGCAGAGCGTGACGCCCGGATTGCGGAGCTGGAGGAGGAGCGGCGATGGGAGGCTGAGGAGCTTCCTCGCGACGTAGTGGATCTGCGGATCGCCCTCGAGCTGTCGAGGAGAGAGGCGATGAGGGAGAGAGAGGAGAGGGAGAGAGATAGGGAGAGCGTGGAGAGAGAGAGGGAGAGGGATAGGGAGACCCTAAAGAGAGAGAGGGAGAAGGATAGGGAGACTCTAGAGAGAGAGAGGGAGTACAGGATGGCAGAGCGATATCGAGATTGGGACGAGAGGAGAGCTCTGGTGGCCCAGGTGTCGGAGCTCCGGCTGAGTCTTGGGACGGCGGAGGGGAGACTTCGGGAGAGTGAGGAGCGGTATCAGAGGGCGAAGGAGCGCGGGGCGCGACTTCGTCAGTCCGGTTCCTTTTCTGTGGGCAGCTTTCTAGTTTCTTCGGCCGAGCAGCGTCGCCGCACCTTGGAGGCTGGCATGGTGCCACCTGGAGAGGCGAGCACGGCTTCTCAGGGTTCGTAGAGGTCGCAGAGGCCCCCTAGGGATCCCCGTCAGAGGAGGGAGGAGAGAGATGACCAGGAGGGTGGTGGTGAGAGTTAGAGAGTTGTTTGTACACCCCACCGTCCTCACTGTATGATGTACTTTTGACTGTTTGTATGAAATGGATTTCGTGTGGTTCCTTTTGTCGTGTGCCCTTTTCCTTCCTGCACTTTCTTTTACACCACGTTGTTCACGCTTCACGGGACTTTGCCCTGGACAGGAGGGAACTACTTTGCATGGAGGTTTTTTTTTTTCCTTTTTTTCACTTTCTTTTGGGCGCGTCCAAGCGCGAGGACGCGTCTTAATCCTCAAATTCAAATTTAAAGCGACGGGTGGCCTTCCTTCTCCGTGCCTTACCCGCAAACGAGCCCGCCTTCCGCCGAAACTTGCTCGCCCGTCTTTGTCTTCTTCCCCTCAATCGATGGAGTTCGGCGGTCTGGACCACGGCGAAGGTGGAGAGGGACGCGGGACCCCTCGCCCAAGGAGGGACCCGCCAGAGCATGGAACGGCGTCTATGGAGGAGGAAGGGCCGCTTCGGGCCCCCGAGGGACCCGAGGGGCCCGATGTCGCGGAGGGAGGTGAACACGGTCTGGTAGGTGCTTGGTTTTCCCCCACTTTGATCCATTTTGAGTTTTGAAGCAAGCCGTGCGAGGGGGGAAAGGGTTCGGTGAGTGTTGCACTTAAATGATGGATGCGTCCTAGAAAGGGGACGCGTTCTTTTTGACTGATGTGGGACCCTTTTCTTGGTGCAGGACATGGCGAGGACCCTGGGCCTAGCCGATGAGTGGGCGAGTGCGGACGAGCCGAGCCGCGTTAGGAGGGAGAGTCGCGGTAAGGCGAGGCTCGAGGACTGGCACGTACGTCTCCCTGGACAGCAAGGGAGTGTATTGGTGCAGGACAGCGCCGACTTCCTGCGGCGGCAGAGAGAGAGTTATGCGGGGCTTCCCCAAGCTGGGGACACGCGTAGGATCGGCGGCTCGCGTGCCCAACTTTCAGAGGCTAGGCGGCAGCTGGCCATCGCTCAACATGAGCTGTCGCTCCTGGTAAGTTACGTGCCACACTTTTATCTTCAGATTTGGAGTTTCACTGACGGCCGTTGTTTATTTTGTTCCAGCGTGCCCAGCAGACAGTGACGGCGGGGATGATTGGTGGCGCATCTTCCAGCTCCTCGGCCCCTTTTCTCGAGATTGCCTCCCTCCGGGAGCAACTTGCCGGTGCGGTGGCTCGGGCGACCCAGGCGGAAGAGGAGCGTGATGCCTGGGTGGCGACTGTAACGGAGCTGCGGCATCGTGGTGAGGAGAGACCTTCTCCAGACATCCTGGAGTTAAGGGTTCTTCTGCAGATGATGAGGAGAGAGGCAGAGAGAGAGAAAGCAGAGAGAAGGTCCGAGCGATAGCGGGATCAGACCGAGAGGAGGGCCTTGGAGGCCCAAGTGAGGGAGCTCCAGCTGGGCCTTCAGGCCGTCGTGCAGAGGGTAGGAGGGATGGAGACACGCTATGAGAGAGCGCGAGAGTTCGGGGAGCGACTGCGCTAGTCTGGTCGCTTTGCCGCTAGTGGCTTCTTTGCCATGCCAGGGGAGGAGCAGCGAGTCACTGCTGCGGAGCAGGCGCCAAGAGGCGAGGCAGGTGCTGCTGTACGAGGATCCCAGAGGCTTCTGAGGGACCCGCACCTCAGGGGAGAGGAGGGGAGCGCCCAAAGAGATGAGTGATGGTGAGGATCGGCGAGCTGGTGGACTCGCCTCCTCTCTATGATTGTAGTGTTTATGACAGCTTATGTAGAATTATGAATGGAGTGATTTGATTTTCTACTGCTCATTTGTTCTCTTGTGCATTCCTTCTTCCCTACACATCCTCTTCTTTGCACTGTTCCCATGTGATGGGTCTGCCGAGACTCCACCCCAAGCAGAGAATCGCGTCTTGTTGTGACCATTTTTTACGGGAATCTACCGTCGAAGTCAATAATGACGGCCCTAGCCCCTTTTCCCGGATGTTGTGTCAAATTTTGCGGACGTCCTTTAAAACATGAAAGGGTTTCCCTAGACAACATAGGGGGCTAGTCGTCATATTCTTCATCCAATCAATCACCCTGTGCGAGCGGTGAAGTGACACGCGGGACAGCATGGCTATCATTAACAGGTGATGGAGGCAATCTTGGCTTGCACTCCTTCCATTTCTATAAATTCGTGTCCCTTTTATCCTCCCTGGTATATCGTGAGCTAACTCGAGGAGCACAAGTTCTCACGGGAGAGGGGGAGTTCAAAATTCCGAGAGTTGGATGGAGGGCGAATCTTCCCACTCCTCGAAGAGAAGCAGGTCTAGTGGTAGTAGTTCCAGGAGGCTTTCGTACCTCGAAGGACACTTTAGCGAAAGGGCCCAATCACAACTCGTAAGCCAAGTTTTCTTGCCCTTTTTTTCCATTCTTTTTTCTTCCTTTCTTTCTTACCAAACCTCCTCTCCATTCCCTACATGCGTAGTGTGTGATGAAATCACAGATCTCATGGGAGTTGGTAGTGGCAGCATACCGAGGTCTCCCAGATTTTCAGAAGGCCAGGCTAGACGTGATGGGTTTTGGCACTTTTCTTCGGATCGAGCCGATCCAGCTCGACTAGGTCCTGATCCAAGCCTTGTGTGAGAGATGGGACCCAGTGAGTCGGGCATTCCTGATGCTCTGGGGACACATGGTGCCCAGCCTAGAAGATGTGGTTCGAATTACGAGTCTCAAGGTGGATGGCGAGGCAGTGACCGGAGTCACTTACGCGGACTACCGAGAAGGTGTCTAGAAGTTACTGGGTTTAGACCTAGATGGTCGGAAAAACACGTCGGTAGCTAGGGCGTCCCTCATGAATGCATTAGGGCTCACCGACACTCGTCGGCGGGATGACGAATCCTCAGAAGAGTTTATGGAAAGAATGGAAATAGGATGCCGTGCTGTGTACTGCACAGATTTCGGCAACTGGGAAAGATGCAACATAGATTTGAGGAGATTTCTCCTCTTCCTTTTGGGGAGATTGGTACTGAGCTCGAAAGGGGACGGTATCCAATGTCGCTTTCTGGAGCTGCTGTCAGACCTTGAAAGAGTAGGGTATTATGCCTGGGGAGCCGCCATGCTGGCACACTTGTTTGCAGGCCTATTCCAAGAAACGGATCGTGAGATGACTGTGAGTGGTTTCACACCATTCATCCAGGTATTTTTTGGTTTTGCTTGTTTTATATTTTTTTTGTGTTTTTGCAAGGTTCTGATGACCTGCGTCGAGCAGCTGTGGAGCTATTATTACCTCCCTATGGGGAGAGCTCGGCATTGGCGACCCGCGATGGTGCCGCTAGCCAGGCGGTGGGAACCCATCATGAGTGCGGCACCCCTAACCTACCAACTGATGGTGTTAAGGCGGGAGCTACAGGAGTTCCCTGCAGCGATGGTAAACTGGAGACCCTACTCAGACATGGTCGATGCCGACCAGCCGTGGGTTCTAGCAAGTCGTGCCCGGTTCGGACGGGAACTGTGGATGCACTGCCTGAATGAAATCGAGCCGCTTCAGCTACGATTAGTTATGAGGACTTTAGGACTGGCTCAAGAATGGGTGGATTCAGCTGTGCCACCTCGTGTCGGGAGAAAGACGCGGGGACCGACGACCTGCATTGACTGGCACGTGCGATTCCCCGAACAGTATGAGGACTGGCAACGGGGTGGCACGATTGTAGAATCACAGGCGCGGGATAGCGAAGACTACTTGCGTCTATATAGGACAAAGTACGCAGAGCGGTTCCAACCCCGGGGACTTGTGGAGGTAGGATTCCCCTTTTCTCTTTTCTTCTTTCTCCTTTTCTTGGTTTTCTGGTGAAAAATGGTGACTCGTAAGGCTGCAGGATGTCCGGGATGCCATGATAACGAATTTACGAACTCGCTTGGCAGAGATGGAACAACAGTTGGGTAATACCCGCGGAGCTACGAGCGCCTTGGTAGGTGTACAGTACGTTCCTAATTAAAACCCCAGATTCCAGATGTTGGCTGCTAATTCACGCGGTCGTAGCATGCCCAGATTGGCGCGGCTTCCCCAGCGATGGGAGTAGATGGTGCCTCTTCCAGCTTATGGATTCCCACCTCAGAACTTGACTTGCTTCATGAGCAACTTGCTCACGCCACGCAGCGTGCTGCGGAGGCAGAAGGGATGCTCTCTATACAGGTAAGAGTCTCAGTGTTGAGTTCTCCTTGTTTATGCCTTATCGTGTATCTGAGATGGTACACTCGGCAGGAAAAGGAGACGGAAGAAGCGCTTGGCCAAGCTACGCAGAAGGAGGCTAGGATAGTAGAACTGGAGAGGGAACTACGGCATCATCCTGATGACGACTCCTCTAGGGATGCTGTGGAACTGAGGATCACTCTCAAGTTGGAGAGGGAAGACCGCGAGAGAGAACGTGCAGAGAAAGAAAGAGACGCAGAGAGAGAAAGAGCCAATAGATTGACTGAAAGGGAGGAACGAAGGGCCATGGAGGCCCAACTATTCGAACTTCGAATCAGCCTTGGTCTTGCTGAACAGTGGTTGAGAGATGGTGAGGAGCGCTACCGAAGAGCACGAGAGCGTGGCTTTCGTGTTGGTAGCTTCTCTGCTGCTTCCGTAGATCAACGCCGGGATGTGGGAATAGGAAGATGAGTACAGAGCGGTAGGAGTACCGCTTTTCATAGTTGGGTAGCACCTTTGAGAGGGTTTTGCCTGGAGAGTAGTGGGACGAGTAATGCGGAGAGAGAGGGTGAAATTTGATGTAATTTTTTTTTATTTTTTGGAATAAAATACAAGGTTTGGTTTGTTTGGTTTTCACCTTTGCTTCTGTTGCCTGAATCCCTGCACATATCACTGAAACAAACAAATCAGAATTTCTGTTCTGACTTGGCCCCTTGCTCAATAAGCAAATGGTCACTGTGACTGTCCTCGATAACTGGTCAAGGGGCCAAGCCTTTATTTAAGGAAGGCAAGGGAAAGATGCGGTGATGATAAATGTGACAGGCAAGCACACAAATGCAAGCGGTATCAAAAGTGAGATGCTGCGCGCAAATGCAATCATGCTAAATTGATTTGTTTTCTTTTTATATTTGGCATTTTTTGTTTTATCATAAAAAGATTTTTGTTGTTTACAAATATGTACATTTTCTCTTTTCCATTTTTTATTGTTTTTATCATTTCAATTTTTTTTGTTGCTAACGCCCGGCAAGCACCCAAATGGCACCTAACCTACGTGAGAACAGGGGTTTCTTACTAACCTCCCAGGTATCCTAAGTGCACATCTAGGTTGATTTGGGCCTCTAGACCCCTCGAATGATGATCCTGCCGGTTAAGACTTACCCTGATGACAATACCGTCATGCCATGCTTAGGCTCCCAGTCGCTTCCGACCACAGGGATTCACCCAAAAGGTGTTCGAGGTAAATGATTTGCCCGACCCTGGTCTGTTTCCTCACAACTCTAGATGGTATATGATGGACCACCCTGGAACCCTAACAACCAACCGCGCGACGCTGACCCGGAATCAGACGTCGTCGCACCCATAGGTGACGCGCTTGCATTGGCCTAAGCCCGAGGTTAAACAAGAAGACATCAAGGTGGTAAACAGGGGTCTTGACCAGCCAGAAACACGGAGACTCCTTCACAGTGATAGCTTTTACTTTTCAAAGTAGGCAACCAAATGTGTATATTAAAATAAGGTCGCAGACCCTGGGCAGTTTTCACCTTTCAGAAACTCCATCGAACCTTCATCTTTAGAGGAAGAAGGAAGAGCGTGGGGGATAAACCTCCTGAGAGGATCAGCAAAACTGTTAACCCGGCGAGCGAATAAGGGCCTATTAACTCTTTCCTTTTGGATAACTTCGGACCAAATCTCGAGCATTTACATTCCACGGCCCCTTTTATGGATTCAGACTTTTGCTTTGAGGGGTTCCGTTTATTGCAACAGGCATGGTCACGACCAGGCTTTTCTTTTGATTTTGTATTTCTTTGGTGAGGGAGATATAGTCGTTTGACGTTTGTGGGCTCCCTTTTCATATGCCTACGGGGACACTGCCCTCTTCTCGTGCTCTGATCGATGCTCGAGGAAATGGATCCTACTCTTGCCTTTGGGGTTTGAGTTTCGATTTCTCATGCTCAGCGTTTTAAGGGCGCCGACTGTCTCATTTGGTCGAAGAGAAAAGAATAAAGATTACAGCTTCCGGAGATCTTCTGGGTAGGGCCCCACCGTAGGTGATGCTACCGACTTTTTTGAATAAAATACATAAGTGAGCACATGTTGGCTTCCTTCGAGCGAGCATAGGCCGACGTGGCCGGATAGGGATCTCCACGGTTCTGGCAAACCAAGACCCGGTGCCTACGAAGCCTTAATGGGCCCTATCCTAATATGAAGGTTAGATGCAGGGACTTAACTACAAGGTGACTGCCAGGCATCGGCATTTTGAATTTTCCATATTTTTAGTGGCTTTCAATATTTCTTTGTTTTTGATGTTTTTTATCTTTTCATCATTTTTTTTGTTTTGTGCTAAGGGTAGTATTTCTTAAGATAAAGCCCGTTCCAAGGGTGGGATAACTCGGTCCCTTCGGCGTTGACTAGCTTGTAGGCGTTGCCAGGGTACACGGCTTGAATTACAAATGGTCCTTCCCAATTGGGTTGGAGCTTAGAACGCGGACCTCCAGGTTTGACAAAAATTCTTTTTACGACCATCTCACCGACTTTGAATTTTCTCTCAACGACTTTCTTTTGGTAAAAGCGAGCGAGTCTATTTTGATACACACGCGCGTGTTCGGCAGCGGCCAGCCGCTTCTCATCCAAGAGTTCCAACAGGGCGAGGAGTGAATTGCGACGATCGTCGAGGGAAATTTCTCGTCCAATTGTACCCTGAGAGAAGGGATCAGAGTCTCATACGGGACTACCGCTTCCATACCATAAGTAAGGGCAAATGGATTCTGCCCGGTGGGGGTACGGATTGAAGTACGATAGGCCCATAGGGCTTCGATAAGTTTTTCTGGCCAGTCTGAAAACTTACTAGACTCGCAGGTTTTTTTGATGATTTTGAGCAATGTTTTATTGGTGGCCTCCGCTTGGCCGTTACCTTGTGGGTAATAAGGCGATGAATGATGCAATGCAATTGCGTACCTTTTGCAGAGGTCCTGTAGGTCCTGAGAAATGAACTGTGGCCCATTGTCGGTGACGATCGTGCTTGGGACGCCGAATCTGGCGAGGATGTTCTTTATGATGAATTTGCAGACTGTTGACGCCTTGATTTCCGTGTAAGCTTCAGCTTCGGCCCATTTGGTGAAGTATTCCGTCGCAGTAAGGATGAAAGATTTCTGCTTGGTGAGGGAATTGGGATCACCTAGGGGACCAATGATGTCGAATGCCCACATGGAGAAAGGCCACGGGGAAGATATTGGATGAAGTGAGGAAGATGGTGAATGGATTTTATCGGCGTAAAGTTGACACTTGACACACCTACGGACATAGACAGCACAATCTTCTTCCATAGTGGGCCAATAAAAGCCTTGGCGAATGATCTTCTTGGCGAGCATCTGACTATTCACGTGGCCACCGCACACGCCCGAGTGCGTCTCCTCTACACATTTCCAAACCTCATCGTCACCAAGACATCTTAACAGAATACCAGTAAGGCTCCTCCTATAGAGTAGACCTCCAACCAAAGTATATTTCTGAGCCACCCTTCTTATGGCTTTCTTATCCTCTGTGGTGACCCCTTCAGGATAAGACTGATCTTGGCAGTATTTGACAATTTCATAGAACCATGGTTTCTCTTCATCAGCCAGTTCTTCTTCGGCCTCTGCCAACATGATCTCCCTCTTCTCAAGGATATCTTCCTGTAGGATCTTTCTTGCTATCCTGTCTTTGATGTTTACGTAGGAAGCATCGTCGATTGCAGGGGCGTGAAGTTTGTAGATGGAAATGGACTTAAACCATCTTCCTAGAGGGAACCTTATGGATGATGCCAACGAGGCGAGGGCATCGGCGAGAATATTCTGATGACGAGGGATATGAAGAAAGATCAGTTTTGTGAATAGTTTGGCAAAGGCAGCAGTGAGTTCTTGGTATGGCTTAAGTTTGGGATCGCGAGTGCGATATTTAGTGAGCACCTGGCGAAGGATGAGTTGACTATCACCTACGACTCGCAACTCAGTGATACGAAAAGAATGAGCGAGTTCTAGGCCAGCTAGAAGAGCTTCATATTCGGCTATATTGTTGGTGACTGGAAATTTGAGCTGGTATGCCAATGGGAATGTGAGGCCTTCAGGCGACAGGAGGGCGATGCCGATTCCTCTCCCTTGAGAATTCAGAGCTCCATCAAAATATAGCGTCCACATTGGCTCCTCTGATTGGTTGACGGACATTAGTTCCTCATCTGGAAACTCTGATTGGACGGGATCGAATTTGGGAAGAGGATGATGAGCGAGATGCTCGGCTATGGCATAGCCTTTAATCGCCTTTTGCTGGATGTAGGTGATGTCGAACTGAGAGAGAAAACTTTGCCAGCGTGCTAGCCTATCCGTAAGGACGACTTTCTCCAGAAGGAATTTGATAGGATTCATTCGAGCAATCAAGCGGACCTGATGAGCCAAGAAGTAGTGCTTCAATTTCTGCACTACCCAAACGAGGGAAGCACAGGTTTTCTCCATGACGGTGTACTTCTGCTCACAGGGATTGAGAAGTTTGGACAAGTAATAGGTTGCCCATTCCTTGCCTTCTTCATCAGCTTGTGTGAGGACGGCTCCCACGGAGTCATCCAAGACTGAGACGTAAAGGATCAGAGGTTTTTCTGGTTTGGGTGGAATGAGAACGGGTGGACTAGCCAGATATTCCTTCAACCCTTCAAAAGCTTTCTGACATTTAGGATTCCAGTGGAATTCTACTCCTGGCTTGGTCAACTCGTAGAGAGGTCTACACCTTTGTGAATGTTGAGACACAAATCGACGAATAAACTGCAACCTCCCAATTAAATCTCGGACTTCCCTCAAATTCTTGGGAGGCGGCATATCCCTGATAGCCTTAACTTTGTCGGGATCTATCTCGATCCCTCTTTTGCTCACAATGAACCCCAGCAATTTACCTGACGACACACCAAACACACACTTCTTCGGGTTCATTTTCAGTTGGAACTCCCTTGACCTCTGCAAGACCTTAGCTAAAACTTCTGGATGTTCCATCCTGGTCCTTGATTTTACCAATAAGTCATCCACATACACTTCCAGATATATGTGCATCATGCCATGAAATATGGCCATCATCGCTCTTTGGTAAGTAGCTCCAGCATTCTTTAATCCGAACGGCATGACCACGTAACAATATGTTCCCCAAGGGGTAGTGAATGACGTCTTTTCCTGATCCTCTTCTGCCAAACGAATTTGATTGTATCCTGAAAATCCATCCATGAACGAGAGGGTCTCGTAGCCTGCCGTGTTATCGATCAACACATCAATGTGAGGCAAGGGAAAATCATCCTTTGGACACGCGCGGTTAAGGTCCCGGAAGTCGATGCAAATATTGACTTTCCCATCTTTCTTCATGACCGGGACAATGTTCGCCACCCATTGAGGATAAAGGATGACTCTAATGAACCTGGCTTTGTGGAGCTTATCGACCTCTTCTTTCATTTTCAAAGCCATTTGAGGGTGGAAACGCCTTAACCTTTGTTTTACCGAGACGGACCCTGGTTTTAGGGTTAAACGGTGTTCGACCAAGGTTGAATCCAGACCCGGCATATCCTCGTAGCTCCATGCGAACGTGTCCTTATATTCCTTGAGAACCTCAATTAATGCCTCTTCTTCAGAGGGTTGTAGGTTGTCACTTATGAGGATGATCCTAGGGTCTTCCTCAGTTCCCAAGTTGACTTCTTTGGTGGATTCTTCTACGGCGGTTGACGGCTCGTCGAATCTCCTCATTCCACTAGCGTATGCGCCCGCCGCATCCTCATATTCTTCACCCTCATCTTCAGTGGGACATTCTTCATCCGTGATCTCGTAGATTCCATACCCTTCATCAAATGCACAGTCGCCCTCACATTCTATTTCCGGTAGCCGGATGGGATTTTCTAGCAACTGAGGGATGGCAAGGAGGGCTTGACACCTGGCGGCTAAATCCAGAAGGAATCGACGAGGGATCTGCCTACCCTTGGATTTCTTCCTAGGTACTACCCTTGGCCTATCATTCCTAGATTGACTGACAATATTTACAGAAGAAGAGGAAGACGAAGAGGATGGTGTAGAATGTACAGGAGAAGACCCCTCAGAGGAGGGGTAGAAAAGGTCGCTCATCGGACCTTGGACGGGTGGTCCGCAAGGCGGTACGCACCCGTGGGAGATGTAGGAGGTTTCCTCAACGAAGATGTGTTGTTGGGGAGTTTGAAAATTGACGGTTTTTTTTCATTTTCATTTTTAATGACAAAGCAGTGAAAAGAGATTGGAGGAGAGAGAAAAGTGGTTATGGCTAGAGGATTGTGAGGCTCATAGAGCAGATCATGGTTGAAGACCTGGCGCGGGTTGAAAAGCCCGCGTAGGTATGTAAACAGAGAAGGGGATCTGGGAAGATCATCAGACAATTGTCTGGCCCAGGAAGAAGATATCAGCAAAGGCTGAGACGAGTGGATGGAGAAGATGGCGGCTAATGAGCCGTCGACGGCAATGTTGAGGACGGATGAAGATCCGTCGATGACAGAGTCCTTCTGGCGAGGACGAGGATAGTTTGGAACCTTGGCAAGAGTGGTAATATTCTCTGGTATTCCGGAGATCAATGGCGGTCCTTCAGGCTGCGAAGACGAGAACATCCTTTCCAGTGCAACGGAAATGTCCCGTATGTCGAACCATTTGTTCCACTCGCATTCCGGCTCTTTGATCTTGCCTCTTTTGGTGATCCTCGGATATTTTTCAGCCAAATATACAGCATGTGATCCCCCATATGCTTCTCGTGGGTAATCTCCCATCTGAACAACGGGCCCTCTGTTGAAGTGGTTTGATAGAGTCCATGTGAGGGGCTTCCAATCCGCCCTGAACGGTCCTTTGAAGCCTAGGCCAAACCTACGGTTCGGCCTAATTTCCTTTGGCGGTTTGAGCATACCCTGTAATTGTGCGCCCAGACCTTTACCCTGTTGATAGCCGATGTTCCTCATAATCTCCCAACCTTTGGAGTGAAAAGGGAGACATGATGTTGCGGTTGTCCTGACCGGCTCCTTTGGTGCTAGTGGAACGTGAGATAGATCACGCACGTCCAGCAATGACAATATGGGCCGATGAGACGGCCAAACAGAGGGCAGAGAGGTATTGATAGCATCCACTGTGTGAAGGACAGGTGTACTGACCACTTTAATAATTCTCCCATTGTAAGGAAACTTCATGCACTGATGGTTGGTGGACGGCACAGCGTCCATGGCTTTGATGTAAGGGCGACCCAGTATAGCCTTGAATGTGGGGTCCATGTCGAGGACATGGAATTCCGTAGGAATTGACATGGGGCCTAGTTCTGCCTTCAGAATAATCATCCCCTGCGGCGGCCTTTTGCTATTGTCATAGGCCGTGACCGTGATCGTAGAAGGTCTTATTTGTTCCTCGTCGATCCCACACAACTGAAGAGTGCTCATGGAGATCACATTTATGGACGCACCCGTGTCCACAAGACACGGGTTTATGGATACCCCATTGATTTTTATTGAAATGCACAATGCATATTTCCCAGCTTCCTTGGGAGCGAGCTCGTAGTTGTGGAACATGATGGCCGGTTGTGTGTCTGTTGGGGTCAGGACGGTAGAAATCTTCTCCACGGGGAGGTCTTCATTAACCATGACTCTTTGAAGGTACTCCATTAAGGCTGCCTGGTGGGATGTGGATCTTTGAAGAAGCTCCAGGATGGAGATCCGAGGAGGCGTCTTGTCCAAATGTTTTAATAGATCATACTGTGTTCCAGGGATAGCTCTTTCTGGTTGTTCTCCATCATCCTTCTCTGGCTGAGATTGCTCAAGATTCTGACTGTTGTGGGGGAAAACCCTGTGGAAAATCCTTCCACTCCGGAGCACCATTGCGTGCGGCTTTTGTACCTCTGTGGGGGTAGCAGTGGGTTTTAACAGAGGTTTGAGGGGTAATGGTGGAGGAATGGTCGATGAAGCAGGGGTGATGACGGGAGCAGGGATTCTGATGAGGGGTTTGTTAGGTGGAGGCATGGTGAAGGTAGAGGGGATATCGCGCGGATTATGAAGGATAAGGGGTCTGGAAGGTGGAGGTGGAGACGAAGTAGAAGTGGGTAGGGCTTGAAGTGGGCAATGATTTTGAGGTGGGCGATGAGTAATGAGTGGTTTTGAAGGCATTAGTGGTGATACGGTGGAGAAAGACGGGGTTATGTATGGTTGACGGATGATAAGGGGTTTAGAAGGCGTAGGGGTAAATGTGGTAGAGGTGGATGATAAAGTGGGAGAGTGAGAGAAGATGAGAGGGTGTGAAGGCGTAGTGGAGAGTGTCGGTTGATAGGAGATCGGGGTACGGATGAGAGGGCGTAATGGTAGTGGAAATGGTGAAGGCGATACTGACGCGGGTTGATGAGAGAGAGGTGCTACCCGGGCAAGGCGAGGGGGTTGCATGACGATGGGGTTGGAGGAAGAAAGAATAGAGGTACTTTCTTGGTGCCACACCTGCTCTCTCCCGACTTCCGGGAAGGAGGAGATGGGGTTAACCTGATGATTGGGCTGTTGGTGCTCCGGTAATGGATTCTGGATTATGCCCATGTCGGGCTGTTGTTGTGGGGCCTGCTGAGGCTGTTGTTGTTGTTGTGGTTGCTATTGCTACTGCTGTTGTAACTGCTGTGGCCTATGAGGAGGTCTCCTAGCCTTGAGAGCGGCGATGTATCGTCTCATTTCATCCCAATCTATTTGATGTTCATCATTCATATCGTGGATGTAATCTTTGAAATGGAAGCAGTAATCTACTGTGTGTCTTGGCTGTCTGTGGTAGACGCAGTATTTGGAGGTATCAACATTTGGGGGCCACACGGGCCTTTCTCTGGGTAGGGCGAGTTGGTTTGATGCCATGAGGGCATTAAAAATGTCTGCTAAGGTTTCTGGCAATGGTGGATAGTAGGCTCTCTTGGGACCGACCGGCCTCCTTTGTTGCTGTTGGGGACCATAGTTCCCCGGGGGTGGAACTTGGTTGTACTGAAGCGGTGGTTGTTGTTGCTGAGGTTGTGGTTGTTGTTGCTGGGGTTGACGTAATGGAGGCATATTATCCTGGGGTGGATTATTTTGGGGTGGAGGACGAAGAGGGAAAGGACCTGGTTGGAGGGAAAGTCGGGGCATTTGTGGAGGCCTTGGGTTGACCGCATAGTTGGCATTATTGACCGCACCCACTTGCTCATTTGTCACGACCCCTTCTGTGGCTCCGCCCGGGACACCAGCGCCTGTCTTTCTGACCACTTTGGGCTTCGGTGACTCGAACATGTTCATAATGGGGGAGTCTTTTAACTGGGTTTGGATGTACCGGGCCCTTTCATAGAGTTCCTCCATTGTAGTAAGTTTATTCATGGCCAGGACGTCTCTGAACTGTGGGGTTGCATTAGACACAATCATCTTTACTTGTTCGGGCTCGGAGAGGGTGTCCCTTATTCTTTCCGCCAGAGACCTCCATCTATCAGCATAGCGGACAAAATCCTCATCGGGCTTCATCTTTTCGGCCACTAGGTCGGTAATGGAGAGTGAGGGACCGACCCTATCCCTATATTTCTGCAAGAACCTTCTCTAGACTATTTCAAAATTCTCGGCCTCGCGGGGCTCCAAAGAATAGAACCACTCAAGTGCGGGACCATCCAATGATCTCCGAAAGAGATATGCCAGGGACCTCTGATCGTTTTGCCAATAGGAGGATTCATACATGAAATCCTTGAGGTGAATGAAGGGGTTGCCGGTACCATTGTATCTGCAGTACGTGGGCATTTCGGAGGGAGGAAGATGAATGACGGGAACGATTGGCAAAGCAACCTCTGGGGTGGCTTTCACATCCACCATCCTTCTCAGATTTTGAAACCGCTCGTCTATGCGATTGAACCTATTGAGGAGCGATTGGGCGAGCTCCTCTGGAGGTGAAGGTGGCACTTGAAACTGGGGGAGAAACTGTCTCCCGGAGACTTGAGGGGGGAACCCGGAATGAGAGGGAGCTGTCGGACCGCCGACAGTTGGCCCTGGCTGAAGCAGTGTGTGGGGAACAACAGGAGTTTGAGATTGTGACGGGAACTGGAATGAGGGTGGTTGTTGGCTCGCTTGTCCTTGAAGCGAGGGAGACTGGATGGCTTGCGCCAATGAAGGAGATGGAATGGCCTGCACGGACTCTTGGAGGGGTGCGATGGCCGGAGTTGATTACTGGGGCGTGGGGGCAACAGATTTCCCCTTCAGAATGGCCTGGAAGGCCCGGAGCTGTTCAGAGGTAAGCTCCGTGTTGGCAAGGACGCCCAGTAAGGAAGAGATATCCTGTGGTGGGGACGTGTCCCCGACAATAACCTGCACCTCATGCGAGAGCTCATGAGAAGGACCCGAGTCCATAGCATAGACTCGCGGGTCGGCTGACAAACCACGACTAGGGTGGTTTTCCTCAAAAGACTCGTGAGCCATGCTCACAGTTTTCCCAGAACGTAAAAACATACACTAGCAAGCAGGTAGCAGAGATTATCAAACAAGTTGATGCCTTTACGCCTTTTTTTATGTTTTGATTTTGATGATTTTTTTGTGCTTTTAGCGAGATCCGAAGTTCACACAAAATGGGGACCCTAGTTTATTTTTGTTTCACTGCCGTGTCAGCTAGGGTCTCTCGTCTTACCACGAATGAAATGACTAACTTCGGGGAACTTCAATGGTACAACCAGCCCAGTGAACGAAGAGGAGATTCTTCGATGTCGGGGACTTACGGAGGTCCCAGTGGAGGAGATTCTAGTCCGTTGAGAGGAATTCTCAAACGGAGAGTCCTTCCTTCACCGGGAAAGGGTGATCCTCAAAAAAATGAAAAAAGGATAGAAAAGAGGGATGGATGCATGCAATGAAATGCTGACAGAGATATGGAGTGGGAAAACAACATAAATAACAGACATATAATAAACAAAGAACCAATCAAAACTGACAGTGCTGCCGTGAGCACAACGGGGGCGCGCGCGGGCGCCAAGGTGGAGAGGCACGGATGGTGCCGAACTTGCAAGGGTAGCCAAAAGGAAGCAGTAGAGGTCCCACCGTGATCGCCAATCTGTGAGCGACGTCACGCGGTTCGGGAAAGCGGAGAGGACGCGGAGCGCGCGGGCTCCTTCTTTTTTGTTTGCTGCAATACAGAAATAAGAGAAAAGAGAAGGGGCCACCACGGGAGATTGCTCCGGCGGGGCGAGCGGGACAAACGTAATATAGCAAGATATGGGGGTTAAACGGTCATAGCGGGAAGTGACTCGCCGCGACCTCGGGGGATGGGAATGGTGCAGAAATTAAATAGCAAAAATTGAAACGGCCATTGGGGAAGTGACTCGCCGCGGCCTCAAGAATATGAGCAGATAAGAAGATAGCAGAATATAAAGAGAATATAAAGAGCGGGAATTTAAACGGCCATTGGGGAAGTGACTCACCGCGGCCTCGAGAATATGAATAGATAAGAATATAACAGAATACACAGAGAATTTAAACGGCCATTGGGGAAGTGACTCGCCGCGGCCTCGAGGACATGAATAGATAAGAATATAACATATAAGAACGGGAATTTAAACGGCCATTGGGGAAGTGACTCGCCGCGGCCTCGAGAATATGAGCAGAATATAACAGAATATAAAGAGAATATAAGAATGAAAATTTAAACGGCCATTGGGGAAGTGACTCGCCGCGGCCTCGAGAACAAGATGTGATCGCCAGGGGCTAAAGACCCCAAAAATAAAGAAAGTGATCGCGCCTACCTCAAGAGCGGGAGATGGCGGGTTGCTTCTTCCTCCCCCTTCGGCCGGCCGACGGAGAGGGCTTTCCTTGGGGACCCTTGCAAAACAACGATAAACAAGTAACGAGTGGATTAGAAAGATGAAGGTGTAGTATTCAAATCCTTGCGATAAAAATAACGAAATGATGGTAAGACACACACCTGGTTGGTGTTGTCTTTTAAACCCCTCTCGGACTCGAGTAGGAGGAAAATGAGATGATCGATGCAAGAAGTATATAAGAAGAGGCGCCCTTATGAAGGGGGATAGATGATGCGAGATGATGAATGCAAAAGAACTAAGAAGAAAAGGAAAGGATTGGCTTATTGGATGTGCCGATGGTGAAATCCGGCGGAGCTCCGGCAGCGTAGGGATGGCGTGGAAGCGCGGTGGATGAAGACGACCTTCCTCTCGCGAGCGTGGGCACCCGAGAAGCCGGCAGAACCTCCACCTACAAAAGACCCCACGGGTTAGAAAATGACTTCGGTAGCCTCTGGGCTCCGGCAGCCTATCGGATCTCTTCCAAGCTCCTCTCAGAACTGAGGGGGTGGGCCTCTATTTATAGGGCTCCGGAGGGTGGAGGCCTCCAGGACCCTGGACACCTCCATCAGGGCCGAACTAATATTTTATTCTATTTTTATTAATTTTTTCGGAATATTTTTGTGGAGGCGTCCAGGGCCCCGGACGCCTCCAACAGGTCCACCGAACACCACCGGCGGCCGCACGCGGTTTGACACAACGCGTGGTTTTGTGAGCGACGCCTTGTGATTTTGAAATGGGCGCGTCCATAGGGCTGGACGTCTCCATAATTTAGCTTTTTTCACACACGACAGACCGTCGTTCGGTGGGCGGTGCCCGTGAGGGAGTTGATGGAGGCGTCCAGGGGCTTGGACGCCTCCATTAATATATCATTTTTATTTTTGTTTTGTCTTTTTATGCCAAAGCTGGCATTATATATTTTTTATTTTTTGTTTTTATGGAGGCGTCCAGGGGCAGGGACGCCTCCATTAATATATCATTTTTTTATTTTGTTTTGTCTTTTTATGCCAACTGGCATATATATATATTTTTTTATATTTGTTTTTATGGAGGTGTCCAGGGGCCTGGACGCCTCCATTAATATATTATTGTTTATTTGTGTTTTGGGTTTTGAAAAATAAAAAGAAAATAAATTAAAAGAATGGGGGCGTCCAGGGGCCTGGACGCCCCCATCAAGACCCACCCGGGTCCTCGGACAAGCGTTGGCGGCCGCCCGACAGACACCCTTCTTGGTTCCGGAACCTCCTGATGCGTCTGACTGGTGTTGATGCCATCCGAATGCCGTGACGAGACGATTCCGGATGCCGAAAAGGGCGGAAGAAGGCTCAAGAAAAGGAAGCACTCGAGCGATTCAAAATGCGTAAGCCGTTGCGGGGCGTTGTATAGTAATATGAGACTTTCTCGGGAGACGTCAGGAATGGCGTGTCTACAGTAAGCATGCATGAATAAGGGCGAAAAGAGCAACGTAATTTCCCTAAGCCGAAGACCGAATCCCAACAGGCATTAGGGCAGGGGAGGAATGTTCCCCATCCTTGAAAACCTCTCGTGAGCTTCCTCAAATTATTCTTCTTTTCCCTCCCCGGGGCGGGTTCTAAACTCGAAGAATGGTGAAGACTGACTAAGAAGGATGGGCTGCAAGAGAATATGAGTAGAAGCATGAGTCATTGAGCACGCTGATCCCTTTGTTAAGTTTTTTGGAGAAGGATTAATGAATTTAAGATCATGATGGCATAAGGTTTAAAGCCATGTACTATGCTTGCTTTCAAACAAAAAAAAAGAAAAAAAATTTTAAAATTAACGTCCTCAGTTAAGCCGTCATTTTCAAAAAAACAAAAAAGAGAAAATGGAAAAATAAAAATTAACGCCTCTGATGACGGGCGTCTTTTTCAAAATTAACGACTTACACTAAGTCGTCATTTTCAATTTAAAACATTAAAAAAAATGTTGTTTTGCAAAAAACGCCTACCATAAAGGCGTCAATTTCACAATGGGCGCCCGTTGGCGCGGGCGTCATTTTTATAATCAAAAATAAAAATAAAAAATAAAAAGAGAGAAAATGGAAAAGAAAAATTGAAAATTTGAAGCCGTTGTTGTGCATGTGCGTGGTTGCATTCGTGTGTGAGCATCTTTTATTTTTAGTTAGCATTTTCTTGCTTGCATGTTGCATCTTCCTATATTTTATTTATCACTTGCCTTCATTAATGAAAGGCTTGGCCCCTTGACCCGTTATCAAGGTCAAACTAAAGACATCCCCTTGCTTATTGAGCAAGGGGCCAAGTCGAACAGATGGATTAACCTGTTTGTTTAAATGTGGATCACAGCTACAAGCGCAGGGCAAAGGTAAAAGGTGAGAAAATGAAAAAAAACACAAGTACACAACCACACGAGTGCTCAGGTAACAAAAATTTCATTCTCATATATATATATATATATATCAAATGTATATCTGAGTACAGGTGTGAGGTTGGAGGAGTACAAGTAAAGTCTCTCTCAGCTCTCGCCTCCACCCTCCTCTCTCCTACTCTCGGCCTCACTCTCGTCCTCCCGACGAGGCTCTCGTGGAGGGGGCATGGACCCTCGTGAAGTAGATGGAGCTCAAGCCGGCTCCCCTGCCTCGCTCCTCTGCCGAAGAGAGGAACCTGCTACAAAAGTGGAGCTGGTGAAGGCGTACCCCGCAGCCCGCGCTTGCTCTCGACCTCGCTGGAGACACTCCTCGGACGCTCGCAGCTGCTCCTGAGTAACGGCTAGCTGGGTCCTCAAGTCCGCAAGCTCCCGCTCGCGCTCTCGGTCACAGGTCCTCTCTGTCGCGCGCTCCTCCTGGTCACGGGTCCGCTCTGTCGCACGCTCCTCTCGCTCCCGGGCACGCTCTCTCCGCTCCATCTCGAGGGCGACTCGCAGCTCCGCCACGTCCTGGGGCAGCTCCTCTCGCCGCCTCAAGGCCCGCTCGAGCTCCGCAACCCGCTGGTCGCGGATGGCCAACTTCGCCCCGGCTAAAGCGGTCTGGGTAAGCGCCGCCTGTAGCTCTGAGGTCTGCAAGCATTTAAACAAATCATCAGTTTCATATGCACAATTCAATAATTCATGAAATAAGCAATTAACAACTGAAATAAATAACTCACCCAGGAGGCCATCGCCTACTATCCCTCCTCGATACAGGTAAGAGAGGACCGGAGCTCCTCAGTCTGCAAACACAATTTTTCATGAGCATATCATATAAGTAATTGAATTTTGAGTTTAAAGTTTAAAGCATACCCGTGTAGCGAGGTCGCGCTCTGTTGCCTCGGCCCGTGCTACTACTCCAGCTAGCTGCTCTGCTAGTGCAGCCGTCTCTGCACTAGGTCCCCTCGAGCTGGAGGCCTCTCCCGTCTCTCTCACCGCTGCTCCCTGCTGGGCACACTGCATTCATTGAGATTGTCAGTGGCTAATCATCAATAATTCAAGAATTCATTTGCATGTAGATAATTTAAACACTCACCAAGGTCTGTAGGTCTGCCCGTGTGGTAGCCAGCTGGGCCTCCAAGCTATGGAGGTGGGTCTGCATGTCCATCGCCACTATGTCCCGCGTATCCTGCATTCATCACATATTAGTCACATGATAGATATACAAAGTATTTGCATTTAATTAAAAAAAAAGGTGCATTCATACATATCCCTAAGACCCTCATCTGGGGTCGACCGGCGTAAACCTCCCAGTAGCGTCGAAGGTACTCGGAGCTGTCGGCCGCCTGGGAAGTGACTCGGGTCCCGCCACGCTGCCAGTCGGCATACTGGTCCGAGAACCGCACTCTCCTGTCGATCGCCTTCTTGCGACCGTGCATCTTCTTGCCTATCCCCCATGGCTCTCCTACCTCGATCCACTCCTAGTGTAGGCCGAGGGTCCTCATCACCAACCTAAGCCGTAACGGCTCAATCTCGTTCAGGCAATGAACCCAAAGCTCATGCCCGAAGCGAGGTCGGCCCGATACGACCCACGGCTGGCCCTCGTCGGTCATCCCCTCATAGGGTCTCCACCTCACCTGCATCCACAAGCACGCATATCATCATATCAACATATTTCACATAAAAACAAAAAATTTTGCATCACATCAAGCATGCATACCAGTGAGGCAGGGAAGTCGCGGAACTCCCGTCGTAACACTCGCAGCTCGTAGGCGAGTGGGGCTCCAGTCACCACTGGTAGCCAGCACCGTGCGAGAGGGAAGGATCCCTCATCTCCAGGCCGTGGGTCAGCACGCCCCATCGGCATGTATAAGTGGCTCCATAGCTGCATCCATGCATTGCATTAGTAACGCATTCACATGCACATAAAAAAGAAAAGAAGAAAAGAAAGAAAATGCATACCTGAAGAAAAGGTGAGAAGCCACTGACAGTCGTCTCTCGACCTGTCCCCGTGGACAAGTCGGCTATCAAGTGCGCCAGCAACGCTGCTCCCCAAGTGTATCTGCCAACGCCCTCCAAATCCTCGAGTATCCCTAGGAATCGACAGTTGATGACGTCGCCCTTTGTGTCGAGCATCAACCTCCCGAGCATCAAGAATAGAAATCTCCTCAGATCTCGATCTGCTCTCTCCCTCTCAGCCGGGTCCTGGCAGTAGACAGCCCTAGCCCCGTCTATCAACCTCCGTGAAAACTGCTCCAGAGACTCCCTCGACCTCTGCCTAGAGTCACCTAAGCCCATAGCTATGGTAAGGTCGGTGCGGAAGATGGTCCTAGACTCGCTAGGTGTCTCGTACACCGCCTCTAACCCTAGCAGCCTCTGAGTAAGCTCACTATAATCGGGTAGGGTGATCCCGCTCACCGCCTCTCCGTCTACCCTCAACCCAGTAATCCTAGCGACGTCCTCTAGGGTAGGTATCATATGACCCCACGGCATAAGGAAGGCCCTGCTAGTCCTATCCCATCTCTCTCTGAGAACCTGGATCAAGGGTAGGTCTGGTCTCACTGGCTCTATACTCAGGAAGGGTCCGAACCCCATAACGTCTACCCTAGCCCTCTGGAACTCAGGGAGCCCATAGTAAGCTGCTCGGACTTGGACCCAAGAGATCCATGTCCTCATCAACCCCTGCATGCAACAAAAATAAAAATTCTCGCTTAAGTTTTTCATGTGGATATTAGTTTGATGCTGCATTTGCTCTCTGTTTAATTGACGACCAAATCTAGGTCGTGGTTTAACCAATTGACGCCCCTAAGAGAGGCGTAGTTTTAAGATGTATGTCTGTGCAATTTGAATTGACGACCCACCCAGGGTCGTTGTTTTCTTAAATGACGCCCCTATGGGGAGCGCTGTTTTGAAATTAATTTCTTAATTTGAAGAAAATTCTGAATTGACGACCATCCCTGTGGTCGTTGATTAATGAATTGACGCCCCGATGGGGGGCGTTGTTTTCTGAGGTTTCCAAGTTAATCAGACACGCGAAATGAAATAAACAGAGGCACATGTGTTTTAAATAAATGAAATGGCATGAAAATTGATGGCAAAATAAATAAACATGATGAAATTTAAAATAACAACATGCTGCAGGGCGTGATGGATTAATTAATTCACAAAAATTAAAATAATGGAATTGACGACCCAGGTCTGGGCGTCTTTTTAATTGACGGCACCCCTGGGGGTGTCATTTGTCTGGTTTTCCCTCAACCGAGACCGATAGCTATGGAAATTGATGGAAAATGAAAACAAAATGGAAAATAGAGGGTTGGGGGCCTACCTTGCGTCGCTCGGGCACGATCAATCCTCCACGGATGATTTGCCTTGGTTGCCATGGTCGTCGGGGTTGGCCGGGGCGTGGAACAACCGCCGCCGCCACCGGCGGTTCCTCTCCTTCTCCTTCCTCTCCTCCTTGTTCTTCTTCTTCTTCATCATCCCCTTCGCCTTCTTCATCGTCGCCTTCGTCATCCTCGTCATCATCTTCACCTTCTTCTTCTCCTCCATCATCCCTTTCTTTGTCTTCGTGCTCCGCCGCCGGAGCCTCCTCGACCGCCGCTGGAGGAACTGCCTCCACGGCTTGTTCCTCGTCGCCTAGGTCCACCACATCAGGGGCAACAACCCGTTGCCGCTTGTGACCACCGCCAGCCATGGTTTCGAGAAGGGAGAGAGTGAGAATGAGAGGGATGGAGATGAGAAATGAGAATGGGGGGGGGGCTTTTCGGTTAGGGTTTGCAGAAGAGGGAAAGGGAGAAGACGAAGGAAGGAGAAGAAGGAGGGAAAAAGGGATTTAACGGTCGAAATAAATTGACGCCCGAAAGAAATCCATTGTTCGATTAATTGACGGTCTAAGAAAGGGCGTGGTTTGTTGATTTGACGACCCGAGGCTAGGCGTCTCTTTAATTTGCGTGGGAATTTGCAACCGTCGTCAGGCGCTTTAATGGGGAAGTGATAGATTTGATCGAGCATAATAATTACGATTTGAATTTGACGCCGATGGGAACGGGTGTCCGTTGCAGAATACACGACCTAATTGAAGGCATCTTTTATGTGAAATTAAGGACTTATTTTGAAAATATTTTAAGGAATTTAAAACGATTAACGCCTTTCCTGGAGGCGCGAATAAAAGAAACGCCTGTCGTTGAGGGCGTCATTTGTGGTTTTTGAAGTATTTTAAAAATTGATTTAATGCAGTTGACGACATCATCTGAGGCGTGGTTTAAGCAATTGACGCCCTGCGTAAAGGCGCCGCTCAGAACAGATAGCCCGTAGCTCAGTTTCTTCAGACAGAATCACATGCAATTGAAAGAAATGATCATAAATGCATTGTTTTGGCTCAAATAAGAAAGGAATCCTTATTTCATTGAAGGAAGATCATTATTACATTTATTGAGCCATCATAGGCCTTATCTTCCTAAGTGCTAGTACATATGATTTGTATTTGTCTTCTTCTTCTACACGTGCCTTGGACTTTTGGAGTAGTCCAACCTTCCATTGAGCCATTATTGTCTTGATTTCTTCTCGATCTCCACTTGAGCATAATTCCCTTCTTTTGAGTGGAGGAAGATGAGAGGGTTCTTCAAAGAGGTGCCGAGGTAGCCCAAGCTGTGGGAGGCACCGGTGTGCATTATAAAGAACGAAGTTGGTCCCGCCGAGCAATCGAAGCTCTATGCCGGAGGAGAGTCTTGAGCGAAGATCTTGGATCTTGAGAAACCCCGGTGCGCAAGTGAATCCGCTCTTTGGCATTGTTGTGAAGTAGTCCCTCCATTCACTTCTCTTCTTGAGCTTGGGTACTCGATTGGTCACCCTCTCACATAGGCCCAAAGAATTTGTCATATATCGTAGTGGGCTCTTTGAGAATATCTTTGAGGCCACTTGAGTCTCTTGGCATGGGTCAAACTTTAGGTGGAGGTCCACCCAACAAGGGAGAAGGAGCATTGACCCATAGAGGGGCCGTCCTAAGGAAGCCGAGGTAAGCCCATTGTATAGGTTGGCTAGTACCGCCGGACCTATTCTTTTTTCCTCCCACATGCTAGCTATAGCACTTAGGTGGTGTTCCTCTAGATGGTCTTCCATTGAAGGGAATAATAGAGCTCCCGCTATGCATATAACGAATCCCTTCATTACCCTCTCCAACAAGTCTTCATCCTCTTGGGTCTTGTCCATATTCTTGTATACCTATGAAGTTAGCTTTAGAAGATTGATTCCCTTATGAGCTTTAATTTGGTTCACTAGATTTGGGCTTTGAATAAGGCTAGTGAGTATGTCTTGAGCTTGTATTGGTCTAGCCATATGAGCCATCCTTGATTCCTCTCCTTGTTTCATCCTTCTTAAGCCTAGGAGTGCCTCTACTTCTTCTAGGAGTATAGTGGCTTCAAAGGTTGGGAAGAGGAATGTGTGAGTATGAGGGTGCCACAGTTCTATAAGAGCTCCGATGGAGGCCCAATCTAGGTGGATGTCATTATAATGGGTAGCATGGGTTATGAGACCAAGAAGGTGCCACCTTGAGAGGAAGGATTTCATGTCTAATGAGAGCTTGGAGAGTAATAAAGGAAGCCACTTAATTTTGAGAAATCTCCTTGGACCAGGAACAATTGGGTAATCCTGAAAAAAAACATAAAAGAAAGAAAGAAGAAGAAGAGAAAATACAATCAAAAATTTTGAAAAGGAAGAAAGGAAGAGAAACAAATAAAAGCTTTAACATAAAAAACACTTACTTGGCTGTTGGCAATTCTCCCACTAATATGGCCTGGAACTTCAGAAATCCGTGGAAAGCTCATCCTTGGCTTCTTGGAAGGTCTTTGCTTTTGCATCATGTTGTTCATCTTCCTGCTAGTTATTCTCTGCAAGTTCTTCTGCTAAATCTGATATCTCTGTTGCTTCGGTTCTCTGTTAGCTCAGTTGATTGATGTGCTCTGGAGATGAACAGTTGCCTTTTATAATGTTTTGGAACGCTAACGGATATCATGGTTTGTGCTTGAATCAAACGAGTTGCTGGAAGCTTAATTCCGAGCAGGAAATGAAAACAATTAATTGACGACGTGCCCATTGGCGTCATTTCTTTAATTGACGACACACTCAGAGTCGTCATTCATTTAGCGCCTCCATGGAGGGCGTCATTTGTGTTCCAATTCCAAATCAAACCTCAATTGCAATTAACACCCCAATGACCGTCGTCGTTTATCATTTTGACGCCACCCGCGAGAGTCGTCATTTCTTCAGTTATTCATGAACTTAAGTGCAACTATATCTTGATGGAATTATTCATATTATGCACTTATGATCATATTGAGAGCTGTCCTGAGCTGATAATTCTTTTGATGAGCTAATGAGCTTTGAAGTGCAGAAGTGCAGGTCGTGCAAGTCTGGAAATGCTTGGATTGACACGAACCCACAATCAAGATCATAAGTTCAAATAATGCCCGCCCATTCGCATTTCGATGTATATTTGCATAAGTCATTGTCAAAGTCTGTCCTAACATTCAACATTTGTGCATTCCCCATGCGTCTCCATCTGTCTAAACATTCCATCCGTCTAAGCATAGCAAAGTCTGTACAGCATTCTAAGTCCATACGTTCATTCCCTAAGTCTACACATTCCTTCATCCTAAGTCTACACATTCCTTCATCACAAGTCTATACATCTCAAAGTCCAAGCACACAAGTCTATACATCTCAAAGTCCATACATTCTAAGTCTATACATTCACCAAAGTCTGTACATCTCAAAGTCCATACATTCTAAGTCTATACATTCACCAAAGTATGTACATCTCAAAGTCTAAACATCATAAGTCTATACATCCAAAGTCTGCACATTCCTAAGTCTTGGTATTTCACAATTCTATACATTCCTCCAAAGTCTGCACATTCTAAGTCTATACATTCCCCAAGTCTGTACATCTCAAAGTCCAAACATCATAAGTCCATACATTCCACCATGTCTATACACCCTAAGTCTGTACATTCCTCCAAAGTCCGAGCATTCTAAGTCCCAATAATGCAAAGTTTGTACATACATTTCCAAAAATTCCCAAAAAAATCTTAAATATTCTCAAAAATTCCCAAAAAAATCTTAAATATTTCTCTAAAAATTCCCAAAAAAAATCTTAACTATTTTCAAAAAAATCCCAAAAAAAAAATCTTGAATATTTTTCCAAAAAAAAATAAAAAAAATAAAAAAATAAAAATCCAAAAAGGAATGCATTATATTTTCCTAATGGTATATTTTGCAAGGACAATTCCTTTGCAAGGTCCAAGAACACGAGGTGAGTCTATCATGGCTAACGAAATTTTGAGCATAGGATAAGAAGCTCTTGGTCCCACCGACTGGGCATCATCACCCAAACCCCACGGTGTTTGCACATTATTCCATCTCAGTTCCCCACATGCTCATTGCTATCACCATCTTCTCCCTGTATGCATTTCTGTAAGCATTGTTACTATATGATACCCTACGTTACTATAGCATATCAAGGACCTTGTGGTTCTGATGAACTTGGAATTTGAGTTCCCCTTCATCAAAAACAGTGATAGTTCCAGGGGAGTCTTAATCACACGGATAGGCCGTTGAGTCATTTAAGGTTTGGGACAATGGTTCCACTTTCTGAGTTGATGCGTGGACAAACGGGCTTCGGCTTAGCGTCAGCTTAGAGATCTGGATTCTTGACCAAATCTGGATGGCTTAATAATATTATCCTTGATTATTTTCTATTTTTAGTTTGTTTTATTTTTTTTCTTTTAGCCCAGCATGCATCATGTAGGACTTTGAGCTTAATGATGAAAATCTTCATATTACGCTAATAATGAAGGTTGCTTGCTCTTAATCGAGTTGTCATGGGATATTCCATTCCAAATCAAGTACTTTATTCTCCTTGAAACCGCTCAGGCTGGTTCCTTGAAAGTGTTCATTTGCTGGGTCTTTATCTCAACTCATTTTATTTTTCTGCAAAATCACCTTGGTTGTAGCACGTCCACATTGGCTGGTAACCGCTCTCCGATGGTGTCTTCCCTTTCGTGCCCTCGTGCACATTTTAGTTCATTTAGTTTAGTCCCTTTGGTCCAGCTCATCAATGCTTTCTTGTAATCATCCGGAGTTGTTTCATTCAGAATCTTGGAAAGATTTCTAACACTTAGTGTCGGAAGCGTGTCACATCACACCTTAGCATCTACTTATCAGTTCGTTCCACTCCACTCCGCTTGTTTCACTTTCACTTCATTCCGTCTCACTCCCTTGCAAAGCAGACGCCAAGGCGGGACAACTATAGACACGCTAAAATTGATGCTACGTTGAGTAAATCTCATGTCACCATGTGACGCCCCAAGCGGACTTCAATATTGGCCTAATATAAAGTTTTTTCTATTTTTCATAAGTTAATTGTGATTTATTGGCATTTTTCTTTGACGAATGGAATTTACACCTTAAGTAGGGGCATCATTTAATTAACGGCGAATCCAAGGGCGCGTCTTAATAAACGGATGGCTGTGCCTAGAGGCGTCATTTTCTGTATTTTTACGAATCCTAAACAAAGTGCAAATTCAAAGAATTGACGTCCCAAGGAAGGGCGTCTCTTATTTAACGCCCATAACCGAAGGCGTCATTTCTGAATTTTTAATCAAGAAAGTATTTTGTTGCCACAATTAAATCCAGTAATTGACGCCCCTGTTCACGTCGTCATTTTAATTAACACCCTTGGTGAAGTCGTCATTTTTAATTGACGCCCTTCGGCAGGTCATCATTTCCATTTCCAACTCCGTTTCGCCTGCTTCTTTCCAGTAATGATCCTTGCCCCATTTTGCACCTTGTGTTCGATTGGGGAGAGGGTTTCTTATTGAAGGGTCATTACCTAGTTTTAATCCCTATTTTGCAAGGATCTTTGGCCCTATAAATACCCCTTGATGTGCCCCTCGTGCGAGAGAGAAGAAGAGAATAACGCTGCGATAGCAGAGAACTGCTATGAGTTTTCTTAACGGAAGAGAGAGTTTTGGTTTTTTTTGCAGGTTCTGTTCTCAGGCAACTCTCCTTCCTGATGCTAATCTCCTCTCACGGTGGTCATCATCAGCATTCAACAATTTCATTGTTTCTCTCCTTTACTGCTGCACACACAGCAGAAGGAAAAGCACCAACGTCCCACCGTGATCACCAATTTGTAGATTATGAAAAATCTAATTAATGAAAATAAAGAAAAATAATAAAGAAAAAGAAGCACGTTGGTGCTAAATGGGAAGTGTGATCGCCAGAGGGGTTACCTCAAAAAGAATAAAAGTGATCGCATGTACCTTGTGTTGAGTGTGAGAGATTGTGAGCTTTTCCTTCCTCCTTCCACCGGTCGGCCGATGAAGGGGGTTTATAGCTTGATTACCCTTGCAAAATACACAAGACAAGTGAAAAGATTGATTAGCCAAAAGTGTGTAGTATCAATGCTCTAAAGGTATGAAATCAAACAAATTGGGCATGAACACACCTTGTGTGTTTTGATTTTTTTAACCCCTTAAGAGGAGTATCAATGGGTATGGAGAATATGAAGGTAATGATATGCAAAGCAAAATACGTGATGACTTGCTTTTAGCAAGATAGCTAATAGAAAAGAGTGTGTGAGTTAATCTCTAATGAAAACAAACACTAAAGGGAGAGGAGAATCCTTCTGCTGTGTGTGCAGCAGTAAAGGAGAGAAACAATGAAATTGTTGAATGCTGATGATGACCACCGTGAGAGGAGATTAGCATCAGGAAGGAGAGTTGCCTGAGAACAGAACCTGCAAAAAAAACCAAAACTCTCTCTTCCGTTAAGAAAACTCACAGTAGTTCTCTGCTATCGCAGCGTTATTCTCTTCTTCTCTCTAGCGCGAGGGGCACAGCAAGGGGTATTTATAGGGCCAAAGATCCTTGCAAAATAGGGATTAAAACTAGGTAATGACCCTTCAATAAGAAACCCTCTCCCCAATCGAACACAAGGTGTAAAATGGGGCAAGGATCATTACTGGAAAGAAGTAGGCGAAACGGAGTTGGAAATGGAAATGACGACCTGCCGAAGGGCGTCAATTAAAAATGACGACTTCACCAAGGGCGTTAATTCAAATGACGACGTGAATAGGGGTGTCAATTCCTGGATTTAATTATGGCAACAAAATACTTTCCTTATTAAAAATTCAGAAATGACGCCTTCGATTATGGGCGTTAAATAAGAGACGCCCTTCCTTGGGACGTCAATTCTTTGAATTTGCACTTTGTTTAGGATTCGTAAAAATACAGAAAATGAAGCCTCTAGGCACAACCGTCCGTTTATTAAGACGCGCCCTTGGATTCACCGTTAATTAAATGACGCCCCTACTTAAGGCGTTAATTCCATTCGTCAAAGAAAAATACCAATAAATCACAATTAACTTATGAAAAATAGAAAAAACTTTATATTAGGCCAATATTGAAGTCCACTTGGGGCGTCACATGGTGACATGAGATTTACTCAACGTAGCATCAATTTTAGCGTGTCTACACATAGTATTACCTCCGTGTGCACACGTCGGGCTCTCAGGTTGATTTTTGGTGGCTCTCCGAGGGTGTTCCTCTCAAAGGAAGGGATAGGCTTAAGGCACTCACTAGGATCCACCGCGGTGCCCATGTAGGGTGCCGGATCCGCCACGTGGGAAATGGGGTGAATCCCAAAACCTATTAGTAAGTCTAACCCGTAAGTCGGGTTGCCAAAGCCACTCAGAACTTGGCAAGGTCCAAGTCTTCGTGCCCTCAAGTTGGAGGTGACCCCAAGGTAGAGCCACTCCAATGTCACCATCGATAAGTTGCCTACTTTGAATTCCAAGTGGCGCTCGCAAGCTTTTGCCCGCTCTTTGTGAACCTCACCGCTCGTTGTGATTTGCTTGCGTGTATGCTCATACCGTGTATTATGATGCGGTGGTTTGGTGTGAAGGTGGATAGTGTGCAAAGGTGGACCGGGGCAACCATAAATTGACCTATCATGCTTTGATGCCATGTGGACCTTGATGAACTTAGGTGGACCGGGACAGCCACAAGTGGCCCTATCATGCATGGACTTCATAACAATGGTTGGAGGGCCGGGGCAGCCATAGGGGAATCTATTGTGCATGGGTATAGCAATTGCCGGGGGTCCCAGACATCCGTGAATGCTCCTAACATGCTTAAGACTCATGATGAATGAAGGTGGGCCATTACATCCGAATATGGACCACTCATGTTTCCTACTTGACATGTGGGTGATATGAATGAATGTACCCGACTTATGAATCATGCCAAGTGGTTCGAGGTGCCAAGATATATGTTTTCCTAACCCGAAAATGACTTTGATGTGTTGGGGTATGGTTTGGCATTGGAGTTTCCATTCACAAGGGTCGAAGGGGTCAAGGAAGGTGGACATCATGGGGAGAGGCACCTCCTTGTTCCTTAGGTGTAGATCTTCCTTGGTTATGGCTACTCTTGTGTCGCTCGAGACTTGGGAGAGGTGGGTTTGGTCCAACATGGTGGGTGAGGGTAGGAAGGAGTGGGTGATAAATGATGAGGGTGGACCACATGGGTTCCCGGGTTCCCATTGGGAGGGGTCAAAAGGATCAACATAAGTGTACCCGGGGGAAAGGAGCTCTAAGTTTATCTCAACATCCTCAAGGTCCTCATAATATGGTGGTGGATCATCCTCCTCTAGTAAAATGATTGGGCCAAAGTTTTTCGCGGGTGGGTTTAGGAAGGGATCGAAGGTGTCATGGTAAGGGTAATCTAGGGAGAGGAACTCTAGGTCCTCATGGTCCTCACATAGTGGTGAGTCATTCTCCCCTAATGAAATAATTGGGCCGAAGTTCTTGGTGAGTGGATCGGCCATGAGGGGATGGCTTGACTTTTTTCCCGATATGAGGAACTCTAATTCGAGGATAAGGTCGGGCTCATCAGGTATGGGGAGGAATAATAGGAGGTTGCTAGTGTAGCAACCAACGGTGCAAATCGAGGAGATTGACCCGACACATAGGTGTAGGAGGTCAAGGCTCCTAGGTTGGTTGGCCGTTGTGGTTAACATGCTGGTTAACTTCATTTGCCAAGCTAAGCCCTTAAGAAGATCCCCTAATGTTTTCACTTGGTAGGATGATTGGATGGTGGTGCGATAGGAGGAGAAGGGTATTATGGGGAGGTGTAGCTCCATGGGAGGGCAAACATGGGCCGTGATCTCTCTCATCGGGCTCTCCCTTAACCAAACAACCAGGGGTTCTCCAAAGATAAACTCGGCCCCAACTAGGGAGGGTGGTGTAGGGTGAAGACCACTGTGCGAGGCTTCTCTTTCATCTTGGACATGGGTGGTCTCCATGGTGGGGATAAGGTCCAGAGGGGCGCTAGTCCCCACGTGGCCGAGTGTGTGGGCCACTTCTGCTACTGGGATAGGGTGATCTATGGTGGGTGGTTTGGTGATAGCCGGAGCATGGTGCACCCGGGGAGGTGAGCAAGGTCAGATGTGGGTTGGATTTGAGAGAGGAAGTAGTGGAGGCCTAAGTTGGGGTAGGATTGGGGTTGGTAGTGGAAGATGGGTGGGTTGAGGAGGATTGGGTTGGTTGGTCTTGGGAGGTGTGTCCCTTATGGGGGAAGATGGCGGGGTGGAGGCGGGGACCAAAGGGGCTTGAGTAGTGTGGTTTGGAGAAGGGCGTTTAGGTTGGGATGTGGTGGCCATCATGGACCTAGGTGGATGGGTGGACTCGGGGTCCACTCGGGTTTGAATGGTGAGGGTTGGGTGAGAGACTTTGGGTTGGGGTTTGGTGGCCCTCATGGGGGGAACCGGGTCGGTTAGGGATCTTTTGCCTTTGGGATCGGCCGGTTGTGGAGGGATGGAAGTGGGTCGCCCTTGGATTTGGGGAGAGTTGGTGGTGGTGATCGGGGTTGGAATTATTTGGGGTGGTGGAGTTTGGGCCCTAAGGGAGGTCTTGGGTTGACTGGGAGAGAAAGGAGGAGTGGGAGTGCTCCTCGGATTATGGTTCTCAAGGTAGGAGTGGGAAGGTCGGGGTGCGTAGATCTTCCTAAGCTCAATCTTCATCTCTTCCTATGAGCCTATGGGTTCTTGCCTCCAAACCCTTCTTAAGCCCACTATGCGTTCCCACTCCTTCTTGGCTTGTCCCCGAAGCCGCCCCTTGGCCATGCGGACTCTAGCGTGTCCATAGACCATAGTCCTATCAAAGTTTTTATCCATGGTAGCCTCCCACTTTAGGTAGGCATTAGGACTAGATCCGTCAAAACTAAGGTCCCTATCTACAATGATGTCCAAGAGGAGGGGGTCAAACGAACCCTTGTGGAGGGCCGAGTTGTTGGGAGTTAACCAAAGAGGGGTATACAAGATGATGCACTGGGTGGCCCGATGATGACTCTAAATGTGAATGCACCCTAAGACCAACTTGTAGAGAGACAAGTTGTGAACTTCTGATACCAAATTGATGTGACACGACCCCCTCGGACCTAGATTTGTAAGCAACCGAACCGAACGGCGGACTCACTTAAGCGGGTTCACCCGCGTCGCGCACACTCGGGTCCGTAAGGCGGACCGGCGATGGGGATGAGGGTACGAGGTGGGACCTTGCTGCTCCAAGGGTATGACTAGCTAGGGGAGGACCCCAATGGGCTAGGGTTTCCCAATTCATGGGTGGCTGACACGCTGAGGGCGTGGGTAGTAAGGTCGCTCTCTCAACTCACTCCGCAGTGGTCACAATTTGATGAGGTTCCGGGGACTGAGCACTTGCCTCACTGCCGACGGGCCACTTGAAACGATACTAAGACAAGCAAAAGTAAAACCAGTAGAGGAAGTGACCAGAAGCTCACCTGATCGGCGTGAGGACGCCGATCCCTGCCGGAGACGAGGGCGAGCGGGGAAGCGTGGGCTACCCGCATGCCGCGCCGATGACGCTTCGGCCGAATACCTGCTAGTACATGCACTACACCTCACACAGGAGGGTGATCGTGGGGTAGGGAAACTAAATTACACCCAAAACTACCTCCACGCAGGGAGGGGCGCTAAGCCGGCCAGGCAGGATAGGGAGGATAACTAGAGAGGGCGCCGAATGAAGGCTCCACCGGTTCTGTCCACTTCTGGAACCGCTTGACAGGGAGCTTATGTTGACGCCGCCACGGGCTCTATCGGACTCGAAAGTTGCCAAAACCTGTGCTGAATCCTCGCTGACTGGCCAGGGAGGACTCCTAAATTTTGGTGGAATTTTTGGACGACGTCAAAGGCTGGGGCAGGCTCTGGGACTAGGCCACTTCGTTCTGGCTCAGACTGAATCCAGAACACTGCAGCTGGAAGATGAAGTTGCTACGAACACTCCCGAGATCTGAATGATGCGGGATCAAAACGGTTGCGAGCGTGGCCAAGTCTTATTCGATCAGCAACCAAGAAGGGCATCAGGGGAGGTCGGAGTGGAGAGAAAGAGCCCGAAGAGCGGGGGGTGTTGGGACTGGCTCTGACTGGACTAACCTGCACACCCGAGGGAGAATAATTGGAACGGAGGGTCCCGAACTCCAAACGAGGCTCCGTTTGCTGCGCTGGACAGGGGACTGGTAGTAGTTTGTCCCGGTCAAACGGCGCACCAAGGGGAGCAAGGATGTGGGCGCAGGAGCTTCTGCACTGGGGCTCTGGTCTCTTCTCGGATGACAGCTGCGCGGTCGGACGAGAATGAATCTCCTGGACGGCTCCTAAATCAGATCGAGACGGGACCGCCTTGCCTGCGAAGCTGACTGGAGGATCTTTCCAGAAATATAGGGTGTGCCTTTAGGAACTTGGAGAGGAATACGGGGCAAGCACTAGAACCAACAGATCTTCAGCTCCTGGTGACCTGAAAATAGAATGAAGAAGAAGGGTGTATGTATGGGTGGGAAAGGGGAAGAAACTTGCAAGGGGTGGCCAATGGAGGTTGTGGGAAAGGGAATGGAGGGATCTAGGGGTGATGGAATGGGGTGGGGGATGCTGGGGTCGCAGCTAGGGGAGAGGGAGAGAGGGTTGCAGCTAGAGGTGGGGGAAGAGAGGGAGAGAGAGAGGGCGCAAGTTGGCTTGGAGGGAGAGGGGAATTTGAATTTGGTTTAATGTGGGGTTGGTTAATGTGGTCTTGGGAAGGGTAAGGGGTGTGTTGGGGATGTGGAGAGGTGCTTGGGGAGGTGGAAGGGGTGGCTTGGGAAAATGAATGGTTGCTTGGGGAAGAGGAAGGGTTGCTTGGGAGAATGGGGAGGTGCCTAGGAGAAGGGGATTCTCCCTTGGGGTTGGAGGGGAATTGAATGAGTGTATGGGGAAGGGGAAGGGGTATTAATGAGAAGTGAATGGGGGAGGAGAGAGAGGAATTTCGAATTGGGGTGGGGGAAGAGAGAGAAAGGGGGCGCCCCTTTCTTGGAGAGGTAGAGAGAGAGAGTTTCTCACTCTAGGAGCAAACAAGTGGATTTCAAATTTTCTTTCAATATTTCATTCCTTCTCAAATGGGGGATTGGGGTCCTATTTATAGGAATCCCATAATTTAACATAAGTCCCTGACTTTTGGACTAATAATAAGAAACCAAGGGAAGGGGGGCGCCCATGGGCCTAGCCCATTGAATTGGGCCCATTAACCTATCAAACTAACATAATGACTCAAGACTTAGGTAAATGACTCATTAACCTAGGTACTGGACTTAAATAAAAAGAAATTTACATGATAAGAAAATGAAAAATACATCATATGACTCGAAATAAAGTGACGAACAAGATGAAGCACAGCTGGAGAGCATCGGGATCCTTGAAAAAATGTGGAGTAGTCGGAGATGTCCCCATCATCCACCCCGTATACCAAAGCGAATGTTCACCCTGACTAGTATTGGGCTCCTCTCCTTCGACGTCGGAAAGAGAGAATGTGACCATCATGTGGATGACATTGACTGAGTAGTGAACCACGCGTGCTGCCTTAGCTGGCCTGGTCCACGTATGTGGTTGCGGAGGATCGACGAGACCACTCTTCATTTTAATGAGGCCGTCTCGGATCAGCTTCTACGCCTGAGTCTTGAAGACATAGCAATCTTCAATTGAGTGGCCCAACATGCGATGATACAGGCAATAGCTGGGATCGTCGGTCTTCAGAGCCTCATCCGACTTGTAGATATCTGGCATCTCGACAATCTTCTAGGTCATACAGAGGTCGAAGAGTATCTTCGTATGTTCCTTCTTGAAGGAGAAGGGTGTCTTCATGCGCTCCGAGAAGGAGGGAACGTCCAGCTTGTCCGCTGGCTTTTTGTCAGAGCCGCTGGATTCGGCCTCCTTATTGGCTTTACCGGTAGGGGTGAACTATATGATATTCACCTTCTTACCAGGCTGGCGTTCTCGCGCTTGCTTACCCTTTGCTGCAGTATAGCTCGGGTTATCGGTGAAGAACATCTCTATTTCGGCGACTGCCGAATTGAGTTGGTCGAAGCGTTTGATATTGGTGTCGAGGAGCTTCTCGCTGACCTCGGCCGCCAAGCCTCGACGGCATATAGTAATGGCGTCCTCCTGGACGGGTGGATTGACACACCTCATGCTAAGGTCTCACCACTTCTTGATGAAGTCGAGGGCGCTCTCGCCCTTCCTTTGTCAGAGAGAACAGAGCTCGGACAAGGAAATATTTTGTTTGGCTGTTTGAAAGCTGTCGAGGAATTTCTTCTGGAGATCTGCCCAGTCGATGACTAAGTTAGGCTTCAGGCAGGAATACCATTGAAAGGTTGTTCCTGTAAGCGAAGTAGCGAAGTAGCGGAGGAGGTACGACTCATCCAACGCTAACTCACCCATGGCCGTAACATAGTATGCCGAGTGTTCATGTGGCGACCCCTGCCCGTCGAACTTTTGCAACTTTGGGGGCTTGGCGTACTCCAAGGGAAGCTTTTTCAGTTGGTGGTGAAGCGGGTAGGGTACACTGTAGAGGTCTACTGTGACAACCCCTTCGCCATACTGGGCGAGCTTTGTCTCGATAATACGCTCGATCATCTTGCGTTGCGCCAGGAGATTTTCTGGCACTGGCGTATTGGAAGCACGTGGCTGGGCCTCAACCGGAGGCGTACCAAACCCAGCTTCCAACGGGGTTCGAGCAATCGCTGCTAAGGTGTTGGCAGCATCGCAGGTAGCTGGCGGTGCTAGCGCCTTGGCCTGGGGCCTAGCAGGTTGCTGAGGATGAAGCTCCCATTCCTGGAGGAGGTCTTGTAGGAGGGCCTTCAGATGCTGGTTCTCCTTCATGAGAGCGTCGAGGGTCACTTCTTGAGCCTTGTTCGTAGGAGGGTCGTTGTTGATCGACTCCGCGTTGATAGGAGGGTTGCGGTCTTCAACCAGGACCTCTTCCGCAAGTTTCGACAACTACGGTCCGGCAAAAGTGCCGATGTCACCAGTTGGGGGAGGCGGTGGAACCTGATGGCGCGGCCTCCTGAAGTGGGACAAGGGCTGATTCAGGTCATCAGACTGGGTGTCTGGCTGGTGTCCGGTGGAGTAGCACGCGAACACTCAAACCGCATCGTTGATGAGCCAGGCCGTCTGCTTCCTCCGCGGGTGCCGCTCGGGGCGAACAGGCGCCCCTAGTCTGTCAAAGACCGAAGTGCGTTGTAGAGGGGGCTCACTCCCGATATCGGTCAGAGGAGAGTTCAAGACAGGCTGCTGGAGGGCCCGGGAGCGGGCTCGCCTTTGCCTCCTCTTGCTTGTGCGGGGGGTATTAGACGTCTGGGCGTCATTAGATGGTGCTATTGTGGGGCAGTTTGCATCCTGCCTGATGCCGCGTCTGAGTGCTCGCAGGGGGTTTCTAATACGCGCCCTTCAAACGGCTTGAGCTTCCTCTGGGGTGACCCATATTCTCCTCAAGTCGGATTGCTGGTCTCCCTTGTCGCCATTTTTCTGACGAGTTGTCTTGAGAGCCCGTGTACCGGGCTGTGGTGGGTGCCCCCGGACTACTGTCGAGGAACCCGCTCCTCTGAGCTTCGCCTCGTCCTCTCGCGTTTGCCGCAAGAGGTCAAAACGGTTGGAGGTAGAGATGGTGGGAACGATCCGCTCCAGGGGTTGATTGGTTCACCCCCGTCGAGGTGAATCTGCAAGTCATCGACAAGAACAGTCTTGCCAGAGTTGCTGGTTATAGCGGCGAGCCGTCTACCTTTGCAGCCATGGTGACGCTTCTTCTGGGGAGCGGAGGAAGACTCCACCCCGAGATGGTAGACCGAGAAGACCCGACCCACAGTGGATAGCGACGCAGAGCTGCCAGTGGAAGGTACAGAGGCCGGCCCCCGGTGTACGAGGCCCACCCTGAGAGTCGATAGCCGGGCGACTGGGGTGTAAGCCCTGGCCCGCGCTGAGAGAAGTGTTGTCGATGCTCGAGATGACGCTCTCGCACCGGGGAACGATGCCATTGAAACTGCTGGGGTGCCGACGCCCCTGGGTCGAGGACCCGCGGTAAGTGCCGGCGTAGTCCGGGCTCGGGTCCGGAGGCCCGAGGAGGGTGCTGAGGAACCTTGCCCCCTGGGTAGGAGACACGCGGGGAGAGACGATTCAACTGGAGCTCAGAACGGGGGTTCCGAGTACAATGCCAGAGAGGCATGAACCCGGGGCTGAGAGCCCGTATTGGGTGCCGACTGAAGCCGGCCTCGGGGTTGAAGGCCAGAGGGAAGTGCTGGGGAGCCGCGAACCCGGGCCTGAGAGCCCGTGTTGGGTGCCGGCTGAAGCTGGCCTCGGGGTTGGAGGCCCGAGGGAAGTGCTTGGAAGCCACGAACCTGGGGTTGAGAGCCCGTGTTGGGTGCCGGTTGAAGCTGGCCTCGGGGTTGGAGGCCTGAGGGGAGTGCTGGGGAGCCGCGAACCCGGGGCTGAGAGCCCGTGTTGGGTGCCGACTGAAGCTGGCCTCGGGGTTGGTGGCCCGAGGGAAGTGCTGGGGAGCCGTGAACCCGGGGCTGAGAGCCCGTGTTGGGTGCCGACTTAAGCTGGCCTCAGGGTTGGAGGCCCGAGGAAGAGGCTGAGGTAGCGGCCAAAATCTAGGGTGCGGGGCCCGTGCCAGAGATCGGACGAGGCTGGCCTCGGGAGCTAACGCTTACCAGGGCCGGTAATGATCTGGGGGCCCTGTAGGGGCCAGTGGTGGCGGTCCGGTGCCTGGTGCTCAGGTGGGCCATTGGGGCTGGAGGTGTGCATGGCGCATTGACCACGGGAGCCGACGGAGAAACTGGGGTTGGCTGAAGAGCAGCCATATGATGCGGGACGGACACCTGACCTGGGACTCTAGCTCGCGGGTGTCCCTAGCGAGGGATGTGTGGGACCGTGCGCGGTTGAGAAACCGGCTGTGAGTCGGGTAGTCGGGTCTTCTGTGCTCGGATCGAGTCACGGGACGGGTTCACTCAATCACTCTCGCAGCGGTGATAAAATTGATATAACGAGCTAATAATCCTATCACATGCTCTCTAGCAGCGGCATAAAGACATATATACGAAATAGAGTAAAATGTCGAGTAAGGAGCAAACACGATACCTCCACGCGCCGGGCGTGGGGAAGATGACCCCGGCCGAATCCGACAACCCCAATACACACAAATAATAATCGTACAATTTTAGAACCGAATGCCCACTCCACGCAGGGAGGTAAAGGGCTACAAATGTAATTTTGAGGTTGCTGGAATCCAGGTTGACGGGCCGCACTCGCAGGAGGTGAGGGAAGCGAGTCGGGGCCGATCGGGTGAGCCAATTGGAAGCCGACTTGGTTCTGCCCGCGCTGGTCACCCTGTGCAGTGAGCTTGCGGAGGCCGGTACGCCAAGATCCGATGCCCGATCGGAGTTCCGTTTATTGGAGAACGTCGGCAACAGGATGAACTTTCTATGCTCCGAAAGGCGGGATCAGATCTTACCAGATCTGGGCACAGCAGTAATAGTTCTCAGCCTCTGGTTTGGCGCTCATAGAACTACACAGAAAGACAATTAATTACTGGAAAAATGGCTCCTAGAGTCAGAACGAGGTGTCGTTTGTTGCAGAGCATTGGTGACGTCTAGAGGAAGGATCTGACCAAGGGGTTTGGTCAGATTTGCAAAGGGGAGGGTGGGGCAGCTCCTGGAAGTCGCCCTTGCATCTGGATCGGACATGCACAGAGTGGTCTGCGCAGTCCCACGAGAATCTCCACCACGATCAGCACAGATCTCGGATCGACAGGAAATCAACAGCAACGTGAAGAGCACTCAAAATCCTACGATCACTCAGAAGAGCAACTCCATAAAGCTTGGGAGTAGATCTGGAGAAATTTAGAATCAGGAAACTCAGGTTCTAGACAGCAAGCTCGGGCAGATCTGCGCGACTTCACGAGACGAATTGTTGCTAGCGATCCAGAGCTCCGATCGACGTGAAACCAGCGCCAACGTCTTCCTGACTCGTAGAAGCACCTCTGGTAATTTTAGTAGAACCGGATCTGAAGATGATGAGGTGGAGGGTGACTCGGGATCTGGGGAAAGAATTCTGGACGGGCAGAAGCAGCACAACACACGAACAGACAATAACGGTTGTCTCGGCGTCGCACCTCAGCTAGATCCCGTCGCAGGAACTAGATCTTGAGCATCACACTCAAGGGATAACACAAGAGAATCACTCTCTTCACAAGAACACTCTTCATTCAAATCTCAAAATTCTCATTAACTCTTACAAGACACTATACATGGGTTTATATAGAAGGGAAGGAAGGGGGAGGGGGTTGGAAAATGGCATGGGGAGAGGGGAGAGAAAGGGTTGCAACCTAGACAAGTGGGAGGGAGTGGGGGCTTGGTCTTTGGTCATCCAAGAGAGGTGGGAAGGTGGAAGTAACCTCCCTTTGGTCAAGGAAGGTGGCAAGCCACCATTTGGACCAAGAAAGGGGTGGAATATTGGACTTTTTTTACCATGTGTCCCCTTGAATGGTCAAGCCATCTAGAAGCCCACCTTGGACCTTTGACTGGCCCCACATGGGCCCTAATGCCTAGGTGGACTAATGGGGAAGGGAATGAGGGGCCCCCGCTGGACCTACGGGACTTTTACATAAAAACCCAAACATCCTTGGGGAATGACAAATTGGCTTATAAAGCCTTACAATTGCAAACCTACTTCTTCAAGGATATAAATGCAAACTAAAAGGACACAAATATAAAAATAAATGTTAGTGTCCGGTGTAGATTCCCATCAATTCTCCCTAGGTGGGAAGAACTCGACCCCGTCGAGTAAGGGGTGCGGCTGCTCGTATGCTCCTCCGGCGGATCCGTCACCAAACCTGGAAGCGCGGAGTACGCTCCACTCCAAGTAATCATCACCTGCTCATCCTGTATAAATTCGATATGCACTCACTGCTGGGGAATGAGGCTAGAGGTGGACACTCCAGGGTGGGGTCACTCTCAAAGGAGGGAGGCGGCTCAAAGACTCACTAGGAATCACCATTGGGTCCCTTTATGTGACTAGATCCGATATGTTGAGGTAGAGCTGATCCCAAAGTCCGACAAGTCTCGCACTCGAAAGGGACTGACAACGTGAGCGTACAAAGGACCGACTCGACTCGATGTATGCACAGACACATAAGACCCTAGACAAACCTATTGTTAGTCCGACCCATACACATGCAAGGGTGGACCAGGACACCCGAAGGTGTGCTATGCATGCATGTTACGTAACCGGAGGTTGGTGGCATGGGGAGCTCCGAGACGTCCGAGTATGACCCAGTCATGCATTGACTTCCTATGGGACTTGGGTGTGGGAGCGTTAGGAGAACCAAAATCACCTTGCCAATGAACAGGCTTGATGGGTGTATATGGATCGGCCCGTGGGGAAGGTGTGTGAAAGTGGACTTCCCCGACAAGGTATAAAGGAAGTGGTGGGTCACGAGACCCACTAGAGAAGGGGTTGAAGGGGTCAAAGAATGTGTGACCCCTCGGTTCCTCCATTACATAGTCCCATGGGTGAAATTCATGAAGGTGATGGTCACCTCCATCCATCATGGTAGATGGGACAGTGTATAGAAGATATGGCTCCTCCCTCGGGATAAAAGGAATGAAGTCGGGCTCGGCCGGTAACGGGAGGAGTAGAAGAACCTCCGTGGTAACATGACCCACGGTGTACACGGAGATAATGGACCCTAAGGCGGGATGGGTGAAGCTACAACCTGTGGGTCGGTCGAAGCCCGGGGCCAACAAGTGCGTAAATGTCAACTGCCGGTCTAATCCTTTAAGAAGGTCATCCAATGTATCCACATGGTGACTAGACCGGAAAGTGGTGTGAAATGAGTTGATTGGCACTAGAGGTAGTGTGGGGTCCATGGATGGGAAGGGAGGTGGGACCAAGCCATTCTTGAGCCAGTTAAGTAGTGGCTCGGCGATGAAAAGCGTTCCCGTTAGAAACACGGGTGGCTCGGATTGAGGTGGCTCCAAATGAAATGGCTCCGGGTGAGGATCGGAAATCAGTGGCAAAGGAGCACTAGGGGACGGGCTCCCCAGCTGGGGTGGGAGAGGGCTATCCACTAGGAGGGGGAGAGGCCCTTGGGACCCCATAGGTGGGGTCAGGTTGGGGTTACCGGCTATGACATCCCTAGGCTCGGGTATGGCTACGTCCGGTCTCGGAGGTGGGCAAGGGGAGACCAACGACTCAAAATACGCACACCTCCTATCCACCCGATCCGAAATCATTTGCACAAGTTCGGCAACAGTATGGGTTGGAGTAGGGGTATCGCGGTGGATTCGCCCGTAATCAACCGGCCTAGGATGGGTACATGAGGGGCTTCTTGCCTCCGGATATGACCCACTTGGTTGGAAGTGAGTTGGTGGGGTCGGCTGGAGGTGTGACCCACGTGGTTGGAAGTAAATGGGTGGGACGGGTTGGAAGGGACCAGATGGGGAAGGTAGACCCTCCTAAGCTCTCTCTTCATGTCCCACCATGATTCGATGGGCCATTGCCTCCTAACCTCTCTCAGGCGCTCAATGCTCTCTCACTTTTCAGCAGCCCCGTGGAGAAGCCTCTCCTTGGCAAAATAGAATTGCCCGACTTCGGACATGGTATAACAATCAAAGTATGTGTCCATGGCGGCCTCCCACTTGAGGTAGTCGCCTGGGTCATTGGAGCAATAAAAATCTGAGGCTTCGGGCCTACGGAAGTGGAGAGGATGGTTTCCAAGCCCATGGGTGGGCCAACAGTCATATCGCCTGGGCGACCGGGAGTCCATTGGAAATGGGGAGCTATAAGATGGACATGAAGACACTTGGACAAGACACTAGACACGACTATGCAAGGTTGGAATGCACTAACTAATGCACACTAAGGACCCTAGACTTAAACCAAGATCTGGTACATGGCGGAGTCTGAGGATCTGAAGATCCTCTGACGCGAGTGAATCACCTCCCCGATAGGCATAACCTAACGGTCGGGCGACACCTTTTCATATACCGAATAATGGTATGCAAAAGTGACACCTAGACTTAGACACCTTTTGTGTTTTTGTTAAGCAAAGACTAATGACTACCCTAGACTCAACTCGCTCTGATACCAAATTGATGCGGAACGGACACGCGACCTGGGACTCTAGCTCGTGGGTGTCCCTAGCGAGGGATGCGTGGGACCGTGCGCGGTTGAGAAACCGGCTGTGAGTCGGGTAGTCGGGTCTTCCGTGCTCGGATCGAGTCACGGGACGGGTTCACTCAATCACTCCCACAGCGGTGATAAAATTGATATAACGAGCTAATAATCCTATCACATGCTCTCTAGCAGCGGCATAAAGACATATATACGAAATAGAGCAAAATGCCGAGTAAGGAGCGAACACGATACCTCCACGCACCGGGCATGGGGAAGACGACTCCGGACGAATCCGACAACCCCAATACACACAAATAATAATCGTACAATTTCAAAACCTAATGCCCACTCCACGCAAGGAGGTAAAGGGCTACAAATGTAATTTTGAGGTTGCTGGAATCCGGGTTGACGGGCCGCACTCGCAGGAGGCAAGGGTAGCGAGTCGGGGACGATCGGGTGAGCCGATTGGAAGTCGACTTGGTTCTGCCCTCGCCGGTCACCCTGCGCAGCGAGCTTGCAGAGGTCGGCACGCCAAGATCCGACGCCCGATCGGAGTTTCGTTTATTGGAGAATGTCGACGATAGGGCGAACTTTCTCTGCTCTGAAGGGCGCGATCAGATCTTACCAGATCTGGGCGCAGCAGTAATAGTTCTCAGCCTCTGGTTTGGCACTTACAAAACTACACAGAAAGATAATTAATTACTGGAAAAATAGCTCCCGGAGTCGGAACGAGGTGCCGTTTGTTGCAGATCGTTGGTGACGTCTAGAGGAAGGATCTGACCAAGGGGTTTGGTCAGATTTGCAAAGGGGAGGGTGGGGCAGCTCTTGGAAGTAGCCCTTGCTTCTGGGTCAGACCTGCATAGAGTGGTCTGCGTAGTCCCATGAGAATCTCCGTCACGATCAGCACAGATCTTGGATCGACAGGAAATCAGTGGCAATGTGAAGAGCACTCAAAATCCTACGATCACTCAGAAGATCAGCTCCATAAAGCTTGGGAGTAGATATGGAGAAATTCGGAATTAGGAAACTCATGTTCTGGACAGCAAGCTCGGGCACATCTACGCGACTTCACGAGACGAATTGTTTCCGGCGATCCAGAGCTCCGATCGACGCGAAACCAACGCCAACGTCTTCATGACTCGCAGAAGCACCTCTGGTAATTTTAGCAGGACCAGATCTGAAGACGATGAGATGGAGGGTGACTTGGGATCTGGGAAAATAATTCTGGACTGGCAGAAGCAGCACAGCACACGAACAGACGATAACGATTGCCTCGGCGTCGCTACTCGGCTAGATCCCGTCGTAGGAACTAGATCTTGAGCATCACACTCAAGGGATAACACAAGAGAATCACTCTCTTCACAAGAACACTCTTCATTCAAATCTCAAAATTCTCATTAACTCTTACAAGACACTATACATGGGTTTATATAGAAGGGAAGGAAGGGGGAGGGGGTTGGAAAATGGCATGGGGAGAGGGATGAGAAAGGGGGCTGCGACCTAGAGAAGTGGGAGGGGGTGGGGGCTTGGTCTTTGGTCATGCAAGAGAGGTGGGAAGGTGGAAGTAACCTCCCTTTGGTCAACGAAGGTGGCAAGCCACCATTTGGACCAAGAAAGGGGTGGAATATTGGACTTTTTTTACCATGTGTCCCCTTGAATGGTCAAGCCATCTAGAAGCCCACCTTGGACCTTTGACTGGCCCCACATGGGCCCTAATGCCTAGGTGGACCAATGGGGAAGGGAATGAGGGGCCCCCGCTGGACCTATGGGACTTTTACACAAAAACCCAAACATCCTTGGGGAATGACAAATTGGCTTATAAAGCCTTACAATTGCAAACCTACTTCCCAAGGATATAAATGCAAACTAAAAGGACACAAATACAAAAATAAAAGTTAGTGCCCGGTGTAGATTCCCATAACATAGGGATGACGCCCAAAAAGTAGGGCGATCCGATGACGGGGGCGAAGCTGCCGAAAGCAATCGGAGTAGCCAAGTAGCCCACCCGGGCATGGGTGGCAATGACATTGGGACCGTAAGTGACGGTCGCCATGGTTGCTGGAGCGCTGAGTACTGCGGAGGCGACGGTTGCTGACCGACGTCGAGCGCGGTCCAACTGTCAAAACGTGAACCGGAAGCTGCTAGCGAATGCGTGCGCGAGTACCCTCCTCTGCCTCTCCTGCAAGATAGGGAAAGGGCAGCAGGGCTTCAGGGCTGGCATAGGCTTTTCTTCAGCAAAAAGAAGGAAGGCGGGAGATGTCCCACCGGGCGTGCCATCCTCTCTATTGCACGGGTTTTTATGCCGATGACCGGGGTGAAGGAAGGGATACAACGGGGGAAGGAAAATACGGGAGTTTGATGTATCTCGGGTATTCTCCTTATGGTTGCATGCCTCTCACGGTGGTATTGGGCACTCTCCTCTTACGGAAAGTCGAAAAGGGTCGAATGGCACGGAAATGTAAGGGTATGGGTTAGCCGGACAGGGTACGGACATGCCAGTCGATTTCTCGACAATCACCCATGGAACCAAGGGTTGACCGGGGAAGCGTCACCAGGACGCGGCACGTGGGCTCGAGAGATCGGGTGACACATGGATGGAAGGGGTTCCACGGGTGCGAGTGCGCAGACGATTGTGGGAATCGTGTACTGGATGCCTTTACCCACCAGCCACAAGCAACCGATGTTTATTTACATCGGATTGAATTCGAACACCTTCGTTCCATGCTGAAGAGAAGCTTGTATATATCTGAAGCCATGGGTAGAGGGCCAGGAGCATTCCGAAGCTGTGGGTGCGCTTTCGACTGAGGGGTGTTTACTGGGGTCAAGATGTTAGGCACGTATGCGGAGTGGTGTAGGTAGAAAGCTGAGGACCCAAATGTGGGAGCTTGTATTCCACTGGTTTTATGCTGCATGAGGGTCGCGTGGGCCTTACAAATAGGCCGAGGGGGCCAAAGTACAACTGGCGCAAGCCGCGGGACAACTCCGACACGTGGGTCGGTCCCCGGGTCATTACGTAATAAAGCGGATATCCGCGTGTTTTATAGAAACTCTTTATAAAGCGATCGATGCGAGCCCGACTACTTTGGTGGTGGGGGCGGACATGGATTGGCACTTGGCGGAGGTCAAACATGGCTCGAGGTGAGCGGTCGGGTCCGGGTCTCGGACGGCGAGTGTCGTCATGCTGGGGAGTCGAGGTCGGCCCCGGGACTATGATTCCCAGGCCAAGGTCTGACTAGACTCGAGTTGTTAATCCGAGTGGCCAACGGCCGACTGGGGGGGTGAGCAGTAGGCACGTGATTCCGTGTCAGAATTAGGTGCGGCATCATGGAGTGTGTTTCGTCACCGTAAGTTGGCGTACACGGGCGGACTCGGGATGCGGGTGTACTCGCCGTTGACATAATCACCTCACATGTGACGAGGATGGACTTGTGCGAGACAGCTAAACGACGGGTGAGGGAAGTACACATGACATACCCTCGGCGTGTGTGAGCCGACTAGCAAGCCGACCACGCGCGCACTTAGCTTCTCGCATTCCTGACCCTTGCCGAAAGCCTCGGGAGTCCGAGGGTGCGGCAGTTAGGTCGGGGGTGTTTGTCCGTCTGTCTGTGCGTCTGATTGTGCATGCATTCATTCATTGCCCCTTGAGCTTCTAAGGGGGGAATTTATAGGAAGTTGAAGGGGTGGGGTTTAGGCGGACCAAGTTGAGGGTTCAACTTGATCTAGGTAAACCCCTCAAAAAAAATAATAATATTATTATTATTATGTTTTTTTTGGTTTCACGAAGTGGGGGAGGGAAGTTTAGGCTGACCAGCCCAAGGGGCTAGTTTGGTCCGCCTAAACCCCTCCCCCTGTGGGGGTTTTTCCAAGGGAATGGGAAGGTCATTTAGGGGTGGGGTGATGATGGTTGGTGCATGGTGTATCCGGGCTGGTGGGTAATGGGAAACATGGGTTAGGATAGGGAGGGGAAGTAGTGGAGGCCTAGGACTTGGGAATTTTGGGGTAGGGAGTGGGAGATGGGTTGGTTGGATGCCTTTTTTAATTAAAAACAATTTTTTTTTATTGTAAAGGGGTTTAGGCGGACCAACCTGAGGGGTCAGGCTAGTCCGCCTAAACCCTCCCCCTTGGGGGGTTTAGGCGGGCTAGAGTGGAGAGAGAGAGGGGGGCGGCCCCACCCTCTATAAAATCTGGATTTTTGTTATTTTCACCCTAATTTGGCTAAGAAGAAATGGACAAAAGGATACTAGAAGGATACTGGTTGGCCGGCCGCGTGTGTACGAGGAACGTGAGTGTTGACGTTGGACTTGTGTGACCCTGATCTCCCGTTGGTGAGTTCCTCGTTGTCGGATCCTTCCACGCACGGGTACGGCGGATCTTGTACTGAACTGGGGGATACTGGGACTTGAGGATGGCCTTGGGGCTGTTGGGCTGGGAGGAGGGCACGTCCCCCAAGGGGCGGTTCGCCCTCCCCGGGGGGCGGCCACAGCCCATGGCGAGCTCCCTCCCGAGCGAGCCGCGGCCCCGAGGGATGGCCCTCGGGGGTCTTCTATCATTATCTGGGACTGTCCTTTAAAGGATAAAAGGTCTTTGGATGCCGGGATTAGCCCGTGGGGGCTATTGTTGTAAAGTCGTAGTTGTCCCTCGTAAGGTGCTCGGGTGAATGCCCGACACACCCCGGGTTGTCGAACGGCCTGGGTAACTGGTTGAGAGGCCTTGGAATGGGCCTTGGGCTGAGGGTATGAGCTTGTGGGGGCTGAGAGGAAGCACCTTGGGCACACGGGCCCAGCCTCATGATGTGTGCCGTGTTGTACGATGGGTTGGCAGGGTAGCCTCGGGTTGGCCCGAGAGCTAAATATAAGTGGCTCGTGGCCACGTGTCTGAGGGTCGAGGATAGCCCTGACTTGTTGGAGGGTCGTTGTAGAACCCAGGTAGTATGCTAGGACCACGGGTCGGCCCGTGGTTTGCTGTAGAAAGGCTGGAATATATGCGCTCACAAGATGTTTGGGAAAATGCCCGATACACGTGTGCGAGCCGTATATGTGTACTGCGGGCCTCCAATGCCTGTGGTTGACTTATTTGGGTTCTCGTTTGACCTTGGAGGGTTGAAAGAAGGTGACCTGGGGGAGCCCCCTGGCCTCTTTACTGAGTGCCACGTGGCGTGGCTTGTAGTTGGAGCGCCCCCGGGTTGGCCCGGGTGGTTGTATAGAATGCGGACAAAGTCCGCCACTGAGGGGTCGGGAGTGATCCCAGTTAGTTGTTAATGCTACCGTACACCTCAGCTAGCGAGTTGGGGCCACTGGTCGGGCCCGCTGGGTTGCCGGAGGGGCCGGGTAGCCCATGCCTTAAAGGTGTTCGAGGAAATTCCCGAGCCCTTGTTCCTTGGTATTTTGCTGGGGAAATTGTCAGGGTACAACAGGAGCTTTTGGGTCTTGCAGGTTACTATCGTAGGTTTATTTAAGGTTTTTCTTCTATTGCAGCTCTTATGACAAAATTAACTAGGAAAGGAGTTCCTTTTGAATGGTTAGATGGGTGTGAATTGAGTTTTCAAGATGTAAAAACAAGGTTAACTACAGCCCCAGTACTTACTTTACCTTGTGGGTCAGGAGGATTTGTGATATATACAGATGTCTCTAGAAAAGGACTATGATGTGTCCTGATGCAGAATGACAAAGTAGTAGCTTATGCATCCAGACAATTAAAGACCCATGAGATGAATTATCCAACACATGATTTGGAGTTGGCGGCGGTGGTACATGCTCTGAAGATTTGGCGCCATTATTTGTATGGTGAGTAGTTTAAAGTATTTATAGACCATCAGAGTCTAAAATATATTTTCTCTCAGAAAGAGTTAAATTTAAGACAGAGAAGGTGGATTGAATTTTTGAAAGATTATGATTTTACATTGAATTATCACCCAGGAAAAGGAAATGTGGTAGCAGATGCACTCAGTAGGAAGAGACTAATGGCAATCCAGTTACGCCAAATTTAGAGAATGACATCTGATGTAGTGGAGTATTCTCCGGTATGCAAAGGGAAAAACTTATTTCTGGCCCAACTAACTATTCAGTCTACAATGGTTGAACGAATTATACAAGCACAACTAACTGATCAACAGTTACAGAAATTGATTGGCACACCGAGAATTACTCAAAAGTGCAGATAGAGCAATCAGATTTCAGGGAAGATTATGTGTACCTCGGAATGAGGAAATAAAGAAAGATCTATTGATTGAGGCACAAAAATCACAATATTCAATTCACCTAGGTGTTGACACCCGTTTTCGGCCAATAAGTCGCGTTATTTCTCTTATTCGTCATTTTGATGTCCCGAATTACCCAATATTTTGGAGCCTTCCTTGGACGGATTTCGAGCCCATTTCATTGTTCCACAGCCTCTGAACTTCGGAGATCATGATTTCATAGAGCCGTGGAGCTTATCTTATCAACTTCCGGCCTTCCAAGTTGACTTGCGGCCCATTTTGATCAACTTTCCATCAAGCATTCGGCTACTTTCGTTGCGTAGTCATGAAAATGGCCCGTTTCCATCCCTTTCTGTTCCTCTATTCATTAAGTGCCCTTCACCACAGTTGTTCATCTTTTAAAGCTCTACATTTTCTTCTTCTATGGCATTGGCCAGTTCTCCACCGATTTCAAGTTATTTGTATTTTTCCAGTGTATTGTGTTGTTCACCTGCGTCTCAGAATTCTTTCTCTTTGTTCTCGCCCCATTTTCGCTCTCTTCCACTCGTTTTATCATCTTGCTCACTTCATGAAAGTTGTTCCTATTTTACTTATCTACAATTTCTTCTTCTATCACTTTTGCTAATTCTGCATCATGTTTGAGATATGATCTGATTTCTAAAGTTACGCAAAGTCTGCCCAGACATTTTCCTCCAGCAACCTAGCGGTCATTTGCTAGACCGCTAGGACACAAAAAATGGTCATTGACTAGACCATTTTCCAAAAACTTGTCTAAAATCATCATGTTTCACCCATGGAGCCTTGCGGTCACCCCCTAGACCATTTGTCATCCCCTTGCGGCCCTGCGATAGACCGCTAGGCCAGCCGAAGAGTCCAGCCTGCGCTAGACTCTATCTCAAAATCTGTCCGTCGTGCCTATCTTCAAGCACCCATATCTTCTAGAATACAACTCCGAATTGACCCCCGTTTGTTGCTATCTCTTGCCCTTTGTATTATCTCAAGTTTGATCCATAGAAACTTAAATTTTTATTGGCTATGTCTCTAGGAATCATGGTCAAAAGTATGGGATTTATGTGTCCTAGTACAAGTCAAACTCTATTTTTCTGTGCGATGGGCCTATCTTGTGGCGAGCATATCTTCTAGAATCCTCCTCCAAATCAAGTCTCGCTTGTTTCTATCTCTTGTCCTTAGTATTATCTCAAGTTTGATCCATAGAACTCGATTTATCTTGGGCTATATCTCCAGGAATCATGAGAGGAAGATAAGGATTTTTCTGTAAACTCTATATAAACTGCCCAGTTCGCAGTCGCGATGGGGGGGCTCTTTCTCGGCTCGGGGCGAAGCCATGCTGCAACGTCATCCCATCTCTTCGACCCTGGCTTGAAGAGGGAAGTATTAGCTTTCTATTCCATCTTTTTGGGCTTGATTTGATTGTCTATTCTCTTAGTTCTAATCCCCTCAATTTTATAAATCATCACAGTTTTCTGCACTTCTCTGCTACACCTGCACTTTTGCACGTTTTGCATCAACGATTTCTCCCTATTCTTTGCATCTTAACTCGTGATTTCAACTCTCATGCATCCACAACACATACACCTATTATTTCCACCCTTCCACAGGGATTAAAAGCCTCCCCCCGGTGAGTTTGCCCTCAATTTCTAACCCTATTTTATCACTGTGGGATTGATGCTACACTTCATGATCTAATGGGTTTTTCTCTTGTGTTTTGACTTTGTTTTGCAGGAGAGCATGATATGAACGTGAGGCCCTCTTCTTCTAGTTGGCTGGAGGACGATGAGGTTTGAATCTACATCACTCCCATACTCCGTTCCTAAAGCGTGATCAACTCTTCATGTTCCAAGGTACACGGCGCCGTCCCTTCATCTCTTCATCCTTTCGGCGTTGTCAGAACCTTGGTGGCGATCACGGTATGTATTCCTCATCTATTCATCACCCTTTGATTCACACTTTTATGCATGTTTTAGTTTAAGGGGGCGGGGTAGTTTATTAAACAATCTACAATTTTTTGGCGATCACGGTGGGACACCAATGCCCATCACGTTTGTTTTCATGCTCTTTTACAAGTTGGGTGTGTGCATGTTCATGTTGAGGTAGTATTTTCTCCATTCTCTCACTTTTTTGGGCGTTTTAAGGGCTCTGGTAGCCTGGCGGTCTTCTGGTAGACTATAAGGGGCACAAAAACGGTCATTTGGTAGACCACTTACGGATTCTGGCAATTCTGCGCGCGTGCTCATAGGGCCCTGTTCATTGAGGCATAACTTTTGATCCTGGAGTCCGATTGTGCTAATTTTTGTTCCACTGGATAGCCCTTTGTATTTTCTTTCCATCCATATCTTATTTGTATCATTTGGGTCACATTTGCATAGTCTAATATTATCATACTTTTTGAGTTTTCTGCATAAAGTCTGCAGGTAGGCTCAGAGACAGGTTCACAGGTACAACTTTGATTGATGATTTGGTTGCCTTCCCGACGTCTGATTGTGCTGATTTTTATTCCATTGGATAGTACTTTGTATTATATTTCTATCCATAGTAATTTGCATCATTTGGGTTACATTTGTGTAGTTAAATATCATCATCATTTTACCATTTTATGCATAAAATCTGCATGCCGTCTGCGCACAGGCTCACGGGGGCAACTTTCTTGGACAATTTGATTGACCTCCCGAGGTCCGATTTCTCTGTTCTTAGGCTCATTGTGCAGACCTTTGTATTATCTTTCTATCCATAGTTTATTTGCATTATTTGGGTCACGTTTACATAGTCAAATCTTGTCATCATTTTAGCATTTTGTGCATAAAATCTGCATGCAGATTCAGGGGCAGACTCACAGGTACGCTTTCCGTTGGTGATTTCTTTACCTCCCGGGTTCTATTTGATGAGGACATCAAGAGCTTATGAGTTGTATTTTGTGTATTGGCTTGGATTGGTGTGTATTATGGGTTGTATTGGCTTGAAGTGTATGTAATTTTTGATTTCTTTCATTTGGGCCATCCTTGTAAGGCTTATATCAAGCCAATGGGCCATTTGTTATGTCAAGTCCAAGGTTAGGTTGCCATTAGTAGAGTTCATTAAGAGTGTTACTTCATAGTGGGTCATTAAGGCACTTAAGGCCCAAATTGGGTTCCACTCTCTCATGGGCCATCTAAGTGGGAGTGGCCCAAGTCTAGCATGATCTAATGGGAGGCTCTTGGCCCATGAATGGCCTTGGCCCATGGAAGGGGGCGCAAGGTTCCTTGTCTTATTAGGCATGGTAGTTGTGGTTTAGGTGGTGTTTGAATAGCTTTAGTCCAAGGTTGAATAAGTATGGTCAAATTAGATTAAACTAATGTATTAAATGTGTGATTCACATTGTATCCCAGCCCTTCAATCCAAACCCCTAGATCCAAGGGTTGAGGTTGAGTTTGGTTGGCATCCTATATAAGGTTGTATTTTTCATATTGAATGAATTAATGAAGGAAAAAAAGGCATTTGCCCCCCCTTGGAGATTTGCGCCCCTCCCCTCTCTCTCCCTGGTTCCTCCACCCCCTCTCCCCTTTCTAGAGTGTAATCCCTTCCCCCTTGATCCCCTCCAGCATCTGAAGCAACTCCGATGATCGCCGCCGCCATCGTCTCGCCGCCGACGCGTCGTTGCCAACGGTTTCGGTGGTTCTGTCCACTCAGGATAGGTTCCTCTTCTCCGAATTCTGCTATCACTCCCTTCATCTTCTGAAGCTCAAAATTTCAGGGTTGGTTCCCCTCTAGAACCCTTATCCCCACAAAAACAATCACGTCAAAATTCATCCTTTAGCTATATTTTGATTTTCGTCCAAGTCCAAGTTCCAGATCTGTCCTGGTTCTGTTTACTGTTCATCAGCTCTGAGTCTACCCCATTCGAACCATCTTTTGATTTTTTTGGGACGCCCAAATTTACTGGGAGTTCTGTCCACATCCCTCTACCACCAGGAATTTTCTTAATTTTTGGTTCACCCTCCAAGTATTTTACAAATTTCGTCCAAGTTCCCAAGAACAGTCTGCCCACAGTTTCCCAGATCCGACCCAGGTCTAGTAAAAAAATCCCAGAAAATCCATTTCTTATGCAATCAAAAAACCAAAAATATTCCCGGATTCCTCTCTCAGAGACCTTCAACTTTGCTGAAGAAATCATTGCCAGATTCAGAGGTCTTCTCCCCGGTCAACGTCGATCTTCAGAGAAGTCAGAACCTGCCCCTGCAGTTCTGGCCAGATTCAGCAAGCTTGTAAATTCAACAATCAGAAATACAGATCTGATTATTTTTTCTGAAGACCCCTACGTCGAAGTATTTTGAGTCCTCTTTCCAACGGCTCTAATTTCGTCGCGTTCCGACGACGGGGCTGATCGCAGCAGCAGTTTTCTCCGAGTCGCGCGCCTGCAAACAGAACTTTCAGGTTTGTGGCCGAGTTCCCCGCGAGCGTCGTCCGAGGGCCGCCCGGCGTCCGGCGGTCGTTCCAGCAGCTCGCCATCCCAGGGGAACGCTTTCCAGGTGTCTCCACAACAGAGGAGTCATCAGGCCCCACACGACCCCTCCGGTCAATACGTGGGCCCCCACTAGCACGAGTACGCGTGAAGCCGAAGCATTGCCTGGAACCGCCCGTCAACCCGAAACTGGTCCTCCCGGGCCCGCTTGTGTCGCCCTTTACCTCCCTGCGTGGAGTGGGCTTAGTTGCATTGCTGTAACCATAATGTATTAAGTTCCCGGGGGTACGAGTTCCGGCCGGGTCCCATCTTCGCCACGCCGAGAGCGTGGAGGTATCGCCTTCACCCTTACACTTGGCATTAGCTCAATTCTTTATATGCTTTATATGCCGCTGCTAGAGAGCATGTGTAGGGATACCTAGCCCGCTTTCAATTTATAATATCACTGCTGCGAGAGAGAGCGAAGCCGTCCCGTGACCCGATCCGGGCACAAGTGAGAGCCGACCACCCTAGCTCCCAGCCGGTTTCTCAACCGCGCACATCCGACGCTTCCCTCGTTAAGGGACGATCGCGAGCTTGTCGTGTCCGTGGTCCCGTCCCGCATCAATTTGGTATCAGAGCGAGTTGAGTCTAGGGTGTCTAAAGTCAAAAAAAAAGAAGAGTGTCATTTACGTCTAGTCATTAGTCGGTTTAAGTCGAGTCTAGGATCATCATATTTTCAAAACAACAAAAAGAGTCATTTTTGGGTCGCATACATCCCTTTACTCGGTATATCAAAAGGTGTTGTCCGAACGTTAGGCTACGCCTATCGGGAAGGCCGCACATTTGCGCGAGTGATCTTCGGATCGATTGCCTCCGCCACGTATCGAGTTTTGGTTAAGTCTAGGCGCATCATTTGCATTAGTGTGTTTTGCTTTAGTCGGCGTCTTCTAGTCGGTGTGTTTGCATGCCCACTCGTCGGGGTACTCAGTACTCACCCCCACCACCCCCACCTATGGCCAACCCACGGGATACCTCGGGAGACTTCCACTCCCTACAAGAGGCGATGATGGCCATTATGACTAGGTTGGACCAATCCGATGCTAACTTTCGGACTTTCTCCGATAATATGGATGGTCGCCTTAGGGCCATGGAGGGACGCTTGGAGACCTCCGATAGGTCGGTCCAAGACCTCGTTGGGCGGTTAGATAGGATGTCACACGGGGACCCTCTTGGGACAGCCCAAGGTCCACCCGCACCTCCTCCCGCGGTGGCCCAAGTCCAACCCGCTCCCATGGCCCAAGTCCAGGCCGCTCCCGCGGCCCAAAACCAGCCACCACTGGTTCCTCCACCCGCCCCTCCTCGGGCTCCCCAACTACCGCACCGTGACCTTGGTCTCGAGGACTATGGGTCCGACAATGCCTACGAGGGGTATGGTCAACGCCGTCGTGGTTTTCAGCCACAACGAGATGAGGATGATGATCGGGTCCTTAAGACCGTGCGAGCGGATCCTCCCGCTTTTTACGGGTCTTTGGATCCGAAAGTCTACCTAGATTGGGAGTTTGGCATGGACCGTTATTTTGAATGGTATGATATGTCGGAGCGTCGAAGGGTCCGATTTGCCACCATGAAACTTATGGGGCAGGCACAAACTTATTGGAAGAATGTGGAGAGCCTGCTACTTCAGCGGCTAGAACCCCCGATCGACACATGGGCCGAGATGAAGAATAAACTTCGGCAAAAGTACCTTCCTCCCACATACCGCCAGCGACTCATCGATAGATGGCAAAGTCTTAGCCAGGGAGACCGGTCCGTCTCCGAATACATCGCGGAGTTTGATGAGTACTTTCTACGATGTGGTGTCACGGAGGAGAGTACCATGCCCGTGTCCCGCTTTCGACGTGGTTTGCGGCCACACTACCAGTATGAGCTTTTCCGCCGCAATGCCAAGACGTTGGAAGAGGCATACCAGGTTGCTCTCGAGATGGAGCAATTTGAGGGAGAGTTCGAGTCTAGCCATCGGTTGGGCCCCACCCCTCTCCGTAGTACCGAGCCCCGTCACTCTATAGGCCCACATCAGCGGCCTCCCATGGCTCGACCTCAGGAGCCCACCCGTCAGGAGCACTTCGCTCCACGGCCTCGCCCTCCTCCACCCCGGGATCTATTTCCATCCCAACCACCGGCACCCTTTGCCCGTCCCCCAGCTCCTATAGCCCGTCCTCTGGCACCGGCACCCCCTCCACTCTTGTCCAAGGCACCTACACCTCCCCCATTGTTGCCTACACCCCCTACCCGGCGGGATGATAAGGGTAAGGCCCCTCTTATCGGGGAGAGTAGTCGATCGCGAATACAGTGTTTCCACTGTCACGGGTATGGCCACATTGCTAGTGAGTGTCCCGCTCGCACCACCCTAGCCTTAGGTGTTGGCGGATCCGCACCTCCCGAGCTTGAGCATGTCGATTACGAGGCCGATGAGGCACTGGCCGATGAATACTATGCCATGGGGGAAGAGCTGGGCGACCCTTCGGCCGCCCAGGATGTCGCCACCTAGTGGGTTTGATGCTACCACCTTAGTCTAGAGTCGTGCATGAGTCAGTGTGCTTTCTTTGTGTGGTTTGTTTGTGTGGTGATTTTGAGTCGATTGTTTGCGTGGTTTGCATTCGTGTGTCTGTGCATGGTGAGTCTGCATGTGTCTTGTGCAAGCTCGTTGTCGGTCTCTTACGAGTAAGAGGCGAGTGGACTCACTTGATGAGTATGGGATCGGTTTTACTTCTATATCCGGATCAGTCACCTATAGGGACTCAGCGGTGATTCCTAGTGAGTCTTCGAGCTGTCTCCTTCCTTTTGAGAGTGCCCCTTCGGAGTGACCACCTTTAGCCATAGCAGTTCGCATATCGAGTATATATGGAATGAGCAGGTGCCGATCACTTGGAGTGGAGCATACCCGCGCTACTTAGCACGGTGACGGATCCGCCGGAGTACTCGCGCAGCCATACCCCTACTCGACGGGGTCGAGTTCCTCCCACCCGGGGAGAATTGATGAGGACATCAAGAGCTTATGAGTTGTATTTTGTGTATTGGCTTGGATTGGTGTGTATTATGGGTTGTATTGGCTTGAAGTGTATGTAATTTTTGATTTCTTTCATTTGGGCCATCCTTGTAAGGCTTATATCAAGCCAATGGGCCATTTGTTATGTCAAGTCCAAGGCTAGGTTGCCATTAGTAGAGTCCATTAAGAGTGTTACTTCATAGTGGGTCATTAAGGCACTTAAGGCCCAAATTGGGTTCCACTCTCTCATGGGCCATCTAAGTGGGAGTGGCCCAAGTCTAGCATGATCTAATGGGAGGCTCTTGGCCCATGAATGGCCTTGGCCCATGGAAGGGGGCGCAAGGTTCCTTGTCTTATTAGGCATGGTAGTTGTGGTTTAGGTGGTGTTTGAATAGATCTAGTCCAAGGTTGAATAAGTATGGTCAAATTAGATTAAACTAATGTATTAAATGTGTGATTCACATTGTATCCCAGCCCTTCAATCCAAACCCCTAGATCCAAGGGTTGAGGTTGAGTTTGGTTGGCATCCTATATAAGGTTGTATTTTTCATATTGAATGAATTAATGAAGGAAAAAAGGCATTTGCCCCCATGGAGATTTGCGCCCCTCCCCTCTCTCTCCCTGGTTCCTCCACCCCCTCTCCCCTTTCTAGAGTGTAATCCCTTCCCCCTTGATCCCCTCCAGCATCTGAAGCAACTCCGGTGATCGCCGCCGCCATCGTCTCGCCGCCGACGCGTCGTTGCCAACGGTTTCGGTGTTCTGTCCACTCAGGACAGTTCCTCTTCTCCGAATTCTGCTATCACTCCCTTCATCTTCTGAAGCTCAAAATTTCAGGGTTGGTTCCCCTCTAGAACCCTTATCCCCACAAAAAAAATCACGTCAAAATTCATCCTTTAGCTATTTTTTGATTTTCGTCCAAGTCCAAGTTCCAGATCTGTCCTGGTTCTGTTTACTGTTCATCAGCTCTGAGTTTACCCCATTCGAACCATCTTTTGATTTTTGTTGGGTCGCCCAAATTTACTGGGAGTTCTGTCCACATCCTCTACCACCAGGAATTTTCTTAATTTTTGATAAGGTCTCAAGTATTTTACAAATTTCGTCCAAGTTCCCAAGAACAGTCTGCCCACAGTTTCCCAGATCCGACCCAGGTCTAGTAAAAAAAT